>OX030949.1:59843575-60443575 GCA_943735915.1 Pherbina coryleti | reverse complement strand
CTTTTTCCAAAAAGGGTCTTCAGAAGGAGCAAAGCCACTCCGATGAATTTACACCGATAGAAATAGGATTTTAAGTATCTTTCTTTGAAAGTAGTATCACACCGTGAAATTTAAAATTATTTCTATAAAAAATAATGCAGAAAAAGTGTAAAAGAGTCCCTCCAACTTTTGAGACATGGATATCTTCCTGCCAAACGATAAATTTTTTAAAAATATGTAGAAGTTAGAATAATGGAGTAATGTATTTCATTAAATCATCAATGAGTCATCACATTAGTGAAAACTAAAGAAAAAAATATGAGTAGCTAGGTGGTACCCCTAAAATGAACTTAAAACAAAAAGCTTGTACAAGCACTGCAAAAAATGTGTTCAGAAAAAAAAAGAAATTGATTATCTGTCAGACACAAAGTAAAACAAAGCCAATGCGAAAAAATACTCACTCAAAATTAATAAGGTCGGGGGAAAAAATGCTACGATCAGGTTTCAATTGCAGTCACGTGAATACTTTTCTGCTTGTTGAATGAAGCCAATTAAAATAGCGCAGGCAATAAAAACAAATAAATTAATTTCAGTGATAAATGAAATAATGTTGAAACCGCAAATTAAATTTGCTTGTATTTTTAGCTAAGGCAAAAAATTAAAAATAGAAGGCAAAAAAATAGGAAGAAAGAAAAAAAAAACAAAAACAAAACATACTTTCAAAACCGAGCAAAGAGTTCAATGGTCGTAGAACAAGTTGTAATCGTCAACGGATACCTTATAACGTCAACATTTGACGTCTGAATTTTTATTTTGTATTTTAATTAGATATTAGTGTTAATTTATTACAATAACAACAACAATAACGGGGCGTTACCCATGCCATATGATTGCCATAAGCTAAGCCAGTCCAATAATCAATTTACGAATTATAGTTTCAGTTTTCATTAAAATATCAATAACAAATTCCACAGCAACATTCGTTTTTTTTTCGCACAGCAAACAATAAGATTCATTTGAAAGTTTTTGTTTTTTCCAAACCACAATAAATAGTAAAAATAAATTTAAATTACTGTTTTGCAGACGGCAATAATTACTCTTCATTTTCATTTTCATTTTTTTTTTTTTTTATGTTTTAGATAAAATTCACATTGATCTTTATTCTATCAGAAAATTTCTCAAAACTCATTTTCGTTTGGCTATTTATTTGCTTTAATTGCAATGGTCATGAATGCGAGCGCTCATATTGTAGTCCACTGGGAAAAGTTTTACGTTAGTTATTTTCTTCTTTTTTTCTTCTTCTTTATAATAGCTAATCTAAGTTTTTATATTAGCAAAACACACAACGTCTGGGAAAAATGCTGGCTTAAATTAATATATTATCTGTTAACGATTTTATTATGAATGAAGTTTTTTCTTCAAATATTTGTGTTCCGTGTTTATGTTACGGCTGATTATGACATTTTTGCCATCAAATTTTTGGTTTAGTTATCACACCTGTTTGCTTTTGTGTGATTATTATCGATATTTTTGTCCATATTGACCGATTTATTATTATCAGTATTTAGTAAGAACTCACTGTTTACGCTTTCATGCACATAGATAGTTATTAACATACCTGCAATGATAGGAAAAGAAAAATGTTTGTTATATAATGTCAAATAATTGTTAATTTTATGATTAAGTTGATATTTTTGTTGGCTTTTACATTGCTATTTACAACATGTAGTGATTTTAGATTTTTATAATTAGTGAATTTGGATTTGCTCTTACATTTATAAAGAACTGTTGGAGCTTTAGGATTACATAAATATACATAAGTAGGAAATTTTTTTTTCACGACAAAAATAAAGCAGAGACCGTACCAAGTATGCATTAAAAGCAAGAATTAATAATTATCCTTTGACTTTTAAAATTTTGAGCAAAATATAATAATTATTTCTGTTTATTACTTTTTTAAGGCAAAAATAAAAATCAAAATTTGCCCGATATTTTTTTGAGCATAAAATAACTGGTAGATTTTGATTTTATTTTTAAACCAAAAATAAAGAGCAATATGTGGATTTAAGTTTACGGTTGAACCAAAGTAAACAATTTTATAATAAGGCGAATGCCATTTCGTAAGTGCTTCGTAAGCTCGAAACCCCCTATACATAGTCTGTGAAGTGCATATTGCAACCAGCAACGTGTTTATTATAATCTATATATTAATACGCAAACAAAAAAGTTTGTGTTCCCTTTTTTTCTGTGTTACCTTCAACATATTTACATAATACTTATATCGATGGATAGGTATTTTCGAGTAGATTTGCACAATATAATTTTTATTCGAATATGTTGTGATTAAAATAGGTAAAACTGAGCAAATGTAAAATGCTTTTTTTACCAATGGGACAATGAGAAACTGCAAAGCGACAAAGCTCTGTTGAACATCGCTGCTGTAGCTTACAAAAGCAAGAGTAGAATGCAGGAGTGACGCAAACATTTAAAAAGAGCTGAGTAGCAGTCATGGTATAATAATACAAGGTAGCATTGACAGTTGCTTGGGAAATCATATACTGTCAAAAAATATACTCAAAAAGAGAGCGCTCACAATCCGCCATTGAAAACACAAGCAATGTTGAAAACGTTGAAGTGAAAAAAACAACAACCACAGCAGCTGCTGATGTATTTCCACAAAAAGCTGTTTTTGACAGTTTATGTTTTCCTGTTGAAGAGAAAATAAGCAGTTGTCAATGCTACCATGTATTATTATACCATGAGTAGCATTATTGTTGTTGTTGTTGTTGTTGTTGTTGTTGTTGTTGTTGTTGTTGTTGTTGTTGTGGTTGTTGCTTTCTCTTAATTTCTCTCAGCGTTAAAAAAACAGTTAAACTGCTACTTGCTTCTATTATCTTGAGAATTATCATTTATCTTGATTTATTTGTTACACTTTTCTACCGTTTATTTACTCACTTTACTTTTAATTTATTTATTTACTTTAAATGAATATTATATGTTGAATAAAATTTTGTTATTGACGCATATGCTTCCTTTTTTGTCCTTTACCACTATTTTCCTCATAGCGTCAGGGTAAGCATTAAGAATTTACATGCAAATTAATAACAATTCATTATGTGAAAAACAACTTGGGTTTCGTTACCTTATAGAAACAGATGGCCGAATTTGGCCACAGGCGATATTAGTTCAAATTATTACTAAATTACGTTATCAGATTAAGCTAGCATTTAATTTAATCATTAAGATGGAGTTTAAATTTTCCTCGCTAAGGTTGTATCTCTGATACCCATGACTAATTTCAAGGCAGAAAAGGAACAGTCATGTGTTATTAAAACTAGCTGTCTAAGCCGAGGACTTTCATATTTCTTTCGGTTGCACTACTCAAGCAAATCAGTCTATACATCAACCCCAAATTTTTTTGTAGCTGTCTTCTTCGAATAAGGCATTTCGACTATAGGTATTGATTGTAGAGCATTGGTGGGCATTCTTACACAGCCGCAATCTTGACGTTTATGCGAATTTGTGCATTCAACAGCTTTCCAATGTTAAAACACATGAACCAAGAAATAAAGATCATGCAAAGAAAAGAGCCGCCATATTGTAAACAAAACAAAGCTGGTAGGTCTGACGTCATCGGTCACAAATTGTTTTGTTTACGTGTAGCAATTATATGTGAAAAATTATTTCTTGAAGTTTTAAAGAATTATTAGTGTTTATAATTCAGTAATTTTTTGTGTTATTTATAAAACTGAAGCAAAAAAAAATTACTTTAAATTTCGTTTCTGCATGAAAATATAAACAAAGTATTCAAGCACTTTTTTCGAAAATTAAACTTGTTAATTTTATAATTTTCCACTTTTATTTAAGTTTTCACATGTTTTGCATGAAAAACGTATGCAATATAGCTTTTTTTGTGATCGATGACGTGGCACGAAAAAAATACTTTTTTCTCGCACTGCTGATTGTTTGATCTTGTCTTGTTGGTTCATGGTTAAAACAGTGTGTAAAAAGCTTTAACAGTGTACGTGTGAAGCGAACGTGTGGCGCCAGAGAAAGCTCTTTGCCCGCGATCGACAGAATGCCCGACATTGTTGTAGAGTCTTCTTCATCTGATGATGAACTGTCAAGCAATATATTTTTATTTTTGATTTTTGGTTTCGCCGTAAACTTAAATCCTCATTTTGCTTTTTATTTTTGCCTTAAAAAATAAAAATCAAAACCTACCAGTTCTTTTAAATTCTACCAACTAAAAAAAATTAAAAGCCGAAATAAATATTATTTATTGCTCAAAATTTCGACAATGTGACAGGATTCTAATGGTACCTTCAAAACGGCGGTACGACAATTTTTTCACAATGCTTTATTGGTTTAAAAATCTAAAAATAATTACAATTTACAGACTCTGAAATAAGGGGTTAATCATTTCGGGTTTCGGAAAGTGCAGCCCTGGCATTTGACAGCTGTCAAATGTTCATGTCATCCAAACTAGTTTTCGTGTAGCCAAAGGCTTGCCATTTTACAATTTTACACATTTTTAGTGTATACAATATGGAACAAAAAATTGATTAAACTGTTGGTTTTATTAAATGCTGATTTTTCGAAGCAAATTGTCTTCAACGATGAGGCTCATATCGCGCTAGGTGGATACGTGAATAAGCAAAATTGCCTTATATGGGGCTCTGAAAATCCCCAAGCTATTGTGGAGAATGCATTGCATCCACAAAAAGTGACTGTCTAGTTTGCATTATGGTCTGGTCGTGTCATTGATCCATATTTTTTGAAAACGATAAAGGAGCAACCCTTTCAGTCAATTCAGAGCGCTATGGCCGTATATTAACCGATTTTTTTGGCCTGTAATTGAAAATAGTAACCTCGGCAATATGTGGTTTCAAACAGATGGGGCCACAAGCCATACAACAACAATAAGGGCTTTTTTGCAATTGAATTTTCCA
Organism: Pherbina coryleti; assembly: GCA_943735915.1. NCBI lineage: Eukaryota > Metazoa > Arthropoda > Insecta > Diptera > Sciomyzidae > Pherbina > Pherbina coryleti. Next base: position 60,438,644 of record OX030949.1, on the reverse strand, counting down.
GTACGCCTTATTTCAAGATTTGGCGATGTCAATTGGCCTCCGAGATTGTGGGATTCGACGTCTCTGAACTTTTTTTTTGTGGGGCAACGCAAAGACCATATTTTCTTGAATAAACCTTAAACTCTTCAGCAATTAAAAACCAACATTCGTCAAGTTATTGCCGAGTTGTGCACAAAAATCATTGAAAATTACCTCAAAAGGATTGAGTCCTGCAAAAACTCCCATGGAGGACATTTGAAAGACATTGTATGCCACTATAATGGCAAAAACATTGTAACGAAATGAAAATTTTATTGAAATCTGCATTTGTAATGTTTAATTTTTAAACTTTACTTTCTTAATTAAACCCTTTGACGATCACTGGTACACCGGTGATCCTTTTGCTTTTGGATTTTTCCTGGAAAAACTACCATCGATTTTTTTTTTTTTTGCAAAGATATCATTCAAAAGGGAATGAATGTGGCTTTCAGAAAGTACTTAATTTTCAAGGGTATCCAGCCTACCAGATCATCACAATTTAGAAAAATCTTTAACTTTTCTCCCCCTTCTTGTTGCTGCAAAAAGTTTGGGGGTTGGGGGAGGAATAGGTACAATATTTTTGGAGAAGTTGCACTTTCTAATAAGAAAATAACAAAAAAAGATAATCCACTTCGACTATTCACGCGAATACCAAATCTGATGGGACCTCTATGTCCCAATGGTCGTCAACGGTAAAAATCTATGACATATTTAATTTTCTTGGCGAGTTGATTTATTTGATATAAAAATAAATTTGTTTGCATTTTTGTATTGAAATTTTATTTATTGTTATGATAAATTTCGAAGCAATTTCGATCATTGACGAAGCAAAATGTTTTTTTGCAAAAGGCACGAGTAGCATTTGTCCGATAGTCTTTCAGCCCTATTCTGGCATAATCGTTACAATCAATTGACGGTCTCTATTGATTCGTATTCAGGTTGAACTGTCACAAGCAAAAAGCTTTAAAAATTCACCTCATCATGTTGTAAAGCTTTTTGAATTGGTCACCTTCTTTTTATATCAACTTGCTCATCAGTTGTCACTGGAAAAAAAATATCGATACATTTTTTTGTAACAATGAGCAGTGAGATATGCTGAATTGACCGCGATACCGATGATTGGCTCATGGAAGTCGAAAAATGATTGCCGTCATAGTTAAGATAAGAGCCATTAGCATAAACATAAATAGTTGCCAAAAATCTCAAGGCAAATGGTATGGACGACCTTCGCTCATCATGTGGTTGGAGTTCCTCAATCAAATTCCAACACACACTGTATTGGGCAGTCGAAATGAATTTGCAAAAACGATCATGGTGTCTTCTTAAGATATTACCTTCTTTTTGTTATTATTGTTTTTTTATAAATTTTTATTTGCATGTGTTTTTCGCTTGTGACCTTCTTATCTGCTTGTCACTATTTTGATCACTATTGATACAAAAAGAGCTTTTTAAAAGCGCTCAGAATAGGAATTTGTATCAATTGCGACTTCTGTATCAATTGATACTGAGGTGGCTTTTGTGACTTTGTTAGAATAGAGCTGTTGTTTGCAGCAGAAAATACATCCTTACGTCCCGTTTAACTTTTCCAGAGATAATGATCGGACAGAGTAGTGACCTTCGCAAGTTTGAATCGCTTAGGTGGTTGGTGCACGAATCGATCAGTTGAGTAGCCAGATGCGCGAAGACTTCCAAAGCAGATATAGAAAATGAATCAGTATTCGACGTCGAGATTTTATTGTAACCAATGTACGCATTAAGCACACTAAAATCAAAGCGATCTCAGAGAAGACGCAAGTAGAATTTGGTTTTTGATTTGCGATCGTGTTCGTAATAAGACTGAAATAAAATAATGATATTAAAAACAGTTTATTTTTCTTTCTAATGGTGGTACTTTGACCTCTCTGCGACAATTGGTTCAGAAGATATTTCCTAAATAGATCAAAATTTCGTTAAAAACTCAAAAAAAAAAAAATCTAATATCTGACCCTCTTTATATATCAATAGTCGTACGTAAAGAGGTCAAAGTACCACCAGGTTATTTTCAACCTTTCATTGGATGCCAAACATTACCCCGTAACAGAAAAAGATGACCAGATATTTATTTTTCTGGGATTTTTTAACGAAATTTTGAAATATTTTGGGAATATCTCCTAAACCAATAGTCATACAGAGGTCAAAGTACTATCATTGCAAAGGATATTTTTTAAAATTTCATATTTATTTTGATTTAATCAAAATAGATTAAATACAACGAGTTCTCATGAAGTAAATCAAAATTCGACCTCAAACTTTTCGTTGGTGTTCTGTCAACGAGAGAAATAGTCGCATACATTTTTACCGTTGACAGCCATTGGGACATATAGATGCCATGATTTTCCATATATTTGCAGGTAAAACAAATTGTTTTTCGCGACACTTTTTTCGCGACAATACGGTGTCGATTTCGTTAATTTCCTAGCGGTTCGGGAGCGGTTGTCAAACGTTTAAAATAGATAATAACCCTTTATAATTAGAAGAGTCCATGAGACGGATCATGGTCTTTTTATACACTACGTTTAAAAAACGTAAAAAGGGTACCTGTTTTAATTTTGTCACTCCGTTAGAAACACCCATTTCTGGGTGGTAGGTACAGAAAAATAAATATATTCTTGATTAGCATCACCACCCGAATCGATTTAGACATGCCTGTCTGTCTGTAATCACAATTACAGCCGTAATTTTCAAGCTATCATCACGAAATTCGACATTTAAGCTTACATCTTAAAAATAAAAATCAAGCTAAGAAATGAGCCAAATCGGATGAAAAACACACCTACCTCTTATATAAAAAGACTCTTAGAATTCCACAAAAATTAATATAAAGGAGTGTCTTCTTAAGTGCTTGAGAACTTTAAATGATAATACAAGACATAAATATTGTTGGAATGAACTTTTTGTTATTATAATCTGGTAGATAATTTCATGGCATTTATTTTTTAAATATGATTTCTAGCATATGTCCGCCGCTTCTAGGAGTTACAAAGTCCATTCGATCACACCAATTTTTCACTACTTTTTCCAATAAATCTGGCCGCATGGAGTCAATTATATTGAATATTGGCTTCCAATGCTTGAAGAGTTGCTGGTTTGTCGGTATAAACCAATGAATTAACATAGCCCCAGAAAAAGTAATCGAGAAGCGTTAAGTCGCACGAACGAGCGGGCCAGTTAATAGGACCACTTCTGGAAATAAAGTTGTCACCAAATTAATTTTGCAATAAATTGGTGGTTAAGAGTGCTGTATGCCAAGTTGCGCAGTCTTGTTGGACCGAAATGTCATCGATGTTTAGCTGATTAATTTTTGGAAACAAAAATCGATAGAGCTCGCCATTCACCATAACGGCCGCTCCTTCCTCATTTCAAAAGAAATAAGGACCGATGATGCCGCCAGCGTGTAAACCGCACCAAATAGTCAATTTTAATAAAAGGTGGTTACATTTTAAGGGCCGATGTTGAATGTGAACCACACCTAAACGTCAAGTTTTTTCTGCATTTCATTTGACATTTCTCAATTTCAGACTAACTCAATTTGAACCATGGAAAGATACACAATCGAGCAACGCGTTCAAGTTATTCAGGCTTATTATGAAAATGGGCTTTTAAATCAAAATGCATATCGTGCACTTCGTGATTTTTTCGGTCAATTTAATCGTCCAAATGTGCGTACAATCGGAAAATTCGTGCAAAAATTTGAGCAAACCGGTCTGTAGGAGATGTGAAAACACCAGTGCATGCTCGTACAGCTCGTACTGCAGAAAATATTGCTGCTGTTCGCGATAGTGTGGCTGAATAGCCGTCCACCTCAACTCGTCGTAGTGCCCAACAATTGCACCTCTCACGCTCGTCGTTGATGAACATTATGCATAAAGACTTGCATTTACACGCTTACAAGATGAAATTGACTCAAGAACTAAAGCCTTTTGACCATTTCAAGTGTCGTCAATGGTGGCAAGAGATGGCAACAGTGGATGATCAATTTTAGAAGAAAACCATCTTCAGTGATGAGGCACATTTTCTCCTCAGTGGATTCGTCAATAAGAAGAATTGCCGCATTTGGGCAAATGATAATCCAAGAGTGATTGTCGAAAAATCAATGCACCCACAAAGAGTGACTGTTTGGTGCGGTTTATGGGCTGGAGGCATCATCGGGCCGTATTTTTTCCAAAATGAGGCCGGTCAGGCAGTTCCTGTGAATGGTGTTCGCTATCGTGAGATGATAACGAACTTTTTATGGCCCGAATTGGAAAATATGGATGTGGACGATATGTGGTTTCAACAGGACGGTGCCACTTGCCACACAGCTAACGAAACAATGGCTCTTTTACGCGACAAATTCAATGGCCGTGTTACCTCACGTAGTGGCGATGTCAATTGGCGGCCAAGATCATGTGAGTTGACACCGTTGGACTTCTTTCTTTGTGGTTATTTGAAAGAAAAGGTGTACGTCGATAAGCCAACAACAATTCAAGAGCTAAAGGATGAGATAATTCGGCACGTTAACGGCATAGAACCTCACTTATGCCTCAGCGTCGTCGAAAATTTTGACCATCGGATGGAGGTGTGCCGCCGAGGTCGCGGCGGCCATTTGGCCGATATTTTGTTCCATACATAATTGAAGTGGCGTCCGTGGCGTAGTTGGTTAACGTGCGTGGCCGCTATGTCAACGAACCTGGAGACCCAGGTTCGAACCCCAGCAGCGACAGAAAATTATTTGAATTAAAATAATTTTTCTGTACGGCCGCCACCTCTCTGCAGACAATGGCAAACCGCAGAGAGTAATCAAAATGCCATGTAAAGCTTCTTGAGAATAAGAACATTTCGTTCATCGCCGTTCGGAGTCGGCGTTAAGCCTGTAGGTCCATTTCTCGGTCAATTGTGTACAAACTTAATAACACGCACAACACAATTGATCATAAGAAGCTAGGTCAAAGTCCTTTCAAGGGCTGAAATGGCCAGTTATTTATTTTTTTTTTTTTTTTTACATAATTGAACCATACCAATATTATCAGAATAAAAATAAATGACAATAATTTCCTAAATAATTTGTGTTTTATTCAAAATCAACATCGGCCCTTAAAATTTAACCACCTTTTAGATGTAATGGTGATTCGTTAATGGCTTGAGGGTTGTCTTCGCTTCATATATGGCAATTGTGATTATTGACGAAGCTATTTAATCAGAAATGAGCTTCATCACTAAACACAATTCTTCGTTAAAAATCCTATCTTCGGCCAGTTTCAAATTAGCCCAATCAGCAAAAATGCGACGTAAACAATGGTCATTTGGCGTTAATTCTTATTTTATAGGCACGTTAGTCAAGATCCATACGTAAAATTATCCACGTAGTCGAAGGACAAAGGCCAACAAGTTGAGAACGGCGACGAATCGACATGCCGGCGCCTTCTTTAATACTTCGTTGAAGATTGCTGCAGTAGCAATATTCTCTTTGGTACTCACATTTCTTTGTCTTGTTGGTGGTTTTGAATCGAGAAGAGTAAAATTAGTGCGAAAACGATCAATAACTGCACGAATTATCGATTATGTTGACCGTAAAATTAACGAACGGTCCACGAACCTATGAACTTCGAGAACAGACTTATTTTTTTCAAAGTAAATTTCCATAATTTGGAAGCGTTGTTCTGGCGTTAAATGATTCATGATGGCGTTCATGAATTGCCAAACCTTACTAAACAAAAATGTCAACACAGTTTGACATTCTCAACTGTCAAACCATAGACAATAACCATCGACAATTTTCATGCAGCTAAAAAAACACCCTGTATATGGACTTGAAATTCTGCATATGAGCTTTGATATTTAATATGTACTCTGAGTATGAAATTCAACGAAATCGGGTCAAAACCACGCCTACCTCCCATACAAAACATTTTATTGGCTGTTTAAGACTTTGAATATACTTTGGTTCCATGCTCGATTTTTGTTTTTTATAACAAAATTCAACAAATTTACATAATAGCAAAGATATATTTTTTTATTGAAGCGATTACATAGAAAGTGAACTATTACTACTTAAGGCAACCAAAACAATACAACCATCCATCTGAGTTTCGAATTTCTCCTACACTTGACTAGTACATATTTAAATTAGAGTTAAACTAAAGCTCGGGCTTTAACTCAACTTTAAATCTTAAGACAACATATTTTGTGTTCTTACTTAACTTCAACACATGCAATAACAATAAAAGCGAAGTTTTATTAGGTTACAAAACCATTAGGGTAACGCTATAAAATGTCTTAACCAAATAAACAAAATTGTGGTTTCAAACAAGGCCCGCATGTGTTGAAAAAGGCATCTGACATGATAAAGTTACACACATTGTATATATAAGATGAATAAAACCTGACATTACAGTTGAATAGTTGTAACTTTTAATAAGAAAACCATTGAATCAAAATGTTTTATATTCAATTGCAATGTTGTTGGTTTTATTCCGGAATGGCTATTATTTCTGAATGTGTGAATTGATTCTATAGTTAGTAAGTTAAGTTTAACATTTCAATTTTATGACGCTATAAAAGAAAACAAAAACTCGATAATGGTTGCTTTGTTTTGCATGTCATAAAAAAAAATTGATATACTCATTACTTTTAGTGTTACTTGAGAGAAGTTGTGTCCAGAGTAAGCACTTTCTTGACGTAATTTAAGAGCACGATTTGAAAATTTCAGAAATTAAAATTTAAATGTGAGGAAAATTAAAGTGGTCATGTAAATCAAACCGCTTAAGTCATATTGAGCAATGTATATAAACCAGTTACAGTGCTGGACATATTTTGAGTTTTTTTTGTTTTTATAAATATTCATGTTGCCCATTATTAAGTAATCGAACATTTGAGTAAGCGTTGCAGTTAATCGAATATATTTCAAATGAATTAAAACCTAAACATGACAAGATCATTTTGCCGATAAGAAATTAAAAATAATTTATGACAATTTAAGCTGGGTTCATTTGGTTATTGTTGTTTGTTTTGGGGGGAAAATAAAGTAAAATTAGCATTTTTTTCTAATTTTTATTTTGACGAAATTGAACGAGCGTTAAGTCAACTGTAGCAAATCTTTGTACTGATCGTAAAACATTCATCCAACAATTGGCTTTTACTAAATGATCCTATGAGCTGCTTTTATACAAGCAAACAAAGACTCTTGCATACGCCGTAAAAATGCATTTGAACTCAAGATTTATTCGCTGCATAGCAAAGATTTTCATCATTAAAAGCGCAGCCAGTACAATAAAAAAGAAATGGGTTTTTTTTTTATGTGAATAGCAGCTCCTAACGTCATTCTGCTGCTTCTAATTCAACTTAACTCCACTCTTAACTCAACTCTTAACTTCACTTTTGACTTCAACCTCAGCAGCGAAAGCCACACAAAAACGGCACAAATGTTTAATGTTTGCTGATATTGATCGCTGGTTCTTGAGTTGCTGCCGCAAGTTGCAAGAACTTCAAGATTGAGCGCGTATGTGTTTGTGTTTGGATCGCATTATTATGACAGTAGAGTCCAAAGTGCTATGCCAAAGCACAGTGGATAAAATTTAACAAAAATTTGTGTTTCTAATTAAAAAAATATTAGTATTAATGGACCGGTAATTTCATTAATAAAAGCAAACAAACACATTAAGGGATATGAAGTAGCCACTTTTGGATGAGCTGGAACTCTTGAAGGTTGTGACTTTCTTCTAGCAAATTCGAATTTTGAGCTTTGCTTTTGGTACCAAGTCGGGACTGTAAGGCGGATATCCCATCTGTGCTCCGTGCGCGGACGTTTTGTCGGGTTTTGTTCACTTTGAAAGAAGCAAACAGTGGATTGCTGTTTTGTTTTGGGGTCATAAGCGTAGATTCATGATTTGCCACCTGTCGTAATGTCGTTAACGTGTTTCTAACCACCCTCGCTGTATTTTTTTAAGATTTCCTTTGCACCAATCGACACGATCCCGAGTAAATTTCAAATTATGGGGTATCCAACGGAAACAAATCTTCCGGGTGCCTAAATGTTCATGTAAAATCGAATATATGCTAGTCCCATTAATGGCCAGGGATGACTACATCTCACTGTATGTCACATGTCGGTCTGCTTCGAACAGTTCACGCACAGCATCATGATTTCTGCAACAACAGCCGTTCTTGGGCGACCTTCACGAAATTCGTCTTTACGAGAACTTCTACCACGCTCGAACTCATGAACCAGCGTTTTACAGTCGCCGGATGTGGTCGATGGATTATTTTCTTGTCAATTCACGTCGAAAATCGTAAAAAATCATCACCCGAAAATGTTCACGTGTTAATTTAATTTTTTTACTGAAATACAATTTTCAAAAAATTTTTAAATTTTGTACGCAAGAAAAGAGCAGGTTCCTGGGACAATGTTCATTTCATCATAATGTTCGTTTTACGGCACAAAGAGGTTCGCTCATGCATGCACTCGAGTCCATACATAAGTCACAGTAACTTTTATGGGTTCAATGAGCTTTTATGGGTTCCTTGCATAAAAACCTATGCTATGACAAAAATGATACGCTAGGAAATTATATAGTCCTAGGTGATTCTTTTGAACTATGAATTTTGTTTTTTGAGGACTTTTTGGACAAAAATCTTGGAATTATATATGGACATTAATTATCGTATAAAGAAAGGCAAGAGGACCTTTAAAAATTGACGCAATGACCTAACTTTATCGATACACAAGCCCGATTGAACCATTTGGGAATACATATAATCATAAAGTCTCACCAAAAAAATTTTGAATAGGATACGAGTCTGAGAACGCGTTCGACTACTTGTGACCCTTTTCGAATCCTACTCTAACAACGGCACACGAGTGTACGATTTCGTACTCTGGTAATGTGGGAGAATATGGTAAGGCAATTACAGACGGTTCAACTGGAAAGGAACAATTTCGAAAAGAAATAAAATTCATAAAACAATCTATATTTTGAAAGTCTTATAAAAATTTTATAAAATTGGTCATATATGGCACTTATAAAATTCTAAATTAATACCAGATTTCTAAGAAGAGAACACAGTAGAGTGTGTCGAAAAAAACGTTTGAAAAAACCACTCCCTATTTCAAAGCTGACCTCGAATGGATTCCAAAATTAAAAAAAATTTTTTTTGAACCATCGGAAAAACAACCGAAATTGTCTTTTTTCTATAACTTGAGCATAACATATTCGATCTTAAAAAAATAATATCTCGTTTCAAAGTACTTTATGAGTACTACATTTTTTCTTGAGAACATTTTTACTTCCAAGGTCATATTTGACTAATAAACCTCGTAAGCCCGATTTACCCCACCTAAAATTGTTTTTTTTTTCCATAAAATTAAAGTCCTAAAAATTTGTTTACATTTTGTCGAAAAAATTATTCAATAACTTTAAAAACAAAGACGTTATAATGGTTCAAATATTTGGTACAATGCTTTTCATTATGATCTCATATTATTTTTTAAGATCGGATATGTTATGCTCAAGTTATAGAAATAAGACCATTTCGGCTGTTTTTCCGAATTGTTTTTTTTATTTTGAAATCCATTCGAGGTCAGCTTTGAAATAGGGGGTGGTTTTTTCAAACCTTTTTTTTTGTTTGGAGGCCGACCCACTCTAGAACACAGTTAACAATAAATAGAAGTTAATTTTTAAGCTCAGAAGTTTTGAGTTACTATAAAATTTAATTTCTGTCCATCGCTTGCATGTAAACCACACACTGTGCGCCGCATCATTACAATTTTACGTTTTTCTAATAAAAATTTTTTTCTGAATTATTCTTTTTATTTTGCACACGGAGAGAAAAAAACTAAGCATTCTATGTATGCTTGAATCAAGCAAATAGGCTATCAGTTTACACTCAAACATAAATTTTTTCAATTCAAGCATTATTTTGCTAGAATTGAGCAAATTTAAAACACATGATATTAAGGAAAAAAGAATGTTTAATTCAAGAAACATTTGCTTAAAACTCAAGAGTATTTTTTCTAACTTCAAACCTAATATTTGCTTAAAGTGAGAATAATTTACTTGATTTAAGTAAACAATGCGCTGAAAACTAGATTAGTTTGCTTGATTCAAGACAACAATTTTATTAATACTAGAATGTTTTGCTTGACATTAGAAACTTAATTTTCGTATTAAGATCAGTATATGCTTGATCCAAACAAACAATTTTCTGAAAAAGAGAATAATTTGCTCGATTTGAAAAATATGTTTTCATAGAATTGAGAAGAATTAACTTTATCCAATTCAATATTTATTATACAATTTTCTCAATATTCGAATGCTTTGATTTTTCTTTTTCTAATAAAGAGAGGATAATTTTCTTGATTCGTCTTTGGCGGTTAGTTTTGCGAATTTCTTCGAAGACAAAAAAATGGTCGTGTACCATTCAGAATTGACCTTCCTACGTTGCTCAAAAGGAACAGTTAACCAGATAACCTATAACCTAACCTAAGAAACAGGCGACCATTTGCTTCTCAGTGCTTTGTGAGCGAACAACTTTTGTTGGATTTGCCTCGTCTTGGAATACCCAAACGATCGATTGCTGTTTTGTTTCCGGCTCATACGCATATATCCATGATTCGTCACCTGTCACGATTTTATACACGTCTTTTGAAGCACCACGATTGAACTTTTTAATCGTTTCCTTACACCAATCGACGAGACTTTTTTTGAGCGATTGTTAAATTATGGGGTATCCAACGAGAGCAAATTTTTTTTTACAGATAAGTGTTCATGTAAAATCAAATGTATTGAAGTGGAACTAATGTGCAAGGATGCCTCTATCTCACGATATGTCACATGACGATCTTGCATTATTAGCTCACGTACTGCATCGATGTTTTGTGGCACAACAACCGATTTTGGACGACCTTCACGGAATTCGTCGCCGACCGAACTACGACCACGATTGAATTTACTATATCAGCGATATACTACATATGGTTTTAGATGGTGCTTTATCGTCATATAAAGAACTGAGTTCATCGACACATTCTTGTTGAGATAATCCAAGTCGAAAGTTGTGAAAAATGATCCAACGAAAACCTTTCTCTTGAAATTTTCATTTTTTGAACAAATTGATTTTCTAACTCACTTTAAACAAAACAAATAGCACTTGTACATCAAAACGCTGTGATTACATTTATGTTAACAAATGTCCAGTTCCCGAAATATAAATAGTACCCCTCGTAATATAACTCCAGATGCGAAAGTAGGAAATGGATTTTTTTTTCTTTCATATGATAATTTTAAGGCTAAAAGTTGAAAGATTCAATATCGAAAGTACTTGAATTACAAGCAATCACATCAAGCCTTTACAGTGGCGAGCAAAACTGGCTAAATGTTTGCCACTTTCTTGCATTTTTGACTGCTGTAGAGTTATTTTTCACTAAAACGCTACCAAATTTTCAAGTTATATACTCAATTTATTAAGAAACAAAACATATTAGATCACCCTTGCAGCAAAATGTATAAAAATAAAAAAAATATTACAAAATTAACAAAAACTTCTATTTAGCCAGTTTTGCACGGCGTTAATTTTTATTACATAAAATATAAAATTAATGTTTTGTCCAAAGTCCTTTGGCCTTAATGACACTATTAATACGTCTCGGCATACTCTCGACCAGTTATTTAATAATTTCATGTGGAAGATCACGCCATTCCTTCTGAAGTCTTGACGATAGCTTGTCGATGTTATTTAGGCCCATTTTGTGAGTTGCTAGCCGTTTTTTAGAATAGCTACATATTTTCAATCGGGTTAAAATCAGGACTCTGCGCTGGCCATTGTAAAAGCTGGAAATCCTGAGTTTTTAGCCACTCTTGAACAATTTTCGCTGTACGCTTCGGATCCCCGTCTTGCTGGAATATCACCTCTTCTGTTGGATATGCACTTTGGTCAACGAAATCCGGCAAATTAGTTTGTAAGATGTTCAGGTAGTCCTTTTTCTTCATTATACCGAATAGTTTTACAAGTGGACCAATATGCCACCATGTAAAGCAGCTCCACACCATAAGGCTACCACCGCCATGTTCATCGTTTGTGTAACTTGATGCTTCTACCGCTTTTCATGGGTTCGGTGCTAATTATATTGCTTGCCATTCGACTGATACCGGTTAATGCGGGTCTCATCAGACCAGATCACACGTTTCCAATCATTGGCATTCTAGTGTTTGTACTTTTGGCAGAAATTTAACCTCTGTTTTGCGTTTTTGTCAGACAATGCTAGCATTTGTGGCTAAATGGCGGCCTCCAACTCGATATTTTCAACGCTCTGCGTGCTGTGCACTCGTTTACTGGATTTTCAATCTTTTTTGCAGCTTCTTTTGGTGACTTAGACATGTTGAGTTAATAAGCGCTCCATGGCTCGAGCACTTCTGACCGAAAGAATATTGGGGCGCCTTTTTGTAACCTTTGGAGCCTTTATGTTTTGTCGTTTCAGTACATTTAGAACAGTTTGATGATAAATTTGTAAGGTTTGTGCTATTTCTTTTTCATGAACCACCGTTTTTAGTCATTGAAACAATTTCATCTTCAGACTTTTTATTAATCTTCCTCTTTTTGGATAAAAATATAAAACAGTCAGCAAATTGACCACGAATCAAGTAAACACGACTGAATTACTAACTTCTTTTTATTTATCGTGAATAGATCAAGTAAAATATTTGCTTAATATAGGAATATTATTTCTCTCCGTGCAAATGCTTTTATTTTGCGGTATTTGATGGATTTGCTTTGTGCGCGTACGTTTGCAAAAAATGCATCCGTTGGATGTGTTTTTATATTTTTTGTTTTTTTTTGTTTTTTTATTTCGCTGTAGTAGTTATTGTTGAAGTTGTAGTTGTTGTGTTGTGTTCGGAGCAAGATTCTAACAGCGATAAACATTAGTTTTATTCATGTACGTAGCTGCAAGGAATTTAAAGTGGAAATAATTCAGCAGTCAGCGATTTGACGATAGTGCTCAATAGATATGCGGTCTCTGAAGAAAAAAAAAATATTGCTGTCCATATAATTTATTTATTATAATCTAGTTATTTTAAATAAATTTAGTTAGTTCTACAGTTTAATTCTATACATAGGCCAACTAACAAAATCACGCAATGAAATGACGCCTTTAAGCGCCCAGGTTTATTGAACCAGTTTGTTTTTATATAAATACCAATTAACAGTTCAAAGCTTAAATCTATAATTTATTAAATTATATATCAAAAAATAAGCATTAGAAAAAACACTTAAATAAAGTGCTTGAATGTTTTGAGTTTTATTTTTTAAACTTTTTATTATTTGAAGTGTCGAACATTTAAGTATTTAACTTTATTTACTACTTATAGAAAAAAAAAAATATTTATTATTCTTAAAAAGCTAATTAGATGTATGATGATGACGACGACAAACTAAGCAGCACGCAGGCGCAGCACGCTTGACTGGCGCCAAATACTTGGCGGCGCATAAAACATACAAATTGCTGCAATTAATATATTTAGCAGCTAAGAGAGTATCGCTTGCGTAGTAATGTGTCAACAAAATTAAGGCAGCAGCAACAGCAACAGCAACAGCAATAGCAACATCAACAACAACAACAAGCAGATGATGACAGTCAGCAGCATTACAGCATTGCAGCAATTTGCAATTTGCTGCGCATGCGTGACTGACTGACTGACTGCACGTTGTTGCTTTCAAATGTTTGCTTTGCTCATTTGTTTTGATTTGTTGCTGCTGCTATTGTTGTTGCTAGTATTTTTACCGCACTTAAATGCATTTAACGTGTTTTATTGACCATTTGAAAGAGTCATGCTTTGCATAGAGTTGTTTTTGTTGTTGTTGCTCGATGTCGATGTTTAAGAATTAACAAAGTCAATGCAAACATTTAAATGCATATCACAGGTTGTCTTGTTTTTATTTTGGTTGTTGTTGTTGTTGTTGCAATCACTGACATACAGCTTGCTACCGCTGTGCATTCAGTTGGTTGTTGTTGGTTTGGGTTTACCACCTGTTGGTTTACCTTCTTAAATTAAATAAAATTCCAATAGGTTGCCATCATTCGATGGTTGAATTTATTGAATTCTTCGAAAACGCTAAAAATAAGGTAAAGTTTGGCCTTGTATGAAAAATTTAATGTATCAATCAACAAAACGACCATTTAATAAAAAAAAAAAGGAAAACCACTTAAAATGTTTTACAATTACAATTTATACAGAAATTGGAATTGTAACAGATAAAGCTCAGCTTGACAACTTCAAATATTGACCGTTATGTGGTGAACTTTTTTTTTGGTTACTTAGTATTAAAAAGATACTGAAATTCCGCAGAATAGGTGTAAAATATTGAAGGCTGGCTCAAATACCTGGTTTTGTCCGGAATGTATCTGTTTATCAGCAAGAACCCTTCAGATATACAAGAACTTTGTGGTTTGTTATTAATTGATGTAATTTATGTTAAGTTATTTTAGTGGAAAATTATTGTCAAAATATGATTTACATGCGTCTCTTTGTCTTAGTTCATTAGTTCAACTTTGTAGTTCATTCTATTCAGTTATTTATTTAACATGCTCAACTCTCAACAAATCAATTACTTCTCGTCGATTTACTTCTTTGTCAGAACTTCTCTCAGGATCTTCTCAAGATCTAGGTTGTTGATATACCGAGATTTTATATATGGGAGAGAAAATAAATTATGATTACTTTTCTTTCATGATGTAATATATGACTAGGTCAGAATTTCATTTCCATCTACTCGAGATTACGTATGCAACTTCGCACTCCACAAAGTACGTTTTTGAACACATGAACCATACGTGAAGCTGGAAAATTACTTTTAGTTTCATTTACGATCTATACGTTTTCGCTACTTTTATGTATTTTAGATAATTTCCATCGATTTTAAGGGTCATTGGATGTGCTTTTGAGCTAGTGAACTCCTAAAGCAAACATGCCCACGTAGTGGCCCGTATGGCCCGCGTGGCCCTTCATACAAATTTTTTTCTATCTTAATTTTGTCTTTGCGATTAGCTAAAATCAAAGAACGCCTGCAAAAACCAACAACACAAATCGCACTCGTTCAGTGTTTAGCACATTTTCCAGCGAACTTTACAAAAACAAATAGATGCAAAGCCAAAATAAAAAAACGCACACTCGATGATGTCGATGTTGAAGCTGATTGTCCCGTTACTTGTGTGTCGAGCTATTTTTAATGTCATGTGATTTTATTGCATTGTAATTGTTTTTTTTTTGTTTGATTTTTTGCCAAACGCAACGATGAGCAACATTTTGTGTTTGTTTTTTTGTTTTTTTAAGAATTGGCCCGCGCTTAAATTTTCTTGGTCTCCACTGTCCTACAGCATGAATTAAGAACCCTTTGGGTGAGAGCTTCAAGTAGGATGTGGCTGCATTGCATCATCGATAATTTTTGGGAAGTAACAAACCTCCACTGTATTGAATTAAATTCTTTAACCCTTCGAGCCACACTGGTGCTTTTCATCGCCCCATGCCTTAAAAAAACGTATTTTTTTAAATCAAAAACTTTTTATGCATACTCCTACGCCACCTGGGTGTTCGCAACTTAACTAGAATTACTCTCAAGCAATTTAGAAGGTCAGGGATGCGTTAGTGTGTCGTTGGCATTCGTTTAAAATCGACTGGTGCTCTCATATACCCCACGTGTGGCTTACTGTATATTTTTAGATATAACTGAAATATTTCATTTTATTCAATTTAATTATTTTTTTATTGTTTTAAGGTATGTGTGAATATAAATTGATAAATTAAAATAAAAAAAATGTATTTTTGTGTAAAAAATTATAAGTTTAGTGTCTAAACCAATAAATTTGAATTTGACTGAATTTAAATATTTGACGACTTTTTTCTTTAAATATATTATTAAATTACTTAAAAAATATATTTTTATATCTTAAAATCAACACTGGACGAGTTTATTTGAATGTTATTGGTAAAATTGTTTTTTTTTTCTTTTTTTGAAAAAGTGGGTGCCATTTTTGGCAGAATAAATATGGTTTTTGTAACTAACGCTATGACTAATATTTTGTCTTTGTAGCAACGTATTTGATGCCTTCAAACATATATTTTTAGGTCTTATATTAAAAAACTGTAAATGTTATGAATTTTTTAGTAAGAGATTTTTCAGGTTTTTTTAACTTGGCCGCGCTCCTAAAGTCAGCCATTTTTAAAATATTAGAAAATAACTATACAAAATGTTAAACAAGACCAAAAATAGTAACCATGTAAAGTTTGAAGCTAATATATCCAAAATTATATCCGGGATTTTTCAACGATTTTTTGACGTGGGGCGATGACATACCCCCATGTGGCTCTACACTAAGGGAAATAACGCATATTAGCATTATCCACGCCTGAGTATAAATTTTATTCAAATATTTACGTGTATAAATCAAATGTTTTCCTTACAACTCGTTTTTTTCCCGTATTTGAATTTTATTTATACCACACACGTACACAATATTTCATACAAGCAAGCAGCAACAGCATCGCACACTTACACACATACTCCGACAAGCAGCAACAGCATCGCATTTTGTTCCTGAGTTTATTTCTTGCATTTGCAGTTCTTACAGTTCTCACTTAGTTATTGTTCCAAGAGTAATATATTATGCATGTTTGGCAAAGAAATTAAATTATGTAGGGTGGAGTGGCAACTCGGTATTTTCAAGAATATCTTGGACCGGTTGTCATTTACCTGCATAATTTGCTTCTGCCTAAACATATTTTATACATTACTTTTTCGTTCTGTAATTTATACTATGTTTGACAGTTGGTGCAATATTAGTGCACCAACTGTCAAAAATAGTATAAATTAGAGAACGAAAAAAGTGAAGCGATAATAAATTATACAAGCAATGGCATTTGATGAACGCAATATGAATAAAATAATACCATAAAACCATTAATAACATATTCAATTTAAAAATGTTTTTTTTAAATTCAATATTTTTATTCAAATTTTCTTTAAATGCGATAGTTTATTTTCAAATAGTAAATATTTGAAAGATATTTTAAAAAAATTCGTGCATAATTTTAATATATATGTTATTAATTCTGTTTAAATATTTAAATATTTAATTAAATTAAAAAAGTATTCAAATAAATTTTAAATATTTACGTAGTCGATTTATTCAAATGCGTTATTGGTGCAAAAATGACTCGCTTTTTGGATAAATTAAAAAAGTTTTTGGATAAATTTAATATTTTTTTCCCTTAGTGTATGTAACTGGATTGAGGGTATGGCTCGAAGGGTTAAAGATAAGAATTCCTTTTATGCAATGGTCAAAACTTGCTTATCAAAGGCCTTTGATAAAACTCCATTGAGTTTTGGTTGGTAACAATTTTACAATTATAGTACTTAGGGGTCGTTCATAAACCACCTGGCCGATTTTCGGGTTTTTTACTCCCGTCATGACTTCTCGTAGTGCAATTCAAAACCCATACCACCCATCCCACCCCCAATTACGTAACTTGACATATGACATACATATGACAAAGAGAAATAGCGCGCTTACGCTCGTCAATACACCGAGAAAAAAAAAGCAATAGTAAAATCACCTAAGCCGGCTTGGGTGAAAAGAATGTAACTGTATGAAAATTAAAAATTTATGTTTATTCACCAAAGTAATATATTAATTTTGAGAACACATATGTACTTCTTGAGAACAAGAACATTCCGTTCACCGCCGTTCGGAGTCGGCGTTAAACATGTAGGTCCGGTTCTCGGTCAATTGTGTACAAACTTAATAACACGCACAACACAATTGATCATAAGAAGCTATGTCAAAGTCCTTTCAAGGGCTGAAATGGCCAGTTATTTATTTTTTTTTATTTTTTATGTTTGTAAGATTAAGCAAGCACGCTAATATGAACTGTCGAAGCCTTAATGTATAAATTACAAAATACTTAGTTGATTTATCCAAATCAATATCGGTTAGTTAAACATGTAAAACTTAGATGTTTCAACGAAAAACTTAGGAGGCTGAAAACTACCAAAGACGTCTTATAAATTATACTAGGTTTTTTGTTAATTTTGCAAAAGCTGTTTACTCGGTGTAGTTTACCGTCAATTTAGATGGCAAAACATGAAGATGTAAGAACACAATTGTGTTGAACAGATGGGGTGTTATTAATTAGATTTTTTTAGTTTCTTTTTTAATTTTTGGTTACGTTACAATATCTGAAACCTCCCTCGCGCTACCGTTACTTTTTGCAGAAGATTTAACCCTCCTTACCCCTTAAATTGCCAACGTAGTTTATAGACGATCCCTTCTATAAACTACGGAGTTCTCAGAAATCATAAAATGATCAATGATCCACCTGAGATTCTTCCTGTTTCACGGAATCATCCGTATTTGACTTCCATCCAAACTTCAAAATTTTTTAACGGGTGGTCAATCTCTTGATTGGATATAACCCTTTAAAAAATGTTGGTTGATCTTTACACGTGCCGTCAAATAAGCTTTATTGAATTTATGAGGCACCCACACAATTTTTTTATCCCAGTTTTTCAAATGGTCGTGAACAGTTGAATTATTGATGTTCAATGATCCCATAATCTCTCTTGTGATGTAAAGAATTCAATAGCATGATTACGACTACAACGCTGTATTATGCAATAGTGCGTCCTCACTTGGAGTACGCAAGTCAAGTTTGGTCTCCAAGTTACAATGTGCATGTTGATCGAATAGAGAGAATCCAAAAATGCTTCGTTCGGTTTGTCCTAAGAGGCTTAAGTGGATTTGACATTTTAAACCTTCCTCCTTATGAGGATCGCTTGAAACTTTTAAAAATGCAATCATTGAGTGAGCGAAGGAAGTCTGCAGATATCGTCTATTTGCACCAACTCATCACCGGTGTATTCGATTCTCCAGAACTTCTTTCTCTTATAAATTTTAATTCTAATCGTAGAAGCAGTAGAAATGCTAACAATTTAATTTACTTACCATTTAGTAGAACAAATTATATGTTAACTGCTCCTTTAAACCGTATGAGTAAATTAGTTAACAATTGTAGCTTTTTTGATGTTAACTTGTCTAAAGGTCAACTCAAGAGTAGATTAAAAACTATTGTGTAATTGCATGGTTATGTCTTTGCGTGGTTAGTCGTGATGTCTTGTGTTGTCCTTGAGCCCAACCATATTTTGGTGGGTAAATTTTTCTCACATAAGCTTATTTTGAGCCACTTGTATTAATATCGTTGAAAATTTCAAAGATATTTGGATTGTGACTTTAAATATGTTAATGATGAGAATGTGCGAAAAAGCTGTAGTAGCTAAACTCGATTGTTATTGCATGTTAAAAATAAAGTTGATTTGGCAGTGCTTTAATTTCAATATTAACCTTAGCCTGCCTTCCTGACCTTCGACGCACATTGGGAGGAATATAGACAAAATCCTCGCATTTAGGGTTATACTTTGCAAGTAATATGATTCCAAGGTCATCCAAGTAATATGGCCTCTATGGTCATCCAAAAATGAGTTTCTAAAACCGTTTTTCTTTTTTCCTGCAATGCTGTTTACACTTCTGTGTAGGAGTGATAGAATATAATCCTTATTTAAGAAAGGAATTAATTTAAAATTGTTTAAAATTGTTCGGAATAAAGGTACTTTAGATGTGCTTTTCAAAATGATTTTTTTTTTACAATTGTATTTTATTTGTAAGATATGGGTTCCTTAAGTTTTCTCAGGTGTTTTTTAATATTTTTTTATTTCTATTGAACTATAACATCTCTGATTCCACCTCATTCCTCAAAATACTTCTGATAATATCAAACTTTTATCTTTAAGATGAGACCAAACTAGAGCTGTACACTCAGTTAAAAAAAAAAAATATATATGTTTATCAAAATTATACCGAAACAATAAAATGTCGAAAACACAGGTTTTTTATAATAAAGAAGTGATACATCGAAGGCCCTCACCATATTCCTAATGACCTTTAAAGTAAAAAGTTGGACTTCTCGAAACAAAAACATTGATATATCATTCTTTAAGATCGGACTGCAAGTGCCGAAGATAAACTTAAATGTGCGACCCCTACGTTCGGTAAAAAAATTATCGAAATTGCCTATAAAAAATGCATCTGATGAGATGGTGTGCGGCGTACTTTTTTTTGCTTTGCCTGTAAGGTGATACGGTCTAGTAAACACGTTCTTTTCGAGTTGAAGTTTTTATCGGTTGCTCGGTGTTAAATGCTCACTTTGGAAGTGGAAGTCAAAGTGGAATAACCAATAACAAGTGTTTCAATAGCCAAAGGTACTAAATTATCTTCAACATCCTATTACATCATAACTATTAAAAGTAATCAAGGATTAAAATTGCACTGTCTACATATAGTTCAACCTAAAATTAACGACTCTTATAAGCGCTGCACCTCGTTCGATAAGTCGCATTTTGCTGATTTTAATAACGACATTTATTCCACATAATCTTATATATTTGTGAACAAAAGAATTTATAAATGTGAGCTACTTTTAATAACAACCCAAATATATATATATTTTTTATGGCAAATCCGTCAAGAGTTGAGACTTAAGGCTCAATTTGTGAGGCGCCAAAGTTAAGACTCTGTCAGCCTATTAACTGAATTTAATGCCCAACACTTTTCTGTTCGACTGAGTGCTCTTGGCCAGCAGTTTGAGTTGTAACGCATTTGTTGTTGTTGTTGTTGTTGTTGTTGTTTTTGTTGTTTTCATTAAGCGATCCACACACACTCCCATGGAATAATGGATTTGCATGCAAACCACTTGGTTGGCCTTCAAAGACATAATGAAGTTAACAGTAATAAAAATTTAAAAAAATTTACAACAAAAAAATTAACGTTCTTGGGTATGGCTATGGCTACGTTAAGGGGTGTGAGACATCATTTCTTGGTGGGGGTAGTAGGGCTAATATTCACACTGTGCTGTCAGGTGTATTTTTTCTGAAAATCTCGCACAAAATATTTAAATTTAAATTTTTTTTTCCATTCATCAATTGATGTTTCAAAATACTCTCCGTTATTTCCCACTTGTTTTTTTAATATTTGATTGATTGAAACTTATTATGGCTGAAGTTCAAGTTCAGAAAATTAAATGGTAGTGGTCTTAAACATCTATAAGTATAGCTCTACGAGAGTCTAAAGTATCTGAGCCTATATATAAGCTTAAGAGGCATTATATGTCTGAAAAATTAATAAAACGGGGTTATATGTGATTTTTTTTTTATATTTTTGGTGAAACTATAAATTAATCAAAAAACTCAATTCACTTTTGTTGGATTTGTTTAAAATTTGAACAACCGTTGAGAGTTAAGATCAATTGTCCAGAGAAGTAAACACTCTTTTTCAATTAATAAGCAACTACAGTTTTTATAAACAATAATTATTTATGTTTTTATATTATAAGTATAAGTATCCTATGATGAAAACTGAAAAATTTAACAAAAAAAAAAAAAAAAAACAATCATTGACATTTTTGAGTCTCGAACTCACAACGTTACGATTTTAAAGCAAACGCTGTATTCGTTGATCTACAGAACTTAGATGAAAATATTTTCTAAAAAGCTATAAATTAAACAAATGTAGGATTTGGACATATAATCAACAGATGATAAAAATTTAAATTTGAACTTATGGGGTTCAGATAAAGATTGTGTACCTATAAATAAAAACTCAATCAAATTTTGGTTTTTTGCAACAAATTTCGATGGAATTTTGATCTTGGTCTAAAATAACAAAAAAAAATTATTAAGTGCTATACTTAATACCCCTATAAAAGTTGGTCTACTATACTTAAACAATATAGTTTTGGTTTTGTACGACCTATTGAAGAATAAATTTTATGTTAGGTGTGGAATGATGAATATGACATGATTCATCGCCAAACGGCGGCAAAAAATTAGAGATTTCAAGGAAAATTTTAAGCTGCCGTGAAACTTTTTATCTCAAAAATTAAGACATTTAGAGGAGGGGGGTTGGCCGATTTGATAAAGAACGCCCCATATATATAATAGAAAAAAATCAATATTTTTATTTATTATGCATTTTTTAGGTTTTTGATTTTATTTATTGCTTTCGAGTAGGACTAAGCACGTTGAATGCCACGGCCGAAAAGTGAAATCGATTTAATTTTTTCTGTTAACTAATGAACAAACATTGAATGTATATTTTTGGTTCATTTTAAATAAAATTTCTTTTCGTATAAGCCAAACTTGATTGTTTATTTTCTTCCAGGAGGCATCTACTCATATTTTCACTGATAAACTACGAACTCACTCGTAGCGGCGCAAAAGTGGCAAGTCAAGAAACTACGAGATTACTCGTATTGGACGTCCTGAGGTCAACGTGCTAAAAATATAAACCATAGTTAAAATTTTTGACAATTTTTTTATTTGGTGAAAACGTTTGCTCAGAAAGTCTATAATTTATAATTGAGTATTTTTATAATATAACCCATTTCGAATTTTGATCAAATATTAAATTATTTCGAAATTTTTGCTAAATAAGGAAATTCGATGAAGATTTCCTTCCAAAAATTTGTGCCCTAGTACAGGTTTTATGGCTCTGTCTACCAATTTTTCACATATTGTAGCAAAACACCTTCTCTCGAAAAACCGGAAGCTCGAAATTGATTTTAGACTAAGGGTTCTTAGGCAAAGTGACTCAGAATTTTCCGTAGAACATTTTCAGCGCTTACGATTTTTTATTTCTTTTTTTAATCATATAAATTGACCCGCCCTACTGTACATATATAACTAAATTTTGATTAGTTAATAAAACTTTACATCAATATATACCAAATAAATCTAGGAACAGATTCCATCCATGTTTTTCTACCAAAGTTTTGTATCTTAACTTTAATATATACCGTAATAAGTATTTTGGGTTTGACTTTAAATGAGAAGGTCGTGCTTGATTGAAACATTACCTATCCCCATTTTCAAGAATAAAAAATCTTTTCATATCTAAAGGATTTTAGATTGTTGGGACTTGTAAAGGACTGGTTAGGAAGTACACTCACATATTGTTTTTCAAAAAGAAATGCCATCTAAAAATATTTTTTTGAAACTCATTAACCAAGAATGGAATTGGAATATTTGCATATATATATATATATATATAAGACTTCTATATGTAAAAATTTTACCTAAATCTAATATGTCTATTTTTCCAATGATACCTCTATGACCTGTTTTTCCTACGAAGTTTATTATTAAGTTTTGATATTAAAAATTAATCAAGGACACCTGCCCACCTGGATACCTTTTTGAAAACTCACCCAACAAATCTTCTATGCAAAGGGTATGGAATCTTATTGAAAAGAGTGATAAAACTTATTAAATTGAGAAATTACCTGTGGTCATAATTTTATTTCATAAAATAAAGACATTGTGTAGACCCCTTTTACATTGGTCAAGAATTGAAAGCAATTCTTCGAGTTTGTTGGCTAATTGCGACGAATTGGCTGAGAATAAAGGGGGGGGGGGGAAATTGGCGGCATGCTTGTTAGGTACCGTAAACTTCTTGGGTTCAAAAGAGAATGTGTAGAAAATTGCTTTCAATTCTTGACCAATGTTAAAACTGATTTCAGGGGTTAAAACTTTGTTCAGGAGTCGACGCACAGTGCTTTGTCCCATAGGCAAAATTAAAATAAAATAAAGTGCTTAGAATATTTAAGTATTATACATTTTTGTAAAGCTAATAAAGTACCTTAAATAAATTCGCAAATAGAATTTATCATCTCGTCTTTTTGTTAACAGTAGAGGGCGCTAAAGTCAGAAAACGTTTGAGGTAAAACTGTTGAACGGAAAAACGGTTTTTACTATGTTACAAAACAAATTTTTAAAATTTCATTTTTTATTGTATTGCTTTGAAACTTAACAGTTTTGTTTATAACTATAGGAACAAAAAACAAAAATAATCTTTTGTAAATATTTTATATAAAAAATGTTGTTTGTGCCATCGAAAACTTTTGCGATTTTTTATTTGGAATTCCCAAAATGCAAAAGTTTTATAGACTGAAAAATTTTTTTTTTTAAGAGTAGGTAATTTTTTATTTGTGATTTTAGTACATTTTAAAGAGCTTAAATAGAATATGTAAAAAAGTTTTAGATTTTTCACCCGGAAATGTAAAAATGATATGAATTTTTAAAGACATATTTCCTAAGTTTCAGAAAAAGTTGCAAAGACCTAAGTTTATGGTACTGCCAAAATTTAAAAAAAATAAATTTATGCAATTTTTTTTGCTTATTACTATAAAAAATTAATCAAATTTTGATGTAGTGTATAAGTTTTATTAAATAGTGACAAAAACTTACCAAAAATTGAAAGAATATTTTTTGTTTTTTTTGGCGGAAACCCTAAAGTTTTGCAAACTTTGAAAAAATTAAAAAAATATATAAATAAAAAGTAGGCGATTTTTTATTTTTCATTTATATACTTTGTTAACAAATCTAACCACTAGTAAAAAAAAAATTTAAGATTTGCAACCGGAAATTTGCAATTTTGTATTTTTTTAAAACATCTATATTTTTTAGTTTTACAAAGACCAAAAATATGATTATATAATTTTTTCCAAGTAAAGGGCTCCAGCGACGTTCAATGTTCAATTGAATTTTTGCAATCTGTGCAGTTTTCTGTGCAGTTTTCTGTTGTAGGTCTGTTTGAGAACTTTTCGAGTAAAAAATATCAAGTAACTTTTACTGGGAGAGTAAGACTGATTTTACTCTCTCAGTAAAAAATATCACAAAAAGTAAACGAACGATATCCAGTAAAAAGTATCAAGTAATCAACATTTGTTTGTAAACAGCTGATTCATGTTTTCCGTTTTGCTTTTCGTTTCATTGCTTTCCCTATGTTTCAACTCATTTACTCCATGAACACACTGAACTTTGTTGTTGTGTGTGCTAATACTAAGCTGACGATATGACTTGTTATGTACATTTTGCGATTATACCATACAAGAAAAACGACGAAAGAAAATACAAATAGAGATTTAATGGCTCATTTCTTATTAATGTCGGATCCGGAACTATCGTCACTTAGGTCTACAAAACACATAAAAAAAATGATGAATTCAAAGAAATTGAGAAATACATTTTGAAAGAAAACATCATATATTACAATTAAAATTAATTATCTTATTTGTTGAGCAAATTTAGAAACAAATTTATTTATGACCCTTTTTAAAGAGAATATTAAATTATTTGCATTTTGATCACAAATGTAGCAAAAATTTAGTTTATGAGAAAAAGGATATATTGGAGATGGTCATTTACTTGTATCGAATGAAGCCAAATTTCTCAGAGAGCTCAAAAACATAGTTTTATAAGTTGTTATTAATGTTTAGTGCATTTTGATCACAAATGTAGCTAAAATTTAGTTTTTGAGAAAAAGGATATATGGGAGATGGTCATGTCCTTGTATCGAATGAAGTGAAAATTCCCAGAGAGCCCAAAAATATAGTTTTATAAGTTGTTATAAGTTTTCAGTGAATTCTGATCACTAATGTAGTTGCAATTTAGTTTTTGAGAAACATTATGTATGGGAGGTAGTCCTTGCACCGAATGAAACAAAATTAACCACTAAGCTAAAAGACATATTTTAACAGATAGTTACCAACTTTCGATTTATTCTATATACAATTATAGCTAAAATTAAACTTTTAAATTTAAAGATGTATGGGAGGTAGTCATGTCCTTGCACCGATTTTTCCGAAACTTCGAATTTTTCTTAATTAACGTATTTTGAACCAGCACACCAAATTTCATTTTTCTGTGATAACTTCTCTAATTTTGCCGATTCACTATATGGGGACAAAGCACTGTGCGACGTCTTCTCTACTATGACACTAGAGATAAGGCTTGTAAGAGATGAAACGTTGTTTTTCTTATTGTGAACAAAAAAACAAATTGTTTCACTTAAAAAAATTTCCACAAAAATATGCCTTTTACCCTTTTTTCGTTTTTGGGATCAACATTGCAATGACAATGAATTTATCCCACATAACCCCAGCACTGGACTCGAGGTAAATAAACTAAAGAACCAATAGAGACAACAGCAGCAGCGCAAAAATAGCTTTATTATCGATAATGGCGACGAAGTCGGTGCCACTCAAGGTCCCAACGATGATGACGCTACTGTCCATTGTCACGCCTTTTGACCACATTCGTTGCCAATGCCAGCACAATAATGACGTAATAACATCAGCTGGTCAACAAAAACTTACTTAAGTCAACAAATAATCTGCAAAATTTTCAAATAAAAAAACAATTAAGTGACGTTAAGCTAATTAATGTGGTGTGAGCCCGAACTTAATTAGGGTTTGGCATGGCTCTTAAGCAGTTATACTCGTAGCTTGTTATAACTTGGCTTGTTTGAACCCACTATAGTTAGAGCTGTTTGCTAAAAATGCTCGTGCCTCACGCAATTCAATTTAACTTCAGCGCTATTTTGTTCTTTTTTTTATTTTATTTTATACTATATGGTTTAATTATTGTTCGCAACATTTTTAAAATTGCAGTTTCATTCATAAAAATGTCAAAAGCAGCAAAGAAATTGTTTGTGTTTTTATTGAACTTTGTATTTTTTACTATGTCTATTATTGTTAAAGTTTTAATTGTTCTCTTGCTTAGACAGAAATTAAGCTCGATTATTAAAAAATCTACTTGAGTGGTTTTAAATGGCTTGCTAGCTGTTAACAAACAATTCATAGAAGCAGCAAGTCACACAATCACTCAGTCACTGAATTTAGCAACAATTAATATTGCAGACATTATGATTGAATGCATGACACTGAGTGAAGGGGAAACAGTATTCTTCAATAGATAAAACAAAAATTAAAATACCATAGATACAATAGTATGAAGCGTGCATACTAATTATTTTCGCTTCATTGTAGCTGAAGTCGGTAGCTACTAGCTACCATAAAAACTGGCAGTCTTTGTTGCTTCTTTTGTGTTGGCTATGTTAATTAATCAATTAGTTTTGGTTTTTCATTCTTAACAATTATTTAATAAATGTTGCGGCTTATTGGCGAAGACAATTGACGATTTGTTGATACATAACTGATAAATTCTTTTTAAATTTATTGCAGAGAAAACCTTTACCGCTCAGAAAACCTCAGAAACTCTTGAATTATCTAAGAACCAAAAAAGTTTAGCTGAATCAATGCTGTCATGAAGTATTTTGAGAAGTAATGTCTGGGAACTTGAAGGAGATAAGGTTTTTTAGAGGAATTTTTTCTTTCTTAAAATTTCTATCAAATTTGCTGAATACCTACTCGTATTTTATTAAAAGTTCTAAAAATGGTTCATTAAATAATAATCTAAAGAATCAGACATCTCCAAAATGGATCTAAAAAAAACAAA
Source organism: Pherbina coryleti (assembly GCA_943735915.1). NCBI lineage: Eukaryota > Metazoa > Arthropoda > Insecta > Diptera > Sciomyzidae > Pherbina > Pherbina coryleti. The sequence continues at coordinate 60,411,215 of OX030949.1, read as the reverse complement.
AAAAAAAAAAAAATGGATCTACTCGGATATTAAAATTATTTTTCTAGAATAAGGCAGCAGGCATTGGCTATAAGAACGATTTTGGAAGTCTTTAACTAAAATAAATTTGACTGTTAGTTCTTTTAATTTAAGAAAATTTTCAATTTTGAAATTGCGACTCTATGTGCAAGACCCAAAAGTAGGGGAAAAAATACAGTGGCTGTTATTAAAAAGTTGACAAACTCATTAAGTTGCTTTTGCTGTTCAACATGACTGTTCATTAGACCGTCTCGCCTTATAGCCAAAAAAAAAAAAAAAAAATTGTCACCACACCAGCTAATCTGAAGCATTATTGAAAGAAAGTTTCGAAAAAATTTTTTTGTTACCGAACGTAGGGGTCGCGTATTGACATATTTCTTCATAACTTCAGTTTTTACTGTCCGATCTTAAAGAATGATATGTATATATTTTTTCTCAGGGAGTCCTATTTTTTGTTTGTAGGACTCATTGACCTGAGTTGACTCCTTATAGTACTGACCCATCGGACCTCAGTCTCTACCATCTTAAGGTACCAGTATAAAGAATACCGAATCTATGAAGAAAAATGTAAATGGGCGACACTACGTTTGGTAACAAATTGTTTGGTTAAAAAATTTTTTTTTAATTTTTTTTTTAAATTTTCTTGCAAATATGATTCGGATAAGAGCGTTTTCGCTCTTATTTAAATAAAATTTAAAAACGTTTTGCAAAAAATTAAAAAATTTTTTAAGGGGGTTACAAATATACCTACAAAATTGGTCGCCATTTTGTTTTTTTTCGGCGGAATAAAATTATCCTAGTTCAGGCGATAGCCACTTCAACAAGGATTAATTTAGTTTTTTTTTCCTTAGGTGTTCCAGACTGGTGATATCCTGCACACTGTCAATTTTTTGGCACTTTTTTAAAAAAAAAAGTCAAATAACGTCAAAACCACTTCAAAAATTCTGAGACAAATTTTTTTGTATTTTTTAAATGTGAGTTAATATACATATCGACGGTTCCTACGAAGACTATCTCTTCTTTTAACGCGATCAAGAAAATCCTTTTTTTTAAACTGCGGCGACAAAAATCTGTTTTTGCAAAATGTGGCGAAAAAAATCCATATCAAAAAAGTGCGACGAAGAAAATCCGGTTTTTTAAAATTCGGCGAAGAAAATCTCTTTCAGAGTGTGACGTTAACAACGCTTTATTTTTTTAAGAGCGGGAACAATTTTTCTGAAAAAAATTATGTTTTCAAATAATTATTTCTATTTATAATTTCATCTTTATAATTCCTTACAGTACTGTATAAAATTATTTTTATCAACAAATAATGTAACATAATGATATATTTCATATGATTGTTTCGAAATTTTACATAAAAACTTTTTAAAAAAATCAATGAGAATTTTCGAAATTTATAATTTTCTCCTAGAAATCACTACAATTATTTTCACTAACAAATAATATAACAAGTGTATATGTTTGAAGTGACCTCTACCACGAATTAAATACTAACACAAAAAAAGTAAGCATAAAGTAAAAAGATTTTTTTCGCCGCATTTTGATAAAAGTGATTTTTTTCGCCGCATTTTGATAAAAGTGATTTTTTCCGTCGCATTTTGAAAAAAGAGATTTTCTTCGCCGTAATTTTCTGTCGGAAGATTTTTTTTCGTAAGCACCGTCGATATGTGCAAAATTGTGCAAACGAAAAAATTCCCGAAATTTTTTTTTTTTTAATTTGTAACCTATATGTCCCCCTAAATGTTTCTAGTGGCAATAGAGAAAAATTTATTTTTTAAAATTGTAATGATTTTTTACGGGCTTTCCATTTCTGAAATCAAAATGGTACCTAAAGATGGTAGAAACTGAGGTCCGGTGGGTCAGTACTATAAGGGGTCAACTGCGATCAATGAGTCTAAGAGACAAAAAATAGGTCTCCCTGAGACAAAAACTAAACATATCATTCTTTAAGATCGGACGGTAAATACTGAAGTTATACAGAAGTATGTTGATGCGTGACCCCTACGTTCGGTAAAAAAAAAAGATTAGCTGGTGTGCGGCGAAATTTATTTTTTCGAGACGGTCTCAACTGTTCATTGTTGAGAGTTCAGACTTAGGACTATTCTAAGCAAACCCGGTTTTCTCTCTTATAATGAATGAAAATAAAGCTTATTTGCCTCATTTAAATGTTTTTTTTTGCAAGAAATAGATAAAATACTCGATTTGCGGAAAATATCTAATAATTTTTGTGACTTCCTCGAATAGTTCTGTTAATCATATGAGGTGTGTTCAAAAAGTAATGGGAATTTTGAAATTTCGTGGGCTGTGTTGGTCTGATTGACATAATTTTTTTGTTGTTGTGTTGCAAAGCATGTCTAGAAAGTATCTGTAGATTTTCAGCCCTATTGTTTCTTTATGTTTCCAAAATCGCAAACATATATACCATACATCTAAGAGGATGGTTTGAAAGGCCTGATAAGGAAAAACAAATATTATGTATTTTTTAAGATTTGATTTTTCGATACAATCTTTGTCATGACTTATACATTGTTAGGGGTCAAAAAACGTATGTTGTCACTGGAGCTAAATATTTTAGCATTGTCATGGTAAAACAAAATTCATGTCTTCGGCAGACTAGATTCTTCACTTTGTTACTCTATAATTATGGAATAACTCAAGAAAGTAGACACCGTTATTGCTTCTAGCCTTCTAGGATAGGAAAGGATAGGATAGGAGAAAGGAATAGTAATTTTGATTGTTGATTATTTTCCAGATTAATAAGATATTAAGATAAATCAACGCAAGAATTGGCTTTTGTTTCGTCTGTACAGTTCCAAATTCTCGACTAACCTAGCGCATAACTACTCGTTGCACAAATGTTTATAGTCTCAGCAATCTCATTCCTTTTCTCACACGATTATTTCGACAGTTGTGACCTCAATGGGACATTGAGCTTGAGCGTGGTTCAGCATCGGGTCATGGTATAATTAATCAGGTAGGTGTGACAGTTTTCCAGCGAACATGAATTGTCAAAAATCATACAAGACAAAGAAACAGAAAAAAAAAAAATAAAACAGACTAGTTTGACAATCCATGAACGATCTCGTGAGAAAATAGCCTGTTATCAAACCTACCTGTATAATTGTATCATGCATCGGGTATGGGCACCACTACATTTAAAGCTTCTGTGTTGTTTCTGTGTTTGTCTTTTATCATTGATTTGTTGTTGCGTTTTGTATTGCTACATAAGCCTTTTCTCTCAATTCTTATTCTCATCGCTCCCAGAGCGCTCTCTGCCCATAGCTGTTCATCATCAATGCCAGTGGGATCTCTCTTAAATTCAGAAAACCACTCTTTGACCTCTAAATGGAATGATGGAGGTATTTCAGTGTTGAATAAATTTATTTTTTGAACTAATTTTGTGTAAAGCCTTTAAAATAGAAGGAGAATTATTCATAGAATCAACGAAGTATTTGATGACAACACACTTCTAAAGTTGGCTTTTTCAAATGCATACTAACAGAGTATTCGACCTAATAGTTGGTATACTATAAAAGCTTTTTAAGAACAGTAACCTACAATACGCGTTAGAAATTAGACCTGTTGGTGTCGTCTTTGGGTCAGACTAAAAATTTTTCAAATCAACACAAAATAAACGCATTTGCCTTTGTATTTTAAATGTTTAAATTTTCCATGAGTTTTTATTGTAAAAACTGTAATCATTAATTTCCGCCAAATTATTAAACGGGTTTTTATTATTTTGACGTTTTCAATTTAAGGGCCGTTTTCTCAATGTCCGGTTAGTCTAGCTCTTAACCAGGAGATAACTAACCATACGATAGCTAAAAAAACAATTTCGGTTTCACCAAGTGCTGACTAAGCAACTTCCGGTTAAATCATTAATTGTGAATTTTTCAATTGCGAATACGCGAAAACTTCATATCATCTGTCTTGTGTTTACGTTTTTTTGTCATTTTGTGCCGCGAAATGAAATAAAAGTGGATAAAAAGAACGGACTGCCAAATTTTACTCCATATGAAGAAAGATTGATTGTTTTTGAATTGGTGTGTAAAATAAGTATAAAATTGTTTACTCTACTCAGTTGTTCTTCTGATTAGCAGCTAACCGGAATCACAACTTGCCGTTAACTTATTCAGCACTTAACCGACAGATAAGAATTAACCGAACATTGAGAAAACGATTTTTTGTTAACCACTGGTTAAAGTTCTGGTTAGTGCTTAACCGGACATTAAGAAAACGGCCCTAAGTTGTTATTCGAATATTTCAACACTTTCAGAGATCCTGGATCCAAAGGAAAACCTTTTGGATCAACTAATTACCACGCCTAGGAGCATTTTAATGGAAATCCTATTAGTTTTCATGATTATTTGAGTTAATATACTAAAAAAGGAAAATAGGCGAAAGACAGATTAAAGCCTTGAAAGTTGTCTTACATCAAAGCCACCGTTTGTCAAATTTCGTTCACATGATTCGTTGTGAGCATAAAACTGCACTTAAAAAATAAAAAAACAATGATAAATTTTATAAAACAATAAAAAAAATTTAACAAAAAAATTAGCATGTCTTGTGCTTTTTAAATGCCGACAATTAAAATGAAAAAAAAAACCTCTTCATTTGTTTGACAATTTTATTTATCAAACACCGCTTACTTAGTTTTTGTTAATGTGACTTTAAGTATATGAAAGACAGTGTAAATATAAATATTTGCTTGATGTAAATACTTCATAAGTGGTTTTTGATGTGTATTTAAGAGTAATTTTCAAAAGTGTGAAATGCACACAAGCCACTTAGAGTTTGTTCCACTGTGCAAACTAATTGTTTTGTCGCCTATCTCTCTGATAAATTCGGTCAATTTAACTGAAAATCTATCATAAAAGTGTCATTTGTACATAATTTTTCATGAGTCCGTAGTTGTTTCTGTTTTTGTGTATTTGTATTTTTGAACTTGTCGCGTTCGTTTGTCGCTTGAGCTACTCACTTGGCCCACTGCCATGTTTTGTTTAGCAGTGACATTGATCGCTAGTTTTTATGATGCACATTTTTGTGTATCTTACTTTGCTTTTTTTGTTTATTTCAAACATTTAAATTTCTGAAATTAGCACATTCTTGTTGTTCACAATTTCGTGCCGAAAAGAAATGAAAAAAAAAAAATGATTCATAATGGAAGCAAACAAGCGAATGATGAATAATATTCATGGTTAAAATCAAAAGATTCATGAACAATATATATGTGACAGATTCATTAGAAATAAATTAAAATAATGAAAAATCAGCTGGAAACATTCAGACAATAAAAATTCTTAAAGTGCGATTTGTTTCGTATGATTTTGGACGATGTAATTGGAGTAACAAATTTGATAGATTACAAGATAAACGTTAAGAAGAAAGATGTAAGACATTGGTCAAGAAAGATGTAAGATAGTGATCAAAAAAGATGTAAGATACTGATCAAGAAAGATATACAATGAAAGATACTGATAAAAAAATTGGCATGATAAAAGATATACTTTTAAAGGGTGTCTTAGTAAGAGTGCACTTTTTAAATTTAGTGTTATTTTTTCTTTGTGCAAGTGGCAACTCTGAAATTTGGCAGTTGGAACATATGTTTATTCCGATTATTAAAAATGGAGCGCTTTACGAAAGAACGAACAATGCGTTATAATTGTGAAAAGTTATTACAAAAATTTGGAAAGTAATGCTGAGACCGCTCGCAAACTTCGAACAATTTTCAGTAGAGAAAGTGCACTTAATGTGACAACCATTCGAAGAGTGGTCAAAAAATTTGAAGAAACTGGGTCAGTTATGGACAGTAAGACTACTCGGTCTCTTAAAAATATTGCTGCTGTAAGCGAGAGCGTCGCCGAATATCCGACATCAATTCGGCATCGTTCTTAACAACTTCAAAAGATCTCCACCTTCATGCGTACAAAATTCTGCTTACTCAGGAGCTCAAACCAGCAGATCATTGTAAGCGCCGGCAATTCGTTGAATGGGTAATGGAGCAAAGTGAAGTCAATGCCAAATTTTTCCAAAAAAGTCATCTTCTCCGATGAAGCGCATTTCCATCTGAATGACTTCGTGAATAAACAAAATTGTTGAATTTGGGGCTTAAAAAATCCTCATGCAATTCATGAGAAACAAATGCATCCACAAAGAGCAATTGTCTGGTGCGGATTTTGGTCAGGCGGCGTGATTGGGCCTTAATTTTTTGAAGATGAGGCCGAAATTGCAGTGATTGTGAACGGCATTCGTTACAGGAACATGATAACAGAGTTCTTGTGGCCTCAACTGGAAGGCATGGATCTGGACGACATGTGGTTTCAGTAAGACGACGTCACCTGCCACACCACGCGTGAAACAATCGATTTATTGCTGGAACGATTTCCAGAACAAATTATATCAATAAATTCTGATGTCAACTGGCCACCAAGATCATGCGATTTAACGCCGTGCGATTTTTTTCTTTGGGGTTTTCTGAAATCGCAGGTTTATGCGAATAAACCAGAAACAATTCCTGAGCTCAAATCCGAGATCTGACGTCATCGGTGAGATACAGCCACATCTCTTTGAAAAAGTCATCGAAAATTTCATGAAAAGAGTAAGTCTGTCATCAGGGCCTTGGGGGCCATTTGTCGGATATTTTATTTCATACTTAATCGCAACATGTCCTTTTTATGATTCAATAAAAAAATCAGAACTCTCTCAAAAATATGCGGTTTTCTTTTAAAATAAAAAAGTGCACTCTTAGTGAGACACCCTTTATAAGATATACAGTTTATCAGATAAACTTATAAACTAATACTGATACTGATACTGATACTGATACTGATACTGATACTGATACTGATACTGATACTGATACCGATACTGATACTGATACTAATACTAATACTGACACTGATACTGATACTGATACTGATACTGATACTGATTCTGATACTGATTCTGATACTGATACTGATACTGATACTGATACTGATACTGATACTGATACTGATACTGATACTGATACTGATACTGATACTGATACTGATACTGATACTGATACTGATACTGATACTGATACTGATACTGATACTGATACTGATACTGATACTGATACTGATACTGATACTGATACTGATACTGATACTGATACTGATACTGATACTGATACTGATACTGATACTGATACTGATACTGATACTGATACTGATACTGATACTGATACTGATACTGATACTGATACTGATACTGATACTGATACTGATACTGATACTGATACTGATACTGATACTGATACCGATACTGATACTGATACTGATACTGATACTGATACTGATACTGATACTGATACTGATACTGATACTGATACTGATACTGATACTGATACTGATACTGATACTGATACTGATACTGATACTGATACTGATACTGATACTGATACTGATACTGATACTGATACTGATACTGATACTGATACTGATACTGATACTGATACTGATACTGATACTGATACTGATACTGATACTGATACTGATACTGATACTGATACTGATACTGATACTGATACTGATACTGATACTGATACTGATACTGATACTGATACTGATACTGATACTGATACTGATACTGATACTGATACTGATACTGATACTGATACTGATACTGATACTGATACTGATACTGATACTGATACTGATACTGATACTGATACTGATACTGATACTGATACTGATACTGATACTGATACTGATACTGATACTGATACTGATACTGATACTGATACTGATACTGATACTGATACTGATACTGATACTGATACTGATACTGATACTGATACTGATACTGATACTGATACTGATACTGATACTGATACTGATACTGATACTGATACTGATACTGATACTGATACTGATACTGATACTGATACTGATACTGATACTGATACTGATATTGATACCGAATGATGACATTGATCCGAATAATGATATTGACAAAGAATAATGATATCAATAAAAAAAAAGCTCCATCAGCTAAATAGCGAAAGCTTTTAAAATAACTCGAAATAGTTCAAGCTTGAAGGCCAATCTTTTGGCTAAAATTTAAGCCTGAAGAAAAGATATTTGAATGGTCATTGTTATTGAAAGTGTCACAGATTTATATGTTATTCAATTATTCGATTAAATACAGCTCTGCGTAAATAAGTTTGAAACCATTTCGAAACCATTTTATTCACTACTGAGTGTTATAGTTTTCAACAATGGTCAGTGTTAAGTATTTTATAAATATTATAATCAACTTATGCGTCTTTTGTATCTACTGACAAGAGCATAACTGTAAATACAAACATAGCTGTTAAATATGCTGTCACCTATTTTTAGCCAGTGTACGTAACATTACCACGATATTTTTTTTATTTATTTGCTATTGAAGCTAACGTCATGACGTCATCAAAAATATATGATTTATATTGGGTGATATATAAGCTCATTTCAATGTCAGCGACTTTGAAGAAAATGTCTATTTTGTAAAAATTTGAATTTTTTTTCCCACACAACAACAAAATCATAATATTTTTATTTAGTTTTTCGTTTTTTAGTTTTTTAGTTTTTTAGATAAATAAAATTAATTTGTATTCTTGTCTAGGTCAGTTGCCCACGCCGACTCATGCTAATTGAATTTTTGCCCATGGGTAGCGGTGAGTAGAGCGATTTATTTTATTTTTTTACTTTATTCCCTTGAAAGCAAGTTTTCGTTCTTGTGTTTTGAGGTAATAATGTATTCTTTAATTCTTCTTTGTCTACACTTTTACATAAGAAAGAAAAATTATGTTTCTCCCCAATAAATATAACAAAATTAAGATCTTAGAATATTAGGTGGAGTTATTAATAACAGGAAAATAATGGAGGGAGCTTAAAGTTAAGTGGAGGAGTTTTTTAATCCCATCGACGATATGTTGTAATATGTGCCTACATAATTTTATTGACTTTGATTAATAGCTAATAAAATTGTAGTTGATTAGTGGATAGCTTTAAAAATAGAACTTAAAGATGTATAATCACCTCACAAGAATATCCGCTAAATGTAACGGATATGTTTAGCCAGAGTTTAATGGCTATCACAAATAAAACAGGCAAATAACGGAGTTTTTCGACGGGCAAGATATTCTAATAAACTGCAACAAACTTATTATTATCAAGACGAATAGTTGAGGTTCCAAGATACGAGAATACGATAAAATTTCAGTGCTTCTGTAGGCGCACTACACTCACATGCAATGAGCTTATCACTTTAATGTTTTACGAGTTAATTATTGAAATGCATGCTTGTTGTTACCAACTTTTTTTTTATCTGACATCTTCTATGTCACACCATGTCCACGGCAATTTTTCAATTAGGCATTAAATTATGTTTTGACAGGCTTGTATCGCACGATTCCATGTAACTTAATCTTTGTGACTACATTAATAAAAATATATATATATTTTATATAAAAAAGTTCTCTTATGTTAATTTGTTATTTTATTATCTGATCTAATTTGAAATTCCAATCAGCCGATAGAATTTCGACACATTTTGACGCTTAGCTCAAAGAAGTTTCTTAATTTATGTACTCCAAGACATTTAACATTTAACAATGTTTAGACAATTTTTGACAATGTAAGTTGTTAAATACTTAATGGGCTACAACTTTTACGTATTACGATCTAACAGTTAAGTTTTAGAAATTTTTCTGAAGATTAACTTAATTTTAATTCCGCTCCAAATTCCGGAGAGTGGACAATAAATTGTTTCTGATAATGTTAAAACATGTAGGAGTCTATAAATATTAATGGCATATCGTCAGATAATTTGTGAATATAAGTGTGGGAAGCAGTAGAGGTATATTTCTGAAAGATTTGGTTCGTAATGCTCGCTAGGGCTATTAGTTTTGTCAGGAATAAACAGTTAGGGTAGAGTGAGGATGATTTGTTAGGATTTAGGACAATTCTCAATTATTGCCTGTCAGTCGTTGAGCATTACATATGAAAATGCCAGTCGAATCTCTGTGGTGCTTGTTGCTGCACGTGTTTTTGTTTTTGTAGTGCTTTTTTCTTATTTTTGCCTTCTTATATTTTTGCGTGAAATGTAATCCCCATAAGTAGGAAGATTTGACACTTTTCCCATTTCCTCTGTTTCACTCCGTCCCAGGAAAACAATTTCGTATTCACATTTGGAATATAAACGACTTTCAATTCAAATAATAAAGGAACAATATCCACTATCAAATTTTATGCGATGTAATATATTTTTAGGAAAATTATAAAAATATATTTTTTCGTCATATCATCCCCGCTCTACCATCATATTGTTAAACAGAGCAAGAAACTACACATAAAATCAAGAATATCATCTTTTTAAGGTAAAAAACTACTATTAAAAAAAAAAGACAGGTGCGTCATTGGACACACGAGAGATAGATCATTCATAGATTTGATAATTTAATGGGTTTGCTTCAATTAAAGTCATTTTTAAATTTAAAACTTTAAAATAACAAAGTAAACTAAAAAACACACTTTCATCTTCACACCAGTAAATTTAATTACATTTCATAATAATTTTTTTTTGTCATTTAGAAAACGCACTTATCAACGCACTATTGGCCAATTGTTAATTTTTCCTTCGCGCTATGCAAAAACAAAAAAACAAAAAATATTAACTAACAACAACCCAAACATATTCACGTCAACAAAACAAAAAACACCTACTTAACGATCGTGTAGTAACCCAGTTGAAAAATGAGCCCTACTGTATGCCTGCTGGCAACATTCCTTGGGAATTAAGCAGACATGCTGGCCTCCATACCCTTTTATATCTTTTTTTTATAGGCATATCCTAGGAGGGCCCGCCTGCCAAATGAACTGCTTTATTCTCACGAAATTAATGCTGCATTATTAAAATGCGGAGGATTAGAACCTCCGACCTCTCGGCTGGAAAGGTTTTTCTTTAACGCACTCGGCTACGGTCTTTCCAAACCTATGCAGCTACAAAGTGAACAAGAACAATTATGAAAGTATTGAAGTTGTTGGATTTGAAAAAATAGACTTCTTAAATAGCATTAAAATTATAAATTGCCACATTCCTTCAATCGGCAGGCCTGTTTTGTTTTTTATGTGGGAAGTAGAAGCAACATTTTTTTTTTTTTTTGCTATTCTCGTTTGAATAGCCAATACACAATCCTATAGATTATTGTGATCTGCTGCAACATAGCTTTAGTTAATACTTATTATTCAATGAGCGAAATTTCACAATAAAGGGTTTTGGTTTGATGGTTAGAGCTTGTGACTATCTTCCGATGGGATATGAGTACAATTCCGACCGCGGACGAGAAATTATTTTTAATTTAACATTTACTTGTTGCAAAGACGCAAGCAAAAAGTAGCATTAATTCTAAGAAAAAAGGTCGGAAAAAAATGTCGTTTTTGAGATTTCACTCCAGCAAATCACAGAGCGAGGCGTACAAAGCTTCGCTTCAAAAAAACCAAAGAAAAAAAAAGGCATTTCAGCCCTTGAAAGTACTCTGACCTAACTTCTTATGATCAAATTAAGTTGTAAGTGTTATTAAATGTTTTATACACAAATGATCGAGAACTCGACCTAATAGTTTTATGCCCACTCCGAACGGCTAATGTTGCATGTTGTCAAGAAATTTTACATGGCATTAATTGCTCTCTGAGGTTTGCCATGGTGTGCAGAGAGGTAACAGCTGATTAAAAAAATTTATTTTAATTGAAAAAAACTGTGTCCCCTGGGGTTCAAAGCCGGTCTTGAATTGGCACCGAATGTACCACACACTTTTTAAAGCACTCAGCCACGGCCGGTTTCTTTTTAAAGCTACTAAATAATAGGAATTTACAAAGAGAATTTGTTTTTTGTTTTGTTTTTGGGAGAAATTTTTTATTGAACATTCAAATTTAGTTTCTAACAATTGAAAAATCTGATTTATTATCGAATGTTTGAAACGATGTTTCTGCTTAAGGTTTAAAAAGAAACCATCTAAAATTAAAGAGAACATTTTATTGATCTTTTCTTATAAGAATTCCCCAAGAAAATACATCGAAAATATAAATCAAGTTAACTAGAGTACTCGAAAGGTGCATTTCATTATCATAAAACACGCTCAAAGAATTAATCAAAATTAAAATAATTTTTAAAGAAAATGTCTAATGAACAGCTTGACAAAATATTGTTATACTATCAATATCAATATCTCAAAAGTTGGAAAAAATTTTTAGAAGTCGACACGTCATTCGAAAGTTTTTATGGAACCCCAATAATTAGAAGGTTTTAAAACCAGTTGACATAAAACTGGCGATGTCTGACCGATATACATAAGTGGATAATCCTCAGAGAAAATGTGCGAATTAGACCAAGTCACCGTCCTCGTACACAAAAAATACAATTTGGCGCACTGCTTTTTTTGCTAAACCCCCTTTTTAGTTCAATTTTTTTTTATCTAAATGTTTTGGCACTAGAGGGCGTTGAAGTCGACTCTAAAAAATTTCCATCAATAAATAAAGAATGGGATTTGGGAATTGGGTTGGAAATAAGGGTTGCCAACAGTTTTGAATGATTACAAGTTTGTTAAGCTTAAAAAAGCTTAATTTTTCAGTGCAAATTCATGAAGTTTGCTAAGATTGCCTTAACTATAAATTTAAAAAAAAAATATAAATGATTTTTATTCATATTTCGGTGAAACACATAATGAAAAGAAAATTAAAATAATTTAAAATACCGATTGCAACCCTATTCAGCTTAGCAAACTACGGAGTCGAGCGCTCTCTCTCAAGTTCAGCAAATTAAACGAAAATTGAGAAACAGAAGTTCAGCAAAGCTTACGCAAAACTTGGGCGACTCCATGATACAATTATAAGGTAGGCCCAGGAAAAACACACTCTCTATAACTGCAAATCAACAACAAAACAATAACAAAGGCGTAGGTATAATGTCAAAATACAATACAAAGCGATGCAAATAAATTGGTTACTGAACAATCGAACTAAGAACTCGAATAAAAATTATATAAAAAGTTCACTTTTATTTGCTTCGTTGAAAGCTAAAATACAATTAATTTTGTATTATATCTTAAAACATAACTCATTTTGTTAAATTTTTAGGGTTTTTGCTTACTTTTCGTGTATTATTCCACAAAAAATCTGGGTACTCAATACCCAATACCCAGATTCATACTGTTAAAAGTAAATTATACATCCCTATCGCTGAACGAATAAACGTCAGTTGTTAAAAATGACATTATACCTACGCCAATGTTTTGATTTTCTTTGCTTTGCTTTGCTTTTTCGTTTTTTTTGTCTCCGAATTGGGCCTACCTTATAATTGTATCATGGGCGACTCCATATATTACCGCACAAGTTCATACTTTTGCTCTCTTGCTTTTGTTTGCTTACGCACATGATACAATTATACAGGTAGCATTGACAAGTATAGATTTTCTCAGCAACAAGGCAACGACCATCTGTCAAAAACAGTTGTTCGTGCAACAAGAATTAAACGAATGTAAAAATAAATAAATTCCGCAAAATATGTGAGTTAAATACACAATTATAATAATAAAAGTTGTGAAAAAATTATGTGTGATATGTGTTTAACGTTTTCCAGCCGTGGTGTTTTAATAATAATTGGAAACTTCTTTAATTTCGTCCATATGCATCTGCAGCTGCTGAGGTTGCTACATTTGAACGTTTTCAACATTTTTTCTTATGTTTGCACTTAATAACACAAAGTTCGCAAGTTATCTTCGTTGTAGTAATAATAATTCACTATTGATTAAATAAAATAGGCAATATTTTGTAAGAAAATGTTTGGTTATTTGCAAGCGCTGAAACATAAACAATGGCGAAAACATAAGAAATAATTGAACGCTCTCTTTCTAGACATTTTTTTTGACAGATGGTCGTTGCCCAAGCAACTGTCAATACTACCTTATATTATTATACCATGGCTTACGCATAACTTCGTTGAGCCTTTAAATTGAAATTAAAAAAATTTAAAAGTTTCATTTCAATAATTAATCATAGAGATTAATTGCGTGCGTAAATCAAGGCCAAACCCCCCCTTAAACTTCAAACATTAGGCATGCAGTTTACGACTCACAATGATAGTTAAGGGTTATTGTACAATTTAATAACCTCCTTGAATAATGTGCATTTCTAGTGAAAACAAGAAAAACACGAAGCAAGGATACAGAAATCGGAGATACTGTCAAGAGACCACAGAACATTTCTGCGATTTACTAAATGATGCAAATGGAAACAAAGAATTATTCTGCGAAAAAGAATTGCCTAGAATCGTAAATTGTTTGTGAGGATCAGCAAATTCTGACACCTTCTTATGGTGAAATATGAATAAATAAAAATACTTAAGAAAGAGAAACATATGTATCCACAATATTTGAGAAACGACTAGATAGTAAAATTGCAAGAATGCAATTATTATGATTATAATAAAAGAATGCTGACTTAAAGTTGATCTGACAGATAGACAGACAGACACACACTCACAAACAAACAAACACATATAGATAGATAACTACAGCTGTATAGCTACAAAATTATGATGATAGAGTGCAAACAGATGGACCCACAGATGAAGTCACATATGAACATATACAAGACAAGATTTTGCGAATGCGTGCCGTAAAAATTTCCCATAACAGCGCCATTAACAACACGCCCACTTGCACTTTTGCAACTCAACTCAACAACAAAGACGACAACGACGACGACCTCAAGCTGCGTATCGTTACAACTTGTTACTTTAGCCATTACTGCGTACGTACAACACATATCTCTGCATGCGAATAACCTTGAAAATGCATCGCTTTAACTCATAAACTGCATAACTATAAAAATATTCTTATTTTTATCGTAAAAACTAAGTATGGAATGTTAAATCTTTTTAATAGAAAAAAAAGCTATAAATCTCTGTCTTCATAATAAATAAATTTAACACTTGAGAAGATTAAGGATTGTTTTTTTAGTTACTCGCAACACAAATAGTTTGTAAGCATTTTTTGTAAAAACCATTTATGACACCCTCCATATTAACGACGCCCTTTATATCAAAGCCGTTGAGCAAATGTGTTTTTTCACATTCTCCCATTTTCATATGCAAATAATTGGTCTGTACGAGTATGTCTGTCACTCAGCTTTGTTGCACGCACCGGAAATGTGTTGTTATTTTTCTGTTGTATAGTAGCTGCTATTGTACAGGTGACAGCCACGTTATACAAGTTGTTTAAGGTAAACAATACATACCTATTGCGTTGAAATGACTTCATGTTTTTACGTTAATTTTTACACTCTGAATAAACATAATATTTTATATAATTATCTTAACCTAAATCCGATAAGCATTCGTGCGGACCCCGAGTGATAAGTAACAAGTGTATATCTCAGAGTCATTTACATACTAAATGTTATTCATTAGTGAACAATTCATAATAAATATAATGATGTGTTGAATTTAGCGTAGTTTATACAATTAAATTATATGACTGCACTGAGCATTATATTTGGCCCTTATATAATTAGAATTATTAGAAAAAGAATAGGCACAAGAATGCGCACAAAGCATTCCGACTAACCATCAGATATCAAAAATAACAACAACGGAAAAACTAGAATGATCTATTTGAGCAATACTTCAAACAGCTGTTTTTCTTTATGTTCGACAAACATGCACTGAGATCATGACCTTTAAAATAATTAGAATTGTATTCAGTGAATGTGGAAAGAATTTCAGCTGTCGTTCTATGAAAATTGTTCGAAATCAAAATAAGAACTTGAAACTCAATTGTTTGGAATTAAAGATACAATCGTCGAAACACATGTGTTTATTTTTGTTTATAAATATAAATAGTAAAACTAATAATTTTCCAATACATACAGATATCTCTATTTCTTCAGCAAGCTGGTCAGTGTGACTGACAGTGTAGATAGACTGCAATTTAAATATTTTTTAGAGGTTTTGTTTTAAATCCAAATGAAGCTGCTGTATTTGGTATTCAAACTACAAATTAAGAGGGTATGATTAAGTTTAACTAAAATTTCAACCCTTTTTTGAGATATGTTAAAAATTAAACTCAGTTACTTTTGCTGAAGGACTTAGGGAATATGAATACTTTCAGATTCTCACGCTTTCTGCGTACACCGAGAAAAAAACTTATGCAAAATTAATAAAAACGTAGTATAATTTATACGATGGCTTTGTCAGTTTTCAGCCTCCTAAGTTTTTGGTCAAAACATCTAAGTTTTACATGTAAACTTACCGATATTGATTTGGATGATAAATTAGCGAAGTATTTTGTAATTTCAACATTAGCTTCGACAAATTATATTGCTTATTTTGCCGAACATAGTGTTCAAATTTTCAACAAAAAACTTTGTTGAACTATCAAAGTTAAAAAGATAAATAAATATACAGGGAGAAGTGTAAAATATACAACTACTTTGGTAAATTACTGTATATTGTTTTTGTAAAAAATTTCCAAAGACAAGTATGAAATGTACATATACTTAGGTAAAATTTTGTATATTGCTGTTGTGCAAAATTAAACTTAGGTGAAACTTCTAAACAAAATGAACCAAAAATTTTCATTTTTATTAAGAAAAACCAATTCTATTTAATGTAAATAGACATATGTACATTTACAAAGTTAACAACATAGATTTACAAAGTAAAAAAAAATTATGCATTTAGATCGCTTATAAATGTATATAATTTAATGGCAACAAAATGCACTCATGAAGCATTGCACCATGGCTAAACATGTAGGCTATATAATTTTCATTACAAAAACTAATCGAGAACTATAACAAGCAGGGACTATTCAGCGACAAATTTTGCTCATACCATTTTGATAAAGTGTCAAAGTTTTCGGTGGTTTACCTACACTATTGGTTAAAATGTTATATACTTGGCTTGGGTGAATCAAACATTTTCTTATTGGCAGGGTATCGAAGTATGTGCTTTCAAAGCAATGTATTAAACAATATATTACTTTGGTGAATAGCCATAAGTTTCTAATTTCTAAACAATTTTCTTTACTCAAGCCGGCTTTGGTGATTTGACTATTGCTTTTTTTATCGGTGTAAGAAAAAAAGAAAAGAAATTAACTATTTCACTCAGTTTGTAACGATCATAAAGAGACCAGCTGGGTATACCAGCGCAATTTGATAAGTCACTGATTTTTTTAATAAAAGGTATTTTCTCCACAAAAAAGCATATCTCCTCTCAACATAATCTCCTTTTAGATCGTTACATTTAGTCCAGCATTTTTCCAATTTTTATTTCTTCAAAATAAAAGTTTTTATTACGGTACTCAAAATATCCGTTTGTTACTCTGATGCGATGACCTCTTCATTCGACCTGAATCTCTTACCGCCGAGCCATTTTTTCAGGTTTAAAAATATGAAATAGTCGCAGGGGGCTTCATCTGGTGAATATTGTTCTGGAAATTCATACCAATTTATGGATTTTTTCCATGGCGATTACTGACATGTACGCTGGTGTGTTGTCATGGTAGAACAGCACTTTTTTTCTTCGCCAAATATGGTCGTTTTTGCTTCAAATCAATGTCAAATCTGCACAACAGCTGTGAATAATATTCGCCAGTGATCGTTTTAACTCTAACCTTAGACGTTTTATGTCATGTCCTTGTTGGCCGATAGACCTTTCTTGGCCTTCTTTGGTGCATTTTTAACCGGAAAAGTCCACTGCTTTGACTGTTTCTAAAAATTGTGCCAATCAGACCAACACATCCTGCGAAATTTAAAAATTGCCTGTCCTTTTTGAACACAGTCCTATACACATAGAGTGTAACGAGTTTTTAACTTCAAGAGTTTCAAGCATTTTGGAAAAGTTCTCATCGAAAAAATAATTTCATCTTGAGTTTTTTCTGCAACATAACTTTTGACTTTGTCCGAAAGTTTATGTATCTCATTACAAAGTAGAAATTTCGTACTATGAGTAGTTTTTTTTTTACAGTTTTCATTAAATATTAATTTTTCGTAATATCTCCATAAAATTATGTATCGGTCGATGGTATCTATTCGCACATTTACTAGTGCCAACAAGTTCGTTGTACCGGTTAAAACCACAAAATTAAAAAAAAAAAAAACAAAAATCTAATTTTTAACTTTGACAGAATACATGAGATTAAAGAAGTACATTTTTGCAAACACTGATAATGGCATTCGATTAAGCGATTAACTTTATGTTAGAATCGGTATGACTATTTTTGTTTTATACATAATTATGTACATAAAACTATGTTTAATGAAAAACTTTGTAAAGGCCTTAAAAGACAACCCGAACGCAATGAGCTACCTGAAAAATGCATTTCCAAGACTAGAAGCAAAAATATAAGAAGGCATCTTTGTAGGACCACAAATAAGGAAGTTTCTTCATGACGAGGAATTTCCAAAATGTTTATCGGAAGATGAAATTGCAGCAAGGAAAGCATTCCAAGATGTTGTCAGCGGTTTCACAACATGGAAATTGTAAAAGTCCTCAATACGCGCAACTTATTTCGAGAATTTGCTCGAAAAATATGAAAAAATAAGTAAGTGTACTTTGATATATTACAATTCCTTACAATATATTGAGTTAAGTTTGTAATGAAAAACTTTTGGTTTCAATAAACAGATGTCAAAATGTCATAGAAAATACATTTCCTCCACTTGCATCTCAGTTTTTTTCCGGAAAACTTGGGCGAGGAGAGCGACGAGCACGGTGAGCGGTTCCACCAGGATATGATGGTAATCGAAAAGCGCTTTCAAGGAAGGTGGGATATCGAGATGATAGGTGACTATTGCTGGTTTCTCATACGAGAAGATGTTACTGACTCGCATCGAAGAAACAATTCTTCTCTTAATTATTTCTACATTTTAACTTACATCGCAATCTTATCTGAACAGTAAAAACTGTATCGAATTGTATCGTATAGAGATAGAAACAATAAAAGTGGGTTTTTAAAATATTTCTACCACTATTGAAAAGGTGCTTTTGTTTTATTTAATACCAAAAAGGTTTTTATTTATTTATTTATTTATTAACTATTAACAATATTGTTTAACAGTCAGCATATACACAAAAATTGTAAAATTAAATAAGATTGTTACAAACATAATAATGATTTTTAAACAATTTTTATTACAGATTGCTTGAACGCCATTCTGTTCTGAGTGAAATCTATTTCAGCGCTCACGGAATTAAATGCGGAGCATGTATTATAAATTGGGTCACTTTGGCCGTAATTAGTTCTATGATGTTCTATGTACATGAAAGAAATCCCTTTGCCTAAAATGTCTTCCAGGCGCATATATATTAAAAAGTTGTAGAAGTGGCGCACAGTTAATATGGAACATTATTACGTCTCGAGCGAAAACAATAAGGAAATACTTCCGCCTAGACTCTAAAGTACTTAGTCCTAGAAGAGCACATCTTGAAGAATAATTTGGCATAAAATCCCAGTGTAGTTTTCCCATAACAAACCGTGTAAAACATTTCTGTATCCTCTCAAGTCTTGCACTGTGTATTTCATAGAATGGATCCCAAACTACACATCCATATTCTAAAATTGATCTTATAAGAGATATAAATAGAGTTTTAAGCGTATATGGATCGCTGAATTCTTTTGAGTTGCGTCTTAAAAATCCCATCATGGCATTAGCCTTGCTAATAATTGTGTCATAATGGCTAGCAAAAGTGATTTTTCTATCAAATAACACTCCCAGGTCCAGTTTGGAGTCAACTCTTGAAAGATCATTGCTTTTTATTGAGTAATTAAAAAATGATGGTGTTAGTTTCATGTAGAATGACATAATGTTGCATTTGTTGATATTTAAATGCAATTTATTCACTGAGCACCAATTCTGAAAGTTATTTAAATCAGATTGCAAGAGCAGGTGGTCTGCAATAGACTTGACAACCTTAAATAGCTTTACATCATCAGCATACATCAGGCATTTTGAATAATTTAAGAAATTGGGAAGATCATTTATAAATAAAACAAACAGAAGTGGCCCAAGGTGGCTTCCTTGGGGCACGCCCGAAAAGTTCGATAAGGATTTTGAAAACTTATTTCCAATGCGGACAGATTGGGATCGACCTAAGAGATAATCTTCTAGCCAAGATAACAGAGACGAATGAAATCCCATTAGTCTTAGATTTGTCACAAGGATTGAATGCTGCACCCTATCAAAGGCTTTAGCGAAATCTGTGAAAATGACATCGATTTGGTTGCCGTTTTCCATTTCATTTTTGATGAAATGAGTAAATAATGTAAGATTTGTGGTTGTGGACTTCGCAGAAACAAAACCATGCTGATATTCAGATATGGAGTTCTTAACTGCGGCATATAAATGTCTTTTAACTATTGCCTCAAAAAAGGTTCTTCGATTGATGAGCTAGACAATGGTCCAAAGCCAATTTTCCCGAATAAATGTCAAAATATAAGACATATAAGAGAAGTGACCGCTGAGAAGTGCTGGTGGTGACTTTAATTTCGTTTCAGATGTAATTTCTTTAAATGAATCCATGTACTCAATTAACTTAAGATTCTAGATTATCTCCAGTACCGAGGTTGATTTGGATTATGCTCTTACATGAATACTTTATATTTTCCTGGCTATGTTTGGTAATACTATCAAGCCGATTAAAACATGATTATCCAGAGCGAGACCACGTCCGTCTCGCCTGGCATATGCTGGAGGTAGACCCCGTCCGTCTAACCTTGCATATGAGATCTTTGCTATAATCCCTATAGGCATTGACTCTATAGGGATTATAATTCTTGACTCTATAGGCAATTCAAATCCATACAATTACATCTTTTACAGAAATATTTTCTGATTACATGGTCACATCACAAAAATACAATAGTTTGTATTTATCAATCCACTACTTGGAATGTGTATGAAAACGATTACAAACCAGTCTGGATTTACTTGAATTTTTCTAAACCTGTCAACTCTGATTAAAAAAACAAAAAACTAAATTCCCAATGATATACTATGACAGGTTATTTAATTAAAAATGTTTACAAACAACACGTAAAATTATGTAAATTGCAATAATTGATAATGCTAATTGTCAAGCCCAACATTTCAACATGCCCTTGTTAGTAAAGCGCAAACCTGCTAAATCTGTCCAATACCAGCCAGTGAAACTTTATGGCAATTATTAAGTAACACACGACAATTGTGAGACAGTCAATCAGACGATATTCACAAAATGCATTGATATTGAACGCATTAAATAAACGTGACAGCTGCAGCTCCCGAAATTGGAAGGTCTACGTAACGCTGCTGCAGATCGTCTTGGTGCTGCATCAAGTAATATTGACAGTTGTATTTATTTTTTCCTCCGAATGATGTCATGTTCAAGGCAATAAAACGTGCAAGCTTCAATTTGAAACTCATTTAAAATTGTGACAATTTATGGGCAAATTTTTTATTGGCGGGTCTTCAGCGAAACTGTGTCAACGCGTCATGGTAGAGTTGTGTTCAATTGTTTAGCTGGGTTTATTTATTTATGTGCAGCTCGTTTTTAATTTTTTCATTGGAAACACAAAAAAGCCTTTAACGCGGAAAAAAAAACACTAAAACAAACAGTGAAGCAGCAGATTTTTGCTTAATAACTGATCGCAAACATTTCTGGGAATTATAAAACGCTCACATCTTGGCTAACCTACTCCTTTATGCTGCAGCATCAGATTGTTTTGTTTTTATTTTTTTATTTTTGTCGGAATTGTAAATCCATGAAGTCATCATGGCAGTTTTTTGGCAACGTTATGGCTTGCCTTGCGCAAAAAATGGCATGGATTTCAAGGACATTTCAAGGTTTTGTAGCACGATCACGTTTCTTGAGTACACAAATCATTTGTAAGCGTTTATGGCGAAAACTTAAAGGTTGGTCTGGTTTGACTCTTGAATATCAGATTTCCAAAAATTGCCAGACTTGCAAAAAAAAAAGGTTAACACGTTGTTGTGTTCTTTTTTTTTTATTTTTCAATGGGTGGTCTTCAAAGTCTAACGATAAGAAGTTTATGCTACAGACGTCTCATAAAATATAGAATTTTTTTTTCATTTCAAACATAAACGAACATAGTCTTACGAGTTTTAATGGCCTTTAAATAAAGCTCTTTTCGTCCGAACATCAAATTCTTCGAAGGGCTTTAATGTCCATAATTCGCTTTATGAGTTTGAGCAGATAATAGTCATGAGGTTTCTTCAAAGTAAAAAAAAAATTAAAAACTAGGAATAATATAAACGATAGAGGGACTAAAACATATAAGTTCTTTATAGCTGAAATTATTTGCCTTAAGCATGGCTATTAAAGTTTTACCTCTTGCCTTTGAAAATGCTAGTATTTGTGTTCTCTTTGATTCCTTGCGTAGGAACTTCGTTGCCTTAAAATGACATTTCAATCCTAATGCTGTCACACGCATGCTACAGTTGATGTTACACTTCATTCTTGTATCTCTATCTTTTAAAAACCTTCTTCTACGATAAGCTTGACTGACCCTTAAGCTGCTTATGACACCTTTGGAGCTGCTTGTTTATTCTTTTGTGTGCTTTGCAAGTTACATAAAGGGAACGCCGCTGTCAAAGTGACAGCTTAGCGTCAAGCGACAAGTTTGAATCAGTTGGGTCAGTTTTAATGCATTTATATGAGCACCGTCTTCTGTTCAGTGTGATATTACACTTAATATCACTAATAATTTAATGTCTTAAAAATTATGTTAATTATGTTGATTTTTTCATTTACAAATGCTTATTGTTAAGTTTTTTGTTTCATTAATTTATATTCATTCAGTCCAATTACAGCTTCTTATTTTCAGCTAAATTTTAGTTTTATTTTTATTTCTCTTATAAAGGTCAACATATTGTAAAGTATCATGTTGATGAAGTAGTAGAAAAATCATCATGCAAAACATATGTTTCAAGATCTGTCGAACACATGTTGGTGTCAAACCGCTAACACTTATTTAGATGTGCCGCAATTTTTTAAGCTCATTTCTAAAAGTAGCAAAAAGTATGTGTTTCCGGTGGTGGCTAAAATAAATTAAGTCTCTTATATCACAGAATGAAAACTTGTCAATGATGCGCAAGAAGAGATATTTGAGTATTTTATTCTGAGTAAGTTTTCTCGGCAGACACATTGATGAAGGTCGTAGACAGTTTGACAAATGTTTGTAAGGCATCAATTAAAAGCTCTCTTAGAAAAAACAAAAACACATGATAGATAACCTTGATCAACGATGAAGAAAAATAAAAAGAAAAAAAAATCATTAAAACATATTTCTCATCATAAGTATGAACGTATTGAGTAAGGTAAAAATAGTGAGAAAACATTATTATTGAAGAACTAAGTCAATTGGACTTTAACTGTACGAATTGGTCGGTTTGAGTGTCGTATCTAGATGGACACATGAAAAAGAAATTTTCATATAGAAATATTTTTTGGTGTAAATTTGGGATATTACATGACGTACTGTTTTCTTAAGCTCGATATTAAAAATATATCTTTTTGATTGTTGGGGGTCTTTTTTTCCTCCTAAGCCTATAATAGCATTACATATAACTCCATCTTCAAAACAAACACAACTCAAAATTTCAAAATTTTCAGGAGAAGCAAAAAACCAGTTTGTTTTTCAAAGGAGTCCATACAACACAACACAAGGAGACAAAACGATTTTATTTTAATTAAAGAGTAAAATGATGAGTGCAAAATTTTGATAGTTGATGAAGATTATCACTACACTAAGGGAAATAATGCATATTAACATTATCCACGCCTGAGTATCAATTTTATTTAAATATTTACGTGGAGAAATCAAATATTTTCCCTACAACTCGTTTTTTTCCCGTATTTGAATTTTATTTATACCACACACGTACACACATATTCCATACAAGCAAGCAGCAACAGCATCGCACACGTACACACATATTCCGACAAGCAGCAACAGCATCGCACTCTGTTTCTGCAGTTTATTTTTTGCATTTGCAGTTCTTATAGTTCTCATAGTTCTCATTTAGTTATTGTTTCAGGAGTAATATATTATGCATGTTTGGCAAAGAAATTAAATTATGTAGGGTGGAGTGACAACTCGGTATTTTCAGGAATATCTTGGACCGATTGTCATTTACCTGCATAATTTGCTTCTGCCTAAACAATTTTGTACATTACTTTTTCGTTCTGTAATTTATACTATGTTTGACAGTTGGTGCAATATTAGTGCACCAACTGTCAAAAATAGTATAAATTAGAGAACGAAAAAAGTGAAGCGATAATAAATTATACAGGCAATGGCATTTGATGAACGCAATATGAAGAAAATAATACCATAAAACCATTAATAACATATTCAATTTAAATATGTTTTTTTTAATTTCAATATTTTTATTCAAAGTTTCTTTAAATGCGATAGTTTATTTTCAAATAGTAAATATTTGAAAGATATTTTAAAAAAATTCGTGCATAATTTTAATATATTTTTTATTAATTCTATTTAAATATTTAAATATTTAATTTAATTAAAAAAGTATTCAAATAAATTTTAAATATTTACGTAGTCGATTTATTCAAATGCGTTATTGGTGCAAAAATGACTCGCTTTTTGGATAAATTAAAAAAGTTTTTGGATAAATTTAATATTTTTTTCCCTTAGTGTACGAATAGTTTAACATTAAGAAGTAAAAATTTGTAAATTTTGAGTTATGTCTGTTTTGAAGATGGAGTGTGATATGTGTAATTGCTGGTTATACTACACTAAGGGAAAAAAATATTAAATTTATCCAAAAACTTTTTTAATTTATCCAAAAAGCGAGTCATTTTTGCACCAATAACGCATTTACTTAAATCGACTACGTAAATATTTAAAATTTATTTAAATACTTTTTTAATTAAATAAAATATTAAAATATTTAAACAGAATTAATAAAAAATATATTAAAATTATGCACGAATATATTTAAATATCTTTCAAATATTAACTATTTGAAAATAAAACTATCGCATTTAAGGAAAATTTATATAAAAATATTGAAATTGAAAAACAATTTATTTGAATATTTCCCACGAGCTGTGTCCATATCAAACGCCATTTAGTGGTATATTTTATTTTCTTTTTGTGAAAATATGATTTGTGAGTCCGGTGGTGAGTGCGATGCATGATGAAATCATGTAGAGTGGAGTGACATTCTTGAGAAAATACCGAGTTGTCACTCCACCTTACATGAATTCATCATGCTTTGCACTCACCACCGCACTCACAAATTATATTTGCCAAATATCCATGATATATTACCCTTGAAACATTAACTAAATGAGAACTATAAGACCTGCAACTGCTGGTGCGAAGAAACGGCTTGGCTGCTGCTTGGCGGATGCTTGGCAGCTGTATGGAATATGTGTGTCAGTGTGTGGCATAAATAAAATTTAAATACGAGAAAAAAACGAGTTGTAAGGAAAATATTTGATTTATCCACGTAAATATTTAAATGAAATATATACTCAGGCGTGGATAATGTTAATATGCGTTATTTCCCTTAGTGTAGGCGTTCAAGATGCGGCCGTTCTCCAAGTGACGGCACCGCCACTTTTCAAAGCACACCCTTTTTGACGGGTAGCAATCTTGACATGAACACACCATACATGTCAGATCGATCTGACAATGAAAATTAAATTATTATGAACATTAATTAAATAACTTTTGGTATTGTTATTAAAATGGATAAAGAAGAATTACATTCCTTGATTAAGCATTACTTTTTGTGTAACAAAAGTGCGAATGAAACAAAAGAAAAGCTCGAAAAATATTATGATGAATCTGCTCCATCGCACAATGGTTCCAAATCGAAAAAAAGACGGCCAAAACCTCAAGGAGTTGTCTAATCTGCATGAAAATGATGACTTGTGGGTTTTCGGGGTCGCTGACTACGAATCTGAAGGCAAAAATTCGAAATTCAAAATGGCGGCTTAAAAATGGCGGCCATGAAATGCTAATTTTTATAATAACTATATTATGCAGTACAATTTTGCTGTGCCGAAAGTTTTCGGGATCGCTGATCACGAATCTGAAGTCAAAAATTTAAAATTCAAAATGGCGGCTTAAAAATGGCGGCCGTGAACACGCTAAGTTTTACAATTACTATATTATGCATTTCAAATTTGGTGCCCACAAAGTTTTCGAGGTTGCTGATCATGAATCTGAAGTCAAAACTTTAAAATTCAAAATGGTGGCTTCAAAATGGCGGCCATGAACATGCTAATTTTTATAATAACTATATTATGAAGGACAATTGTGTTGCCCCAAAAGTTTTCGGGGTTGCTGATCACGAATCTGAAGTCAAAAATTCGAAAGTCAAAATGGCGGCCTAAAAATGGCGGCCATGAACATGTTAATTTTTATAATAACTATATTATGCAGTACAATTTTGCTTCCTCGAAAGTTTTCGTGGTCACTGAATACGAATCTGAAGTCAAAAATTTAAAATTTAAAATGGCGGCTTAAAAATTTAGCAATTCTTTATTCTGTTCCACAAAACAGATGTTTGTTCTTTTGCTTTTGTTGCACCTCTCAAAATTTTATTAAAAATTTTTTTATATGTTTTTTTTTATTATGTCACAGTTATTTGCACTTTTTAATTTACTGCCACAAAATTAACGATTTTCGGTTTTATAGATTTGTTTTGTATATTATCAATATCTGCACACATCATATGCACAGAAATTAAAGAGAAAACAAATGCCTACTCAGCTAGCTTCGATAATGCGAAAAGTAAGGTAGGCATGTAAATTTCAATGTTTTAATAATAATATAAACACAAAATTTAACTCAATAACTAAGTATGTTTAATACCAATGCAAAGAAAGATAAAAATAATGCTTTGAAAAAAATTTTTTTTTAGTTTCCGACACCATTTTAGTTTTTCTTAAAATTTCCCTAGTGGCACTTTGTGGCAAACAAATTTTTTTATTAGTATAATAAGATATCCTACATAGGAACTAATACCTTTCTAAAGGGGAAAAAAAGGGGAAAACACTTTAGTTTTTTCCATTTTTACTGAGTCAAATTCTTTGTATTTTTTTAAAAAAAGTTTATGCATATTTTTTAAAGTTTTACTTTTTTTCTGATTACTTAAGTTTTGCCCCAATACATGAAAATACATGAAAATATAAAACATTATCAATAATTTATACAAATAAAACAACAAGAGTTAGAAATTGGCTTAAAATATTACTATTTTTTTTGTAGAATTTTGTCAGACTTTGAAGGCCTCAAAAATCCTTAAAAAATTATTTAAAAGAAATTGAGAACGCAGTTTTTTTCCTTTGTCTATCTCAAATATATATCTTAAGTAAAACAATTTTTTTAAATTTCTTTAAAAATTAGGTTTTGGCCGTCTTTTTTCGATTTGGAACCAATGTGCATCGTATTCAAACGTAAAATTTTGGATTGCAGAGTTCAAAAGAGGTCGAACCAGCACAAAAAATGAGTACGCTGGAGGAGCACCAAAAACAGTGACCACTCCAGAATATATTATAAAAAATCAACGATTTCGTATTGGACAATCCGAAAGTGAAAGTGCGTGGGATAGCTACAGCCGTAGGTATATCAAGTGGGTCGGTGGTTTCAATTTTACATGAGCATTTGGGTATACGTTTGGGTATGAGAAAGCTGACTGCAAGATGGGTGCCGCGTTCGTTAACAAGCAATCAAAAATATTAACGTGTTCGCACTTTCCAACATTGCTTAGACATGTTTCGACATGTTTGACTAATTTTTTGCGTAAAATAGTGACCATGGATGAAACATGAATCCACCACAAAACATTCGAATTGAAAGAGTGGGTAGGTCCCAGTGGAAGTGCACCAAACCGACTGAAGACACAACAAACGGCTGGAAAAATGTTGACGTCTGTTTTTTGGGATTCAAGTGGCACTTTGTTCATCGACTATTTGAGAAAAGGAAAAACAATCAACAATTATTACATATTACGCATATTACTGTAAATTATTGGACAGATTGAAGAACGAAATCGCAAACAAACGTCACTATTTATGGAAGAAAAAATCATCTTTTTTTTTAGCTTGAACCAAGGATTTCAGGTGGAATACCTATTCAGTCAAGTCTGCCTTGGTTCGAAATGGGGTGATAGATTAGTGGGAAGGAAAGCGCAATCAAGTGAAACAATCAAGTGCAGGATGTTCTAAGCGTGATGGAAAGCCAAGTTATAAGGCAAACTCATCCACAAGCTTCTGTACCATCAATTACAACTTCAAGGTGTAAATATTGATATATTTTTAGTTTCAGTTGATTATAAATGAGGATAGAAATTCAGAAAGGTTTAAAGAGTAGGACCCCTGGCCGGGAATCCACCATGGCCTGGCCGGGTAGCAGTCGAGCACGCTACCTACTCGACTACAGAAATCGTCAACATTGCGTCGATGCCGAAGAGATTTGAGAGAAGATTAAATGTTTTCATCCCCTATCAGATATATTGCACGTCGTTGTATTCGATCTAGAAGCTCCAAATGAGATCTTGGAGGCCGAGGCCCTACCCAAACGTACGTATTATACTCCATTTTGGGCCTAATATAACAGGTATAGATCAGTTGAAGTGAAGTATTTCTTACACCACACTACACAAAAAACTTGGCCACTTTTTTTCGACACATCAAAATTGTAATCGTTTCAACGACGATCCGATTTGATCGATATGCCTCGAACGCCAAGAGCATCTAGCTCCACAGGATATGCACTGCACAGGATATACACTGTACACATTGAGGAGCCAAAGGGGCAATTCATTTACTTGTAAGTTAATAGGCAACACTGGCTCTTGCTAGCATTAAGTTCAACTCCATTAGCAAGCCTAATGGGCTTGCCACACTAAGCAGTGTGTCATGAGAGTGCCTCTTTGTCTTAATCTCCAAAGAGCTCGTGAGTTTTTTAAAAGAATATGAATGACAAATTTTGCTGTCATCCGGAAACGAATGAATTGGGTCATGAGTCAACGACAGAAGATCATTGAAAAAACCTAGAAACAAAGTACCCTGTGGTACTCCAGCAGCGATGGCGTGTTCACTGGACGAAATGTCCTCGATCACGACACGAATCGATCTGTCCTTAAGAAAACACGTGATCCATCGAACAAAGTTACCACCAACACCATATGCAATTAGTTTTGACAGGAGAATTTTATGGCACACTCGGTCAATACCTTAGAAATATCCAGAGCAACAACCTTGCTTTTACCGAAGAAGTGGACACAATAGTTCTATTTTTCTGTGAGATACGCCATAAGGTCAGTTTTTGCTTATGAATCCCTTTAATTGGGTTTACAAATTTTTAAATGTTGGCTTCAGATTTGTGATCAACCCGAAAACTTTCAAGTCTGTACGAGCCTGATATAAAAAATTATAAATAAAAAAATATTTACAAAGAATTTCAAAATGCTCCGATATGAATTTATTTTTAACGAAATTTTTCTAAGACTACTTTTATATCTCTGGGAAAAATTGAAAGGCTTCCATATGGAAGTGATTTGGAAACTTACCTCATCGTATATTTTGGAAACTTATGGGAAGTTTTAAATTGATATTGTTTCCAACCCGCTTTCTTAAGAATGTATGTGGAAACAGTAGCATTAGAAGTGATGAGGAAACATTACCCATCGTATCTTTTGATAACTTTTGTGTAGTTTTAAATTGATGTTGTTTCCAAACTGCGTCTTTAGGAATGCAATTGGAACCTTTTGCTTGGTTTGGGGCAATTTCAATTTCAATTTACTTCGAATAATAAAATCTCTAATAACAAGTCGGCCTCGGTAGTCGAGTAGGTATTGTGCTTGACTGCAACCCCAAAAGTCCCGGGTTCGAACCTCGGCGAGGCTAACCATTTTAGTTGTTATTTATTTGTTGTCATTTCCACTTTCCACATTAATTTTTAAGACAGAGGAGAGGAATGTTTCCCTCCCATGACATAGTGTGTATAAAAACAAATGGAGTGTCTAACGAAAGGGAATGCTTCTTACATTCTATGGAGTGTGTACTGCGTATATCCGGGAATGTTTCCATTTCCTAAGGGGTAAGAGTAAATTTGAATTTGGGAAATAATATTTTTTAATAAATAATTTATCGAAAAACCAAAAAGATTTAAACATTTCTGTTAATATTATGTATGTTGTTTGAACACAGTTCTCCTAAGGGACCTCAATAGTGTTATATGCTACAATGCACAATCGGAGGCTTTAAAGTAATTTTTCACAATTTTGCACTTCAATGTATCTGTTGGTGACAATAGCAAATCGTTTGCATGACTAAGATAAATATATTAAATTCAAAGCACGTTATTAATTATGCAGTATATTTAACACCTTTAAGCACATCAAATTCATAACAACAACAGACTTCATTATATCAGTGCAACGCCTCGGAGCGGTAATGCATTAGTTCAGCAGGTTTGCATATGGCATAAATTTAAGATATAATAAAAATAAGCAATAAACTAGTATCGAGCACATCTACTGGCCAAAGCATGTCATCGTCTGTCTATAGGCCAAGTTAGTGTGGGCGCGGAGTCAATAGAGGCAGCTCGTAGCACGTATTACAGCTCGCACTGTAATACCGGCTGATGTGCAGCTGTATTGCTTTTAGGTAAGATCATTACGACCAGACAATGGGATGCTACTAAAACTGGTGGGTTACTTTGTTGCCAGCACATTGAATGAACAACAATGTTGAATTTAAATCTTGATGAAGCGAAGTTGAAGTTTTTTCAAGTTTACGATAATAACTTCAGATACAGCACCATTTAACTGTGTTTTAACTTCATTTCGAAAACTATAAAATCAAATCACTTAATTGGAAGTATTAATAGATTTCTAATAGCTAA
The DNA here is from genome assembly GCA_943735915.1 of Pherbina coryleti. Lineage (NCBI taxonomy): Eukaryota > Metazoa > Arthropoda > Insecta > Diptera > Sciomyzidae > Pherbina > Pherbina coryleti. The sequence goes on along the minus strand of OX030949.1, from coordinate 60,380,242 downwards.
GTGAAAGGAAAATTACCTGGACTCTCCACTCCCATGATTGCATCCGAGTCCTCTGCAGACAGCGAAGAAAAGTAAGCATGAACGATAGATAGATTAAAGATGTTTATTAAGTAAGACACATGTTAGGCAAGTAGCAGGTAGCACGAATTGGCTCAAATTAAGTATGAAAATATTAAAAATTGTTTACGAAGAGAAATTTGAATAAATGAATAAGCAATGAAAATAGTCATCAAGAGAATGAACACATTTCGCAAATAAAAATTCTAACTCACACAATCTAGAAACTAGATAATAAATGATCGTTGCATGCACATTTGTCAGAACTACAAATAAAAATTACACATTAACAAAAATATTGCATTCATTCAGAAATTCAAAAATTGTGTTTTTTCTATGTTTAATATTTTTCAAAGTGAAAAGTAAAAATATAGTTGTTGTTATTTTAAAGGCGCCGTGTTGCCAACCAACAAGAGCAAAGTGTTGAGCGTGACATGTGTGCGTCAGAGCACATAGAGCACATCTGTTTGTTTGCTGTGCTTGGTTTACACATTTTTCTTTAACTACAAATGTATTTGGGCAGAAGTAGAAATAATTCTTTTTTATTTTGGTTTTTGTTTTTTTCATAAAAAATGCATTTCCTTAGATTTTTGTTTTGTTGCAATTGAGCGGAATTCGGTGTGCTACATAATAATAAAAAAAAAAAACAATAAAAACACATCTTTTGCTGTGCTGCCTAAAAATGTTTCTTATGCAGCTTTCAAAATGATTGCACTTGACTCTTGAGTCAAAAGTTTTTACGGCGCGACTGCAGCGAAGTAGTGAGTAACACTAATGAATTTTTAACTAACATGCATGTGAAAAATGCAAAAAATTTAATAAGTAACCTTGAACGTGTTTAAGAAATGATACATACAATACTCGTAACACAGTGCAACACGAAATAATTAACGGAGACTTGCTTATATTTCCATAACCTGCATGTTTTCCAAACCAAAATTACCCTGCAAACTTATGTCTGGTATGGGCTCTGAGCTATGAGCCAAGGTTCGCATTTGCTCATTCATGAACTGCTCATTTCTGCTCTTTTTCATTCATTTTAGAATATGAGGAAAGCATAAAGTTCTCATTTTCATTTTCGTGAAGAACTGAGCAGATTTTTTTGTTCATGAAGTGAAGAAGAGGAAAACAGTTGGTGAAGAAGAAAATTTTTTCTTCATTTCGAGAAACTGTTGTTACTCACTTCTTCATCATTGCTTAACTTGTCGCTCATTGAGTCCTCATTTATTCATGAATTGTTTACGAAGTGGTGAGGGAACAGATGATACTCTCGTTCATGCACTCAGTTTTATCATACTTTTCAACTATGTAACACTGGACATTTTATTTACTACCATGATATACTACTAAATTTCAGAATTTTAAAATTGTGAAATTTTTAACCCTAAATAGGGTTAAAAATATGCTTTTTTAAGAGTTTTAAACATTATCCAACAGTTTTAGGGGGTCGCTGATTTCTAATCTGATGTCAGAATTTTAAAATTTAAGATGGCTGATAGGTTGCCACCTATTTTTTTTTTATTTTTATGAATTCGGTGCTGGGGCGAAAACTAGGTAAAAATGAGTCGCTAAATCCGAATCCGTTGTCAGAATTTCAAAATTATTATTTGGTGGCAGCCCTATTGTTGAAAATTTCATAATTTTGAAAATCAGAAATTTTGAAATTTTGAGGGCAAGGCCAGCGGATTAGGTTAGGGTTAGGTAAGTGGATACAGGTTAGGACCAGGAATAAGACAAGGAGTAGAACAAAGATTGAAGCATGCAATTGGACAAGGATTTGACAAGGATTGGCACATTCAAGAATGACAAGGATTGTACAAAAATGTACACATTCCTTAAACAATAATTAAGACAAGATTTGAAACAGGATAAGGACAAGAAATAGAACAAGGGTTATGAAAGGGATTCTAATAGGGATAAGGTCAGGAATTTGGGCATGGATTAAATTAAGAGCTTGAATAAGAAATAGGAAGTTTAGGACAAATTTAGGAAATTTTTAGGACAAATATAAGAATGAGGATAAGGATTATGGTGAGTTTGGTACCAAGGGAAGAATAGGCATAAGAATAAAGCTGTCACGTTAAAACCTACGGCTGTAAAAATTTCTTCTAAAAAGGAAAATTAAGCCAGGGACCGAAAATAACTGTTATTTTCGAAATTTCAATTCAAAAAGTCAGGCGGAAAAAATGGGTCTTTTCGATATTTGAATAAAGTAGTGCGATGCTTGTTAGCTAAGGAATAATAATCTTAAAAGCTTTTTATTTATTTGACTTTTTTAAAAAAAGTCAAAAAATAATAGTTTTTTTGACCGATTTTTTTTTGGTCAAAAATAAAAGTTGAAATTTGACTTTTATTTTTTTGGTCCGAATTAACAGTTACAATTTGACTTTTATTTTTTCGGTCAAAAATAAATGTTAAAATTTGACTTTTATTTTTTCAGTCAATAATAAAAGTCAAATTATGACTTTTACTTTTTCAGTCAAAAATAGTTAAAATTTTACTTTTATTTTTGAGTCAAATTCTCTGATGTGTAGTGATTCGACAAACAACAGTGACAGGGAACGCAACGTGTAGTGCTAAGCAAAACGAAGGTAAGGCAGAGTAGAATGAATACAATTTATACTTTTGTTATAATTTTCACTTTTAACAGAAAAATAAAAGTCAAATTTTAACTGTTATTTTTGACAGAAAAAGTAAAAGTCATAATTTGGCTTTTATTTTGGACTGAAAACATAAAAGTCAAATTTTAACTTTTATTTTTGACCGAAAAAATAAAAGTCAAATTTAACTGTTATTTTTGACCGAAAAAGTAAAAGTCAAATTTTAACTTATATATATGACCGGAGAAATAAAAGTAACTTTTTAACTTTTATTTTGACCAAAAAAAAAATCGGTCAAAAAATAACTATTTTTAATTGACTTTTTTGAAAAAAGTCATAACAGTTACGGTCCCTGAATTAAGCTGAATTACGCAAAATATACTTATATATTTGATGGGTTTTGGGTTCCATACATTTTTTTAATATAGTCCAGAACCTCCCTCAAGGGCAGATTCTAAATCCTGAATGTGATATAAGCACGTGACGCGAAAAAATGCTGAAAATTTTCAAACTGGATGGCCGCCGCTAAAAAACGTGAATTTGAAGAAGTAAAAAATGGATGTTTCAAATCGAGTTTCCTATTTTCATTTAAGTCATAAAAAAATTTTAGTCCTTGACCCAAAATTGGCCTACTTTATTAAGAATTTACTTATTTTTTTTTTCTGCATAAAGATCTCGGATTTGTCGCTTACAAGTTCCAATTCACTCAGCAATTGCAGGCGCACGACCAACTACTTTGTTATCGCTTCACAGTTTGGGCCATAGAGCAGCTTGAATTGAACAACAATTTTGGGCGAAAAATCATTTTTTCTGACGAGGCGCATTTTCATCTCGGCGACTACGTTAACAAACAAAATTGCCGCATCGGAAAGTCGGGCTCGGACAACCTGCACTTTATTGTCGTGAAGCCGATGCATCAACATAGAGTGACTGTTTGGTGCGGATTGTGGAGTGGTGGCAACATTCGACCATTTTCCTTTGAAAATGATGCTGGGAACAACGTTTCGGTCAACGGTGGGCGTAACATAGCCATGTTAACCGACTTTTTTTTTTTACTGAAATTGGAGACATGAATTTGGACGACCTGGTTCATGCAGGATGGCGCGCCATGCCACACAGCCCATGCCACAATCGGTCTTTTGCGCACCAAATTCCCAAATCATGATATCAGCCGTCTTGGCCGCCTCTGAGCTGCGATTTGACCCCTTCGAAAATCTTTTGTGGGGAACCGTGAAGCACCAATATTATGGCAACAATCTGGAAACGATTCAAGCACTTAAGGTCAATATCATATAAGTAATCCGTGAGCTACAGCCCGAAACCAGTAACAAGATCTTGAAAAATTGGAGTGACAGAATGCGCTACTGCGAAGCCAGCCGAGGCAGTCACTTGAACAACGTTGTGTTCCATAATTAATGGAAATGTTTGCTCTTACTAATAAAGCCATAATACATGGAAAAAATTTAATTTTGTTCATTTTATTGCATTTTTAAATAAAAAAACTTGTATTTGTATATCCAAGATAACTTAGCAAAGGCACAAACCAGTATTTCCAAACCGTACGATTCAACTTTTGTATGTTTCCAAAACGATATTAAAGTTATTTCCTTTCAAATGAAGTTAAATTCGTAGAGTCTTTAATAAAATTCGTATCCACGAACGAAATTTAATTCGTCCGATTACAATTTTGCTTGGATCTATGAATTTAATATCACGCATTAGCAAATAAAATTTAAGTCAGTGCTATTCTTTCACAATCTATGGCAAACAATTGCAATTGCATAATTTTGCTAGATCGTTTGTCGCGGATATTTGATATTTGATGAAGTTTTGTGTTTTACCAAATCCAAGTTGCAAATATTTTCTGTGGTTTTGGAAAAATTAAATGATTCAGAGTATTTTTCTTTCTTGTTATCAATATAAAGAAGGCATAAAGTATCTAAAAAGTGCCAATAATACTCCAAAACCAATGGCGTATTTGCTTGTTATCCGAAGAATTTGGCGAAAATATTGAAAAACTACATTAAACTAATGTTATTGAGAAGCTTTGCGGTCCTTTGAGATAATATAAATACATTTTAGTTTCTTTCCCGCAAATTGTGCGAACTTCCTTCATTGTTCTAGGTCATTAACATTAAATAAAAACATTAAAAATAAAAATGTTTTTGGTATAAAATCTCAACATCATGTAATTACAATGCATTTTGTTTTTCATTCTGAAAAAAGTGTGTGAAATAAGATAAAAACTAAAATATTGCCATAAAATAAAAGAATGATGGAGAAGTTTAACTCACCTTCATTGACATATCCTCCCTCCATGGTGCCGAAAGTATACAACGTGTGGCTGTTTATTTTGCAACGATTTCGAAAAGAAAGCCACAAATGATTGTTGCAGCAACTCGCCGCAAGATTGGCTAAACAATATGAGCCACAAGAAATGGAACGCACTCAAAATAGCGAGCAAGCAAGAATGAAAGTAGAACGAACACACGCACTCACACAAAATAGGAACTTGGGACACTTGAGATCGGCGGGCCTTGTAACGCATGCACTTCAACGACGATACGAAAATGCGTTTTCGTAACACTTTTTGTTTTTACATTTACAAAATAAGCAGAACGGTGAAGTTATATTTTTTTTTTTTTAAATTACTCTCAATTTAACGGCAATACTCGGGTTTGACTTTCCGCACTTAAACTGTACTTTTTACTGTGGATATATTTCTTGTTTAAGCGCTTGCACAATATTTATTTAAGTTTCATTTTTCTTTTATTTACACTCTTCGATTTGTTTGTTTGTTTGCTTGGACTCGCTTCGATTTTCTAAGCCGGCTATCTTGGATGTTCTGCTGTTGTTTGTGGTTTTGGGTTGGTGTCTTGGCTACAGCTCTTGCGAACGATCTGTAAGAGAAAAGAAAATCTTTTTTATTAATACAATTTTGATGTGTAGGTTTTAAGCATTTTAGATTATTTTTATTTCTGTGTGTACAAAATGCAAAACACATGCATGATCTTGTCGTGATCTTGCTTGACATGATCACCTTACTTTGCGCCCAATATCATCATCAACAAATTTAGAGCAAAATGTGAGTCAAGTATTTAGCAATTGTACTAATAATTATTTTTATGCCCAACACTGCTGCGCAGCTAGATCAGTCTGTCGGTATGTTTGTTGCTGTGGGCAATACTGTCTAGCTGTCGTGTTATTAGTATCGTTCGTTTTGTTTACATGTCAATTAACCCGGCATTCGTGTGATGGGGCTGCTATAACCCAGAGCTCATATTTCCTGCAAAACATAATTAAAAACATTTCTCAGCAAGCTGCAATTCTGCATAGCTTCAAATGACAGATGTCTTGAGAAAACACATTTGGCTCCATGCAACCAATATTTTTACAACTTGTCAAATTATATTGGGATATACTGATACCGCAGTACATCACTAAAGTATTTTTTTTTTTATTTTTCATTTAAATTTTCAAGGACAATTTAGAAAAGTTTAAAGGGGGCAATCAACAACTCTCATTTCGAATATATTATGATAAACCATAAGTTATAGGTTCAATTTCATCCAACAGCGCCCCAGAACCCAATTTTAGTCAAATCTTCACAGTGATTAAATTCTTTATTTTCACCGCACAAATGCCGGGTTAATGCTAGATTCATTAAACGTTGCAAAATTTGAAGAGGAAGTGCTCGTATAGCGTCAGCCAAGTGCAAACTTTGGCATAATTTTCTGACTGCATACTGCATGATGCTATTTAACAGTCACTTAGTATTTGCACTCAATCCCTTGACATTTGAATTTTATTTATGTGTACATTTGATGGGACGCACTATGGGGCAGCAGATATGGGAGACCTGGTAAAAACTATACTCCCATTTTAAGATGCTAGTGGTGGCACCTCAATTACACTTGTAATTAAGAATCTTTTAACCTTCATCGGTCCCTAATTTCTAAAAACGAATAAGTTCCTTGTGTGTAAATTTTACACACTTTTTCAAGAGCCATATTTTTATCGATGAATGAAATTAATGCGGTATATTCGTTAAAAATTATTTATAATTCATTATTTTATTTATTTAAAAAAAAAGATTTTTAAAAAACCGGCCAAAATCCCAGCTCGATCGATTTGCTGAAATTATATTAAAAAACTAACAGCTTGAAGTTGAAAAATGTGTGTAAAATTTATACAAGGGACCGATTAAGGTAAAGCATTAAAAACTTTTTTAAAAAATATTAAAAAGAACGCATGACATAATTGCACATTACATATTATAAGTTTCGCTTTATACAGGGTGGGCCAAATACAAGTTTTTCTTTTTGAAAATGCAATAAAATGAACAAAATTAAATTTATTTTTTTCATTTTTTTTGTGGCTTTGTTAGTAAGAGCAAACATTCCCATTAATTATGGAACACAACTTCGTTCAAGTGGCTGCCTCGACTGGCTTCGTAGTAGCACATTCTTTCACTCCAAATTTTCCAAGACCTTGTTGATGGTTTCGGGCTGTAGCTCAAGGATTGCTTGGATGATATTTGCCTCAAGTGCTTGAACCGTTTCCGGATTGTTGGCATAACATCGGTTTGTGACGAATACAAAAAAAAAAAGTCCAAATGGGTCAAATCGCAGCTCCGAGGCGGCTAATTGACATCGCCAAGATGGCTGATAACACGATTTGGGAATTTGGTGCAAAAGATCGATTGTAGTGTGGGCTGTGTAAATTCAAATTCGTCCAAATTCATATCTTCAATTAAAAAAAGTCGGGTAACGTGGCTCTGTAACGCCCACCGTTAACTGAAACGTTGTTCCTAGCGTCATTTTGAAAGAAAAATCATTTTCGAAGAAAAATGGTCTAATGATGCTACCACTCCACAATCCGCACCAAACATTCACTCTATGTGGATGCATCGGGTTCTCGCCAATAACGTGCAGGTTTTGCGAGCTCCAGATGCGACAATTTTTTTTTGTTGACGTAGCTGCCGAGATGAAAATGCGTCTCGTCAGAAAAGAAAATAACGCACTGTTTGGTCTACACAGCACTCACTTTGGAAATAAGTTTCCAATATTTCTCAACATAGTTCAAGCGTAAAGCGACTCATTTTTTTTGCGGAGGTATGATACTGACTTTATGTCAAGATTTCGAGTGGATTGATTTTGATTTTGATTTTAATTTTAATTTTGATTTCGATTTCGATTTTGATTTTGATTTTGATTTTGATTTTGATTTTGATTTTGATTTTGATTTTGATTTTGATTTTGATTTTGATTTTGATTTTGATTTTGATTTTGATTTTGATTTTGATTTTGATTTTGATTTTGATTTTGATTTTGATTTTGATTTTGATTTTGATTTTGATTTTGATTTTGATTTTGATTTTGATTTTGATTTTGATTTTTATTTTGATTTTGATTTTGATTTTGATTTTGATTTTGAGTTTGAGTTTGAGTTTGATTTTGATTTTGATTTTGACTTTGATTTTGATTTTGATTTTGATTTTGATTTTGATTTTGATTTTGATTTTGATTTTGATTTTGATTTTGATTTTGATTTTGATTTTGATTTTGATTTTGATTTTGATTTTGATTTTGATTTTGATTTTGAGTTTGAGTTTGAGTTAAATTTTGATTTTGATTTTGATTTTGATTTTGATCTCAATCAAAATTTATCTCATTTTCTTAAATAAATTTATTTTTATTAACTTTAATTAATTTTTTGCCATATTGTGTGATTTAGCTGTCATCAAAGAAAATCTTTTAAAACAGACTTTTGACCAAGCCTTATATGCCCCATAGTACGGCGATAAGTGAGCAATTCTAGACATAGAAGTTCAATGGTGTGACTTTCATCGCCGTTGTTAATGACCTGAGGCTTAAAGTTTTTTTTTTCAAAATTCACCACTATATTATTCACCAATTAAGCTAATTTTGCAAACATTTTATTATTTTGTTATGATCTTGATGTGATCAAGCAAGTTGGACGATTAGTGTTAAATGTCTTAAATAATTTTATTGGTAGTCTTTGTTGTTGAAAAAAGCATTATATTTTGTCACTAACAGCCACTTAACTAAACTTGTTAAGGAGCGAGAGAACATGTGATAATATTTAAGTGACTAAGAAAAATTTATCTTTATCCATATATTTAATGGACGAAAAGTGAAAAATTCAACATGAGAGAGATTTGTTTTTTATTTATGTGTATTAAAGCGAGCTGACACAAATCGCTGCTATTATGCCGTGTTTATTTATTAAATTTATGTTTATCTGCTAAAGCATTAAGCAAATATAATAAATTAAGCTATGCATCAGGGAATATTCTACATATTCGAGGAATAAAAGAGGCAAACTGACGTCATTAGAAAAAACTTTTACTTTTCTTTTTAGGAATGCGTTAATACAACAGCATGTTAACAGTTTGTGTTAACAATGTGATAACAGTGATCGTAGCCTTGAAAAATGATCTTCAGAAGACATTGAAATTTTCCATATTTATGCTTACTCTGAGCGATTTCAACTGTTTCGAAAATCGGATTCGTTAAGATCATTGAGCAAGTTGGCGACCAATACATTAGAAAAAGCCGAAATTTAAGCCGCTTACTAAAAGCCGTATAAAATATTTGCAAATTTGAAAGCCTAAGAAGCTCAAACAGGATCACACGATCGCTATTAGCAAGAAATAGCTCTTATCGTTCTTAAAGATCGTCATAAATAACAATAAAAGACATAAAAAGATCAGAAAATAAAAAGCGAGGGCGTTACACTTATTCACAAAATTCTGCACTAATAACAATAACGCTAAAAGCGATCGTCAGCCGCTATCCACCACGCACGATCCAAATGAACACAATTTCACGTTAAAACTGATAACACAAAAAAATAACCTTAAACATAAGCCCTCAACAGAATGAAACCATTTAATAAAATATATAAAAAAAAAAGAAATTAGAAAAAAAAACAAGACAAGTTGTCAACAAACTGTTCAAATACTCTCGTTCAGATCAACGAGAATGCCAAAAACAACCATAAAGAATTCGTCAATGAATTTAAACTTGATTTTTGATTAAAATCTTAGAAGCAATTAAAAAAAAATTTGTGACATTAAAGAAACAGTTGTACGATTGCGAGGGGAGACAGCTGAATAGACTGACAGGCAAACGACAGGAGCTTGGTACAGAAGCTGTGCGTCATATATGTATGTATGTATTTTTATACATAGTGTATATATATATGAAAGCTTATAACGCCAAATTGAGCTAATAATCCCCGAGAACGATCTACAACCAAAACGTCAACGGAACGAAAAAATTGTAATTGAAGCAGCAGCAACTCCAAAACGTCGCACAGTGAAATGAAAAATGCGAAAATAGTTAAATAATTTTAAAAATTTAAGGTTAAGTTAAGGTGGCTTAGACTTAGTATTTCATCCATCGTGGTAACGTAGGATAGAGAGCGGAATTCGAAATTAATACCTACATATGTGATACAAACTGCGTGAAGTTAAATTTGTAAATCCGAAGATAACTTAGCAAAGACACAAACCAATATTTCTTCTCTGCACAAAGTTAAATTCGTACTTTTTTGCAAAGTACGAATTTAAATTTTGATACGAATTTAACTAATGGCACAACGAAGTTAAATTCGTACTTCTATGCCAAGTACGAATTTAACTTTAGGTACAAATTTAACTTTATTTGTAATGAAATAACTTTGAAATAACTTTGGTTAATGGTACTACTTGACAATGACAGAAATCTCAAATCTGAAACGCAGAATTCCCATAATATGCCTACCAATGGTAATTGATGCACCTTTCTAACAATATATGACTCATTGTGGCACAGTTAGGATTTTGGTCATTGGAACTTTTTGAAAAGTAGTACCATGAACCTTACATTTCATTTACTATTTTTCGAAAATTTCCAATGGCCAAAATCCTTACGTGAAATAACTTATTTGCATGTGTTTAAATTCAAAAGTATTTTTTAGAATTTTTCATAAGCTAGTTTCGCCTGTGGTCGAAATTCGACCATACCAAAATCGATTTTCTCTTATTTTTTTTTTTATTTTTATTGAGAAGTGCTTGGCAAAGTAAAGTAAAAATAAATTTGGTGTATCGTGGACACATCCGTAGATTTTGACGTGACAGTGTTGCTTTATTCTTGTCCCTATCCTTTTTTTGTTCCCAAACTTCTTCATTCTTATTCTTATATTTGTTCTAATAATTGTCCTTCTTTCTGTCCAAACTGTTGTTTTAATTCATGACCAAACTCCTGACCTTATCCTTGATCGAATTCTTTCCTCATCCTTGTCCCATTTCTTTTGTAATTGTTATCCCAAATATTGTTTTAGGTATGTCTCAATCGTTTTTCTTACCCTTGTCTCAATCCTTGTCGAAGTCATCCCATTCCTAATTCTTCTTCTAATCCTTGTCCAATTCTTTACTTTAATTAGTGTTGAAATTTTTGTCCCACTCGTTATCTTATTCCTGGTCCCAATCCTTATCCAAATCCTTGCCAATCTCATCCCTTGTCTAATCATTGCCCTTGTGCTTAACCAAATCCGTATCTTATAATTGTCCTAATTTTAATTTTTATAAAGATTTTTTTCTTTTTTTTTTGTTTTGCTATTGCATTTACCCTAGGTTACTTTAAAGGGTTCGCGTATAGGCCTTATGACACCATTAATTTTTTTTATTTTTATTATGTTATTAAAAACCTCAGCTTCACTGTGGTTCTATAAAATTTACCATAGCGCCAATAGTCATGGAGTTATAATCCCATGCAACGTTTTTTTATTGCTGTTGCTTTTTTTTATTGTTTTTATTGTTGTTGCAAGGCAGGTTGCCTCCGTGGTATTGTGTCTCCAAAAAATTGATTATTTTCGTTATTTCGCTGCCTGACGATTTTATACTGTCGTAAGATCATGTTAAAATTCTTCATTTTTGTTTAATCATATTTATCGTGCCGCATATATACTCTAAGTAACAATTCTATGCATCTCCATATCATGATTGATTCATCTTGGATCTTGTAGCTGCTCTCTCCACGGTATCATAAATATCTTGAAAAAGAAACAACAAAAAAAGTGAAACTCAGCTAGGCAAAGCAAAGCAAAGAGAGAGAGAGAGAGAGAGAAAGAGAGAGAGAGACAGAGAGAGCAGGAACAACTTTTTACAAAACTTGAAATGTAGAGAGATTCAAACTACAGCCACGGGTATGAGAATGCATACTTTTTTTTTTAATTATCACATAGTTATTTAAATCAAACTCGTACCTAAAGTTAAATTCGTATTTTGCATAGAAGTACGAATTTAACTTCGTTGTGTCGTTTGTTAAATTTGTATTAAAAGTTAAATTCGTACTTTGCAAAAAGTACGAATTTAACTTTTTCAGAGAAGAAAGTCTTGGTTTGTGTCCTTGCTAAGTTATCTTCGGATTAACGAATTTAACTTCACGCAGTTTGTGATACAAATGTACAAATTTAAAAATATGTTAAAAATATGTTAAGTGTTGCTTTAAATAATTTATGCGAGTATAATGTAATTTATATAGTCGAAAATATTAATATAATTGAATTAAAAATGTTTGTCTTTTTTATTGTATTTTACCAACGAAATTACACCGTTCGGTGTTGAAAAAAAAAAATTATAATTTTTCTCTTTCTAAATAAACACCTATCAGGGATACAAAATATACATCCTATCTGATATTAACTTTTTTACACCGATCGGGGTGAAAAAAATATGTCCTTTCGGATATAAAATTATAGCACTTTGAAACGGTGTTTTTGAATACCGAACGGTGAAGGACTCCCTGGAACACCGATCGGTGTAAAAGTTCTATACCAGTGTTAAGGAGCTTTGCCCCGAAATACATTCACAAAAGCCAAAGCACGAATATATCATACAGCATACGACATACAGCACGACGAAAGCTTCAGTTTGAAATTCTCCATCGAGCAGTTAACATCTATGCTGCTCGTTTGCTTACACTGAACAAAATTTTATTTTATTTAATTTATTTAAAATTTTATTTGCACTAATTAACACACAATTTTTTAATCAAGTAATTTAATTTCTCAATACTTTACTTTATTTTAACACACATGTATGTCTTTGTAAAAATTTTCTTTTATTTATTCATCCATAATTTTTTTTATTGAAATAAGTAATTGAAAGAAATCAGAATACTGCATTTATCTCATTAAATTTATACTTGTCTTTACCTAGTCGTTTCAATTCTCTTCATTTATTTTTTCTTAGCCCGTATCTTTTTTTATATGCTTTTTCTTACTTTTATCAATTTATTTTCTTAGCTATTATTTTTATTAGATTTTTTAGGTTTGGCTTTACCTTAATTTCGTTTTTACCTTATCAACCTTTGTGAATTCCATAAATAAACTTTAAATATGAACTGTGTGTAATAGCAAGTCAACTTGTTTGAGTCTTTTTGCAAAATAACACGCAATTTTCTTTCAGTGAAAGCTTAAAAGCTCGCTAGTGTTAAAGCAAAATAAGAATGTATTTGTGGGGAAAAGCTGTTTAACACTGTTCTATACAAATTTTTTGATGTGCGAAAATTTGACAGCTATTGAAATCGAAACAGCCGTTAACTTTTACCAAGTGTTGTACGAACGATTGAGAACTTACTACAAGGCAATTGATACTAGTGCGGATACTTTTCAATCAAAATTGTCAAAATGTCCTCATATTAGTTTTTTTTTTAAATATGAGTATATGGTTGTGTAGTGGCGACCGTGGCGTAGTTGGTTAAAGTGCGTGGCCGCTATGTCAACGAACTTTGGAGACCCAGGTTCGAACCCCAGCAGCGACAGAAAATTATTTGGATTAAAATAATTTTTCTGTACGGTCGCCACCTTTCTGCAGACAATGGCAAACCTCAGAGAGTAATCAAAATGCCATGTAAAGCTTCTTGAGAACGAGAACATTCCGTTCATCGCCGTTCGGAGTCGGCGTTAAGCCTGTAGGTCCGGTTCTCGGTCAATTGTGTACAAACTTAATAACACGCACAACACAATTGATCATAAGAAGCTAGGTCAAAGTCCTTTCAAGGGCTGAAATGGCCAGTTATTTATTTTTTATTTTTTTTATATGGTTGTGTAAATTGTGGCGTCTTGATTGTAAAAATTCGAAGTTCAGTCGAACTCAACAAAACCCTACTTAGAACCCTATTTAGAAAATTTACTTAGATGGGTACTGTTCAAAATTTTGTTAAAAAAAAATTTATACCTCTTGTTCATAAACTCGTTTTATATTATAAAGGACTATTTTTTGTTTTTAATTTTATTTTTTTTTTTTTTTTATTTTCTTGAGATAAACGAAATTTCTGCACAGTTCAGCACATTTCAGCACACTGTGCGCAAGAGTACTTTGACTCGTTATGACTGACAAAAGTACGGAGGCGTTAATTTTATTTCGCTGTCGTCGTCGATTATATTTTGGAGCCCATACAAATTTGTAAATGATACCGTTTTTTGGAGTAAACTAAAAAAAAAAACAAATAAATTAGGCACAATTAAATAAAATTGAAATTTGATTAATCATTTTGAACTCCAGGCAACCCTTAAATGGCAGCGATAACCTTGGGTACAATACCAATTATTATGAGTAATAAAGAATGTAAAAACGTATGATTGTAATAAAGAAAGAGTGAAAAAACTGTGCCGCAATTGCTTTCAAATAAAATTTTAAAATTGGATCCGAAGGTGAAAATCGAAAATATCAGTTAAGTGAGGACTCAAAATATTTGTGATCATTTGTCAATAAAAAAAAAACATATCAATAAATAAATAACAAAAATATTAAACTAATTTTTCCAAACAAACTGGTGGGATTTTAAATTACGTAGAGAAAAATGGAATATGAACGAATTTTGTAAGGAAATCAAGTGGAAGTTCTATCCATAGTATTTCTAGTCACATCTCTACCCCATGTGATTTCCAGGTTCCCAATTTTTTGCCTCGGGGAAGTAAAAACAAATTCTAAGAATTAATGAAATTAACAAGAAACAACTATTTCCGGTAGTTGTAATTTTCTAACAATTTGCAGCATTCGATTCTTGATAACAATAACGGTGATTGTCTCCGCAAACAATCCTCAAACAATGAAATAACGTTTCTATTCCACATTCAGACGATTCTTAAGTAATTTTTTTTTTTAATTTCAAATCTATTAACCTTGATGTGCAATGCTATCAATATAAACGGATTTCTATGCGGTCAAGAAACCTTATCCGCTAAAATAGTCATTTATAAGCATAGCACAAAATTCAAAATGTTATCATTTTTAATTAAAACAAAAAAAAGTAAATATTTTGATTGAAGAATAATACAGCTGCTACTCATGAATGGTGTTGATATAGATTCGACCTTCAGTTAAGGTCAAAGTCGCAACGAAGAAGGAACGGTAAAACATAAATAAAACATTAACAGTTTTGACTTTATGCAATGCCTGCCGATGGGTGACACAGTGAGTGACTCACAATAGCCTAGGCTAGCTAGCAATTCCGGGCCAAGTTGCGTGACAATAACTAATTCTTATTAACAGTGATTTCTTGCTTGATTTATAATTCTTCTTATTTTCTTTATAATTTTTTTTTATTTTATATGCAAGAATTTCGCGAAATATCGAGGCACTGACCAAGCAACAAAGCATAAAGTTTCAAGAAATACAGATTTAAAGTCATTAAATGTGATTAATTTTATTGCATTTTTTTATTGTGGTACTGATTGTTGGCCTTTTCCTCGTTAATTTTTGCCCCCAAGAAAAATTTGGTTATTTTTGAAAACATGCTTATTTTTGACAATATGATGTCAGAAAATATGTTTATTTGTACTCCGTTGCGACTGTATAGAATGTCAAAGTAGAGCGATTACAATCAATTTTAATGTAGTTTCAATGCAAACTTCTTTCCAAGACAATATCTGACGAAACAAAATGTATACCAATAGTTATTAACAAAAGTTAACGACTTCAAGTCTATACCAAAAATTGCAATTTAAGACGTATCAACACTTATTTATCTTTAGGATGTCAAAAGCTATCATTATTTTCGTTTATTTACCGTAATAATTGTGGGTTCGGAACTGCTGTCACTTGCGGGTAACATGAATGACAATATTAAGAAAAATGACTACTAGGTGAAATTTTTCACGGTACTTTTCTTTATAAACCTTGACAATGCCGACATTGCCACCTTTTGGGCCATCTGGAAATATGAGCGCTTGGATGATAAATAATTTACATTTTTGAAATTAAAAACCCAGGTCGTCTAAAGGTCAATAAGGAAAAGAAACTTTAAATTAATTATAATTTATTTAATTTATATAAACTAAAAAGTGACGGATTTTGTTGTTTGTTTCCAATCCAAATTTCTTTTTTGAACCTTAAAATCTAGGTTTTGGGGTTTGAAGTCGCTGTTAGTGAATCAAATACAATTTGTATTAAATATTATATAAGTTATAATTTTACAAAAATTTATCTCTTCATGTTTCATTTAAGCGTAGTTGGTTAAAGTGGCGTCCGTGGCGTAGTTGGTTAAAGTGCGTGGCCGCTATGTCAACGAACCTAGAGACCCAGGTTCGAACCCAGCACCGACAGAAAATTATTTGAATTAAAATAATTTTTCTGTAAGGCCGCCACCTCTCTACAATGGCAAACCTCAGAGAGTAATCAAAATGCCATGTAAAGCTTCTTGAGAATAAGAACATTTCGTTCATCGCCGGTCGGAGTCGGCGTAAAGCCTGTAGGTCCATTTCTCGGTCAATTGTGTACAAACTTAATAACACGCACAACACAATTGATCCTAAGAAGCTAGGTCAAAGTCCTTTCAAGGGCTGAAATGGCCAGTTATTTATTTTTTTTATTTTTTTTTGTTTCATTTAAGTGCGGGGGACGATTTTATATAATTTCTCCAAGAGAGGACCGCCGCCGCTTTGGTTCTGTTCGGGCTCTTAGGCCGTTGTTATGCAGACGCTCACGGGCTCATCACGGTCACGCATTGTTGTTGTCTCAATGTAAAAGGGAAATTTGAGAGAGTGAGCGATGGAATTTATTTTGCCCAGAATGGTCACCAAATGATTCGGAAATAATATGGAATCACGAGATCAAAACAGTATTGCGCTGTGCAATTATTCACAAAATTTGTGTTTTTGCATGAAAATAGTAAACTTTTAGTACGAAATGTATCAAAGCAGTAATGAAACCTGCTTAATAGCAACACTCACCCAACTCATACTCGTCATACTTTTTTGCATAAAGTATTGAAAGTAGCAAAAAGTGTACTAGTGTTCAGGGATCAAATGACCGTCTGTATTATGGTATAATACTACAAGGTAGAATTGACAGTTGCTTGGGAAACCATCTACTGTCAAAAAATATACTCAAAAATAGAGCGCTCACAATCGGCCATTGAAAACACAAACAATGTTGAAAACGTTGAAGTGAAAAAAACAACAACTTCAGCAACTGCAGATGCATTTTCACAAACAGCTTTTTTTGACAGGAGATGTTTTCTTGCAGAAGAGAAAATAAGCAGTTGTCAATGTTACCTTGTATTATTATACCATGGTCTGTATAACTTACGTTCATCACAGAGCTCATCAAACGAAAAAGAGCGTAAAAAAGGACGTGATCGGGGATCATATGAGCGTCTGCATAACAACGGCCTTAAGTTTCCAAAAAAGTCGAAAAAGGTATTTTTTTTTTAAATTCATCGACATTGAATGAAATTGTTACTTAATGAGTACAAGTGTTATCATGGCATAATAAGGTTGCCGTGGTAAGGGTGAGAGCGAGTACCCATAAATGTTAAATCGAAGTTGACAGCTCGACAGAGAAAGCGAAAATTGATAATAACTTAAGACGATGAAGAAATTGTTGCTTTTCATTGATTTTGACAATTCTGGCTTCTGAGAAGAGGGAATGATCAGCCCTGCGATAACCTTATTACTCAACTTTGGGTGTTATGATAAAAGTAATCACACGACAGAAAAGGTTATTTCATAGACTTTATGACAAAAAAAAAAAAAAAATAAAGACGTCATCATCAAGACTCAGAGAGAGTTGCCTAAGCAACGAAACTTCAAATTTTTAACATGGAATTGTAATAAACTATGTATAGTTGCAATGGTTGCAATGGTTCTTAGCCCTCAAAATCGATAATGATGCAATCATGCAATGGCTTTGTTTGGAATTATTACTGGGTGAGTATATGCGGAATGGAAAATAAAACTAAAGTGAATAATTTATACTTGGCCTTACGATAAAAAAAAAAATAAAATATTATGTCGTCAGGTCGCGTAGGTAGTAATAAAATAATATGCAACAAAAATGCAATATTGTTGCATGAAATTATTACTTGCCCAGTAGAGATGATATGTTAAACATATAATTTTTAAATTTCTATTTCGTCAATAAAGGGCAGTTCTTTGCCATGATACCACGTAGGCAACAGCTAAATGCCAACAGCAATGAAAAAAACGTTGCATGGAATTATACCTGTGTGACTATTTATTGCCGCTACGGTAAATTTTATGCAATGGCAGTAAAACTCAGGTTTTCGGTCATATGACAAAAATAAAAAAATAAAATTTTGACATCTTGGAACACTCAGGGAACCCCTTAAAATGACCTTAATGATCCAAATGCATTCTCAAAAGCAAAAAAAAAAAAAATAAGAAAAAATCAAAAAAATTTAATAAAAATTAAAATAAGGACAAGTACTAATAAGGAATAAGTTAAGGAGTAGGACAAAGATTTGCACAAAGGTAAGAGGATGGAATTGAACAAGGATTAGGACAAGATTTCAGACAGAATTGGGAAAAGGACTACAACAAGGATTGGGACAAGGATAAGGACAACAATTTAGATATACCTAAAATAATATTTAGGACAAGATTGAAAAAAGAAGTGGTACAAGGATTAGGAGACGCTATTCGAACAGGTATAAGGTCAGGAATTTGGGATGAGCTAAATCCAGAGTTTGGAAAAGAAGTAGGACAACTATAAGAATGAGGATAAGAATGAGGACAAGTTTGGGATTAAAGGAAAGGATAAGGACAAGGATAAAGATACAAAACCACGATACAGTCAACTTTACCGCGCAAATTTCCAAAAAAGTTGAAAATGCATTTTTTCAACATGCATCGGCGTTGCATTCAATTGTTACTCGCTAAATATAGATGCTATGACAAAAATAATGATACGACAGTAAAGGTTAATTTTTTTGGCCAAATTTATAAGTATGACAAAAAAAAAAACTACTAAATAAGAGCCGTCTATAGGTTGTGGACGTGGAGGGAGTTCCTTAAGCAACCCAACTGATTTTTTTTAAATGGAATTATGACACGTGCTATAGGTGTATAGGTGCTAAAGTAAAAATTATTATTTTTTATAGGGCAGCGAAGACAGCCACTCCAAGATTCCAAATCCAGCTATCATGCAACAGTGTTGCATTGAATTAATACTCGTTGAGTATATGCACTACGGTAAATATTATAAAACAAAAATCAAGGACTTGTACTTGGCATTTGTGGCATTTGTGCAACGATTAAGACCAGGAAAAATTTAAGGACTAGGACAAGGTTTTGGACGTGGATTGGAAAAAGGACGATAACAAGGATTTGATCAAGGATTAAGACAAGGTTTCAAACAAGGTTTGAAAAAAGGATTTAGAAAAGGATATGAAAAAGAATTTTGACAAAGCTTAAGATTGGGACAAGGGCTATGAAATGGATTCGGATAAGAATTAGGACAAGATTTTAGTCATGGATTAAAACAAGAACTTGGACAAGGATCAGCAGAATGAGTTAGAGAAGTATAAGGTGAAACGAATAAAGATAAGGTAGGAAATTTGGGTGTCTCTCATATATGAGTGACGTGGCACGCAATGTGTGTTAAGAGCAATGTTTATTTTTCAAGAGATTATCGATATCCGGAGAAATTTTTTGATTTTTGAAAAATTAAATATTATATAGGGTTGCCCATATTCGACGGACCCATGTTTTTGTTAAAAAAATCAAAGAAAAAAATAAAAATTTGGCGGTTGGCAATCTTAATCATTTAATTTGTTCCAAGTAGATTTGTTTACATCAATTTTTGAATATGATATCTCTCAAATGGCCGCCTCTGGCGTTGATGGCGTATTGTGCCCTTTTTGCAGCATTTTCCATCGTTTTCGCCAACATTTCGGCCGGAATAGCGGCTATTTCTTCACGAATGTTGTCCTTGAGCTCTTCTACGGTCCTTGGCTTGTTAACGTAAACCTTTGACTTCAAATATCCCCACAAGAAGAAGTGAGGCGGCGTCAAATCGGGCGAACGCGGTGGCCAGTCCAAATCACCACTTTTCGACATCAAACGGCCCGGAAACAAATTCTTCAGAAAATCGATTGTTATGCGACTTGTGTGCGGTGGAGCGCCGTCTTGTTGAAACCAGAACTGCCTCATACGCTTTCGACGAATAATTGGCATCACAAAATTGGTCATCATGTCGCGATAACGCTCCTGGTTGATGGTAACAGCATGGCCATTTTCATTTTGGAAGAAAAACGGCCCAATGACCATTTTCGCACTAACGCCGCACCAAACTGTGACTTTTTCGTCATGAAGAGGCACTTCTTGAATCTCCTGAGGATTTTCAGTGGCGTAAATACGGCAATTTTGCTTATTTACGGTCCCATTCAATGTGAAATTGGCTTCATCGGACATGATAATTTTGTTCCAAAATTGCTCGTCATCTTCGGCCATTTCGATGACTCTTTGGGCCCATTCCAATCGACGAGGCTTGTCCGCAGGCAACAATCTTTGCGTCAATTGAATTTTGTACGGGAACAAATGCAAATCAACGCGAATAATCCGTTGTAAAGTGGACCGAGCCATGCCCAACTGCTGAGAACGGCGTTTTTTGGATGTTCTTGGGGACCTCTCAACACTGGCTCGTACGGCAGCGATATTCTCGGCCGATCGCCTTGGTCGACTTTTATTTGGCCTCTTCGGATTAGAAAGAGCCTCACCAGTCGAAAATTTTTCGTATAAACGCTTAATGGTGTTCTTAAAAGGCGCACTTCTCACATTTTTTAAGTTATTAAAAGCACGTTGAGTTTTCACAATTGACTTCTTCTGTTGAATGTAAATTTCAACTATTTCAGAGCGCTCGCGTGGCGTGTATTGTTCCATGGTAAAAATCTGCTTGGACTGACGCTTCAAACGCGGTATGTCATTAAGCGATCTGACATCTCTGTCAAAAGTTATGGCGTTGCCAGATGGGTCCGTCGAATATGGGCAACCCTGTACAATAATTCTGAACACTAAAAGTTTTAGCTGGTCTTTTTCTCTTAGCTTGTGTAGAAGGATATACACTCAAAGCTTATCACGCTCAAATGAATTTTTCATTTATTTTTCCCAGACAAGAAATGACGGCTTGTTTCTTATAACCATGAATTCTGAACGTTCACTTTAACTCTTGGAAGTACCATGGGATAAAATTTGAACCATTGAAAAATAAACCTTTATGTTGGGACAAAATTCAACCCACTCAGATAATTTCAACCCACTCAGATGTTAAATAATTATAACATTAAATATAATAAAAATAAATGATAATAATGAAAGAAAAATATTTTGGACTTTTTTTTTTGACGTTACGTTTTACAGCGCAGGTTTCCAAAAAAGTTGAAAAATGCATTTTTTCATCGGCGTTGCATTGAATTGTTACTCGCTGAGTATAAGAACTATGACTCAAAAAATGGTGCGACCGTAAAGGTTAATTCTTTGACTTCATTTTAAAAACAAAAACAAAATTCAAAACGTCATCGGGACGCGGTGGGAGCTGCTTAAGCAACGCAAATTTGTTACATAGAATTATTACTCGCTAAGTATTAGTGCTATGATTAAAAGTATGATACACCAATAAAGGCCTGTTCTAAGTCCTCACAACAAAAGAAGACAAAAATTTCTGATGTCATGGGGACACAAAGAGAGCCGCTCAAATATCGACAATACAATATTCATGCAGCGGCGTTGCATTGAATTTTTACTCGGTGAGTATATAAGCGGTGATTATATAAAAAGTAGAATGAAGGATTTATACTTGGCCTTACAATAAAAATAAAAAAAAAAATTCACCAGGTCGTGAATATAGCAGCATATGTAACAGAAATGTAATATCGTTGCATGGAATTTTTACTGACTGAGGAGACGGCTGCGGTAAATTTTGTTTTAGGACAGCACAGATGTGTTATTAAGCCTCACAACTAAATTACAAAAAAATTTGTTATCGTCATGATTTCAGGGTGGCAACCACATAATGCAGTAAAAATGCTACAACCTTGAAAAAACGTTGCATGGAATTTTAACTTTGTGTCTACTGACTTAAAGTTAATTTTACGGAACGAAAATGAAGGTGAAGACTTCGGGCACATGATAAAAATAACAAAAAAATTCACGGCATCATGTGGCCCCTCAGGGAACCGCCTAATGTGACGCATATGCATCACTTTTGCAGGATTAATTACATGCAGCTAAGGCAAAGTTAGTGCACCAAGGAAAAGTGCAGACAATTGAGAAGCAAATAAACAAAAAACAAAAGCCAAAGCAACAACACCAACAACAACACCATCACCAACATCAACATCAACATCAACATCAACATCAACATCAACATCAACATCAACATCAACATCAACATCAACATCAACATCAACATCAACATCAACATCAACATCAACATCAACATCAACATCAACATCAACATCAACATCAACATCAACACCAACATCAACATCAACATCAACATCAACATCAACATGAACATCAACATCAACATCAACATCAACATCAACATCAACATCAACATCAACATCAACATCAACATCAACATCAACATCAACATCAACATCAACATCAACATCAACATCAACATCAACATCAACATCAACATCAACATCAACATCAACATCAACATCAACATCAACATCAACATCAACATCAACATCAACATCAACATCAACATCAACATCAACATCAACATCAACATCAGCATCAACATCAACATTCAACATCAACATCAATATCAACATCAACATCAACATCAACATCAACATCAACATCAACATCAACATCAACATCAACATCAACATCATCAACATCAACATCAACATCAACATCAACATCAACATCAATAACATCAAGTAACACCGTCACGTCAAAACCAACGGGTGTGTCCACGACACAGCCAACTCTTTTTTCTTATACCTCAAGGGTATTTTTTATAATGAAATTGCTGTACTTCAAAGAGTTAAGACACTTTTTAGCTTCTTTATTTTTATTTTTTTTAAATTTTTTTTATAATAAAATGCGTTTTTATACTCTTTTTAACCCATGGGTGAGGGGGTGGTTAACCCCGCAATCACCACCCCTTGGTTACGCGGCTGTCTTGACACCTTTGCCTGGGCTAGTGCATACATTTCAACACATTTTGCGGCACAAGCACTTATTTTTTATCGTGCAGAAAACATTTGGAGCAAACAATAAAGTTATTATTGCTTCGAAAGAAAATTAAAATTCCGCTTTTTTTTTACAGGCATTCTTTTGTAGGAATTTAAAAAAAAATGTTTTAATTAAACACAACAACATCAAACAAAAACAAGCAAGAACACATGTTCTTCACACCCCTTACAGCACGAAACAATTCATTGTCAACAATGCCATACATTAAAGTAAGCCTCGAATCAACAAGTGTGCTTCGCTAGTTTTGACGGAAACGTAGCTCCTAGCATACGCACATACATATCTATCTTTATTATAGCCACTTGTGAACTACTTTAGCCATATAGCCAATTCCCGAAATGTTGACAAGCAGCAGAGAAATAAAAAAGCGAAAACGCAAAATATTGGTTTGCTAATTTTTGAAAAAAATCTTGATATCTCTAAACTACTTATACCTCAGCACATGTTTTATGAGAAAAAAGGTGTCTCATTTTTGTTTTGAATGTTTTCTAGAATTTTTTATGGCTTTTAAGTTTATGGTTTTTCGTATTTTTGTATTTTTATATTAACACTTATATATTTTCTTTTTGTTTAATTTTACTTTGATTTTGTTTTTAGTTCATTTTTTTTGTTTTTTTTTTAAATAATGAAAATAAATGTGTTAAAATGCAAAACAAAGCAGAAATAAAAAATATCAGCAATAACATCGAAGCTTGTAGGAATGACAGTACGTGTATGACGTCTGACCTAGTTTTTGAGCTGTTTGAATATATTCTATACTCTTGCGATGACAGCCATTTAAATGATTGTCTGCCAAGCGCCATCAAATGAGGTCTAAATGTAGTACTAGGTTGCCATTTATTTTTTGCTTTCATTCATCTACTATTCGCAAAAGTATTTTGAACTTCGATAGTGAGTCATTTTGCTGAATTGCTCTGTTGTCAGTTATGGGTTTCTTCATGTTTTTATTATAAATTGTTTTGTTTTTTTATTTTAAACTGTAGGTTATCATGAAGGTTAAACTTATCAGTTTTTGACAAAATGCATTTATTTGGAACTAAGAGTATTTTTATAAATAGTATTTTTATTCGACTATTATCAAAAATTGCTTAATTTTTTTTATTTGTATTTTCTTTATTGTTCGTCGCTGAAGGTGTGATAAATTTAAACATTTTCCTGAATGTATGAAGTTATTTATTTATACAGATCTTCATCTGTTGTGCGCCAAAACTTTTATGAATTCTTGAATCAAAATAATTATTATTCTTCTCAGCTATTTTTAAAAATGATCTTATTAATTGTTGAATGCGAGAGTATTGCAGGTGTCTACTTTGTATGACATAATGGTATGATTTGCGGGCGATTTAAAAAGTTTGCAATTCTCTTTAATTTTAGACAACTTTTGATTTTGACTTCAATATTTTGTTGAATGGCAATGCACTTGTGCAAAGCTTACTTTTTTTTTAAGAATATAGTCGATGAAAAAAAAAATAAAATTAATGGATGGACACGATGAATGACATACGATCTCTAAAAATAAATCGATGATAATTAGAAATATGAGTTCAATAAAATTATAAGGGTTGGTACTTATACCAAACGAAAAACAAGTAAATGCTTCGCAGCGAATTATCTCAATTTTTTTCTCGTTTTGGTTTTGAGATAACAACTTTTTCAAAAAACTTTTTTTCTAAGTTTTTAAAAAGTTTTCAAATGATCACATTTTGAATAAGGACCAGGATTGAAAAAGGTATAATTTCTAATAATAATAATTGCTGATCAAATATTCCACTTTAGAGATTTTTTTCAAAAGTTTAGTGTATTTTTGTTCTAATTTTATGAACAAAATTGTGAAACTCGACGATATTTCTGGAGTTATTTTAATGTTTTAAAATTATTATTTTTTTTATGTAGCAGCGTTACGTTTTACCTCGCAGTTTTCCAAAAATGTTGAAAAACACATTTTTCAAAAATGCATCGGCATTGCAAATGCATTGTTGCTCAACGAGTATAGATTATGGCGCAGTGAAATAACTCCCAAAAAAAAAAAAAAAAAAAAATGAAATAACTCCCAAAAATTTTCAATACATTTTTGGGAGTTATTTTATTTCTAATAAATCCCAAAAAAATTGGGAGTTATTTCATTTTTATTATGAGTATTTTATTGAGAGTATTTTCATTTTTTTATGAAATAACTCCCAATTATGTAAAAACTCCCAAAAAAATTTGAAAATGAAATAAGTCCCAAAATATTTGGTTGGGAGTTATTTCCTTTTACTTGGGAGTTATTTCATTTCTCTTGGGAGTTGTTTCATTTCTCTTGGGAGTTATTTCATTTCTCTTGGGAGTTATTTCATTGGGAGTTATTTCATTTTTTCATTTGGGAGTTATTTCATTGTGAGTTATTTCATTGCGCCATAGATTATATGTTACAATTGATGATACGACAGTAAAGGTTAATTCATTGACTATATGCAAAAAATGGAAGAAAATTAACGACCTTATCGGGACACGGGGGCAGTTGCCTAAACAACGATACTTCAAATATGTTACATAGAATTATAACGGGCTTCGTATAAGTGCTATATAAAAAATATTCGCCAAAGAGAGAGCCGCTACAAGATTGAAAATGCATCCATCATGCAGCGTTGCATGGAATTATTACTCCATGAGTATATGCGGCACGGTTATACACGGTTATAAAACAGAAAGAAAGGATTTATACTTGACCTAACGACAAAAAAAAGTACACGAAATGGAACAAGGAATATAACAAGGATTTGGAACTCAGTGTGTTCAATATTTAGGACAAAAATGGGGGAAAAAAATTGGGACAAAGATTAGGAAAGGAATATTTATAATAAAGAAGAATATTTTGAAAAACAACAAAGCTATTTTCAATGAAATAAAATCAGTCCTTATATTTAATACCGAAATATATACAGCAGCCCTCAAATGTACGCAAATGATCATGAACTGAGCCTTTTATAATAATTTTTTTGTCGATTCCAAAGGGATAATTTTAATTTTTCTGTTAAAAATGTTTCTTTGTCGAGTGGGATTCGAACTACTGATCCCGCTGTTCGTAAAATTGGCATTGAGAGTTAAATGTAGGATAAGCGTTCGGCCACTGCTGCAGTTTTATTATAAATAGAAAATACAAGAGATAATAAGACTATAAATTTTTAGGCTGGATTTTTGATTTCATAAATTTCATCACTATCTCAAATTATTTAATGAAAAAAAAAATAAATTAAAGAATTTAATAAAATAAAAATAAGACACAATCGATTTGTTAAAAAAACTAATTAAAAATACTCAAAAAAAAAACTAATTAAAAAAAAATTGTCAATAAATTCTAGAATTGATCCCGGAATAGCCATCCCTATTTTATACCCAATTTCAAAAATAAGAATTGTTGAACACTTTGAGTTTAAACACCATTTGCCTATAGAGAACGTTTTTGAAACCAGAACTGGTTATATGTATAACCAGACCCATGGGTGTCCACAGGAATTTGTCGAGAGGGGGGCAAAGGTATGCATTGGTGTGCACGTTTATGAAAATGAACCTGGAATGTTACCTATGAAATTTTATTGCCTGAGATTTTCTGTGCAAACTTTGTAAACACTGTTATTATATGAATATTTATATTTTTCAATTTAACTTCCAGTATAAAGAACTTTTGGTTTACAAAATCATATTGACATTTATTAAATGTATTTAAAAATATTTAAAATAATTGTCATTCGTTTTTAAATATAGTTAAAGACCCGTGCAGACTGAAAAAGATATTATCAAGGTATTTATTTTAGTTTATTATCATTTAAAATAGCTTTTTTGATTTTTTCTTTTGTTTGTATGAATGTGTGTGTGTGTGTATAATTTATTAAAAGAGTGCATGATTATCTTGTGTTTGTGTTTTAAAAATTTTTTAATATTCGTTTTTCTTGAATGCTCGTTCAGTTATGATTAATGTTTTTTTAAGGTACTATTACCGTCTAGAATTTTCAAAAAATAAAATTTTGTTTTTTTTTTACATTTTTAGATTCTTTATACCTTCAATAATAACTGTTTAAAATATTAAATCGAAATTCGAAGCCAGTGCCGAGATATAACGACTCAATTGAAGCGCGCTCTCGGCTGGCAGGTGTAAAAAAAACTTTACACGTATTTTTCTCGAGTTCAGGTTTTTTTAACTGGCGGACTTTTTTTAATATCCGGATCTACTAGGCCGTTATTAGTAATTTTTGCAGCATTTTGTTTTATTTTATATCCTGTGTGGTAGTTTACCACAATTTGACCACAAAAAAAAATATATAAAATTTTTGAATCTGAAAAAAGGTTGAAAAAAAGCGATTTTTGAAAAACATTTTCAAATGTCCGCCATTGTTTTAGCAGCAGAGTTTTTGAGAAGAAAATTTTAACACCCTATATTAAATGTACAATTAATAGAAAATAAAAATAAAAACATTTTTTCGTACTCTTCAAGAACTGTTTAATACTGTAAAAAAAGTTTGATAACCATATATAATAAAGAAAGTGAAAAAAAAATGTTTGAATATATGTTATTTTTTAGCATTCTAGACGGTAATAGTACCTTAATTAGACATGAATGTTTTATATAATTTTAAAAATTTCTTTTGATTAGCCTTAGTTTTTTTCGAATGTGTAACATTCAGTCTATAGAGGGTCGGTAGAATAATTTTTATTTTTAAATCCTTCTGATGAGCTTACTTGGTGGTAAGAGAAAATAATTCCTAAAGGAAACCCACGCGCCTACACGGCTTTAACCAGGCATAAGGTAATGGGTCGTTTTCCACTTTTTTCATCGGGTTGAATATCTTTTTATTTTTTTTCGGCTTCCTTCGTTGCTATTGTTAAGCTCCCACTTAGTTACTTTCAACAAGACGGCGCTACGTGCCACACAAGCAACGAAACCATTGATCTTTTACGGGAAAAGTTTCCGGACCGTGTTATCTCTCGAAGAGGTGATCACAATTGGCCACCGAGATCTTGTGATTTAACACCTTGCGACTTCTTCCTTTGGGGCCACGTGAAAAATAAGGTTTACGCCAACAGCCCAGCATCGATTAAAGACCTCAAAGATGGAATTCGTGAGGCTATCGAGGACATAGGGCAGCCACTTTGCGATTTGGTTATGGAAAATTTCATGAAAAGGATATTGTCCTGTAAGCGTGGTCGTGGTGGCCATTTGGCTGATGTTGTTTTTCATTATTAACGGCATACCTTCCTCTTTATTATGAAAGAAACATCCGATCATTTATCTCAAAAAATGGAATTTTTCTTTGAATACGAAAATAACACCTCTTATTGGAAAACCCGTAGCTGATGAGATAATTTATATTTTGGAGTGGCCACCACAAAGCGCAGAAATGTCGCCAATCGAATGATCGTGGCTTAAGACTAAAATTATTGAGAGATGTCCCCGAAATTTGACAGACCTCAAGGATTTAATTTTTGAGACTTGGCCTTCTTTTTCTTCAGAAATGTGCAGAAAATATGTACTTTTATTACTGACTCGGTTGGCAAGACCTCTTTTTTAGATTTAATATAATTTCGCAATTTAAAACCGTTTTGAAATTGGAAATATAAAGAACAAAAGTCTTAAACACAATAAGATTGTTTTAATAATAAACTCGTCTGACACAAATTTCCAAAATCTCCGATTTTTAAAATACCTACTTAGAAAAACCTGATAAGAATAATAGAACAGGGGTATTCATAATATGGCGTATTTGGTCTTGTTTTGTGCATTTGTGATAAATTTGGTGTTTGAAGTAAACTTTTGACATTTATAAAAACAAAATCCATAAAGTTTTAAATACAAAACTTGAAAAAACTTGACAAATTTTTTGTATACAAATATTTCTGACAAGAAAGTTTTAATGGCAACGCGAAACTAAATAAGCAAATATTAAAAATACAATAATTTGCTATGAATCTGATCTCAGTCTACAAAATACTTTGTATATTTTTGAAAAAATATACCACAACTAAATCGTGGGTTATTCAGATGACAGAAAAAGTAATTCAAAACTGAGTTTCTTTGTTTTAATAAAGTTTCTTTAAATGTTTTTAATGTCAGTATAATTTGACTAAGTGTTTTGTTTTTTTTATTAAATATTAGGTGGTTGTATTTTTTTTTTGTTTTTTTATTTATAATATCGTATATTGTCCTTTTGTGATTCAGTTCTTGCTCTTAGCAATTTATTACTAATCAAAAATAAGTGTTTCCAGTATGTTTCTAAACGCAATTACGACATCTTCTTTTTATGGTTTGAAGCGACCGATTTCACTTGATTCACCGTAGCTAGTTTTCATGACTGTACATTATAAGCGTCATTTTTATGACATTGCGTGCGTTGCTAATGTTGTGGAGCATGAATTCGAACGAAAAAAAAAAAAAAATTAACTTTATAACACTTGCAACCGTAACCTAGGCTATTAAGACTAGCTACACGGTACGCACCTTTATTATTTTCTATGCTGCTCAAGTTTCTTAGTTCTTTCCATACAATCCGTCATTATTGCATGTTGCCGTAACAAATGACGTTCAACTGTCAAAGGTTAGTTGAAAAAATGCACGCAAGCGTAGCAGGAAAACCCTCTAAGGTGGTCACTAATAGCACGGACAGACAAATTAGTTTGTTTTTCCTTTTCTTTTTGTGCTTTTTTTTTGTTTCCTTTATTGTGGCTGTGTGATGAAAATGTCAAATTTTGATGATAATTATTTGACAGCTACTGTTTATTTAAATAACAACAGCTGCTTGAAAGTAACAATTTCCAACAAGCTGGCAACGTAACTGAATTGAAATAATTTGGGGCAAAATGGTTTTTCATTCAAACCTTTAATTATTTATAATTAATGGAAAACAACTCAACAGTCAAAATTTTTAAAATCATTTGTCAAAAAAATAAAAAAAAACTTGAAAAAAAAATACAAAAACAAGTAATTAGTATGCGTTAACTTCTGTTTTTATTTATAAATGATCAACTTGGTAAATAAACCGAGACTTGTGTTCACGCACGTGATCCCTGCTATGCTGCACTCACGAACAAAGTCACTCAGTTACTCGGTACTCGATCACTCACTCACTCGCACGCTAACTTTTGTGGCCATAAAATTTATTTTCGGCTGCATGCTGTTGACGTTTACGGCAACATCTGTTACACCATAAAATCTATTCTTTTAATAAGTAATCAATCATCATTGCGTAAAACTGTCAACAACAATTAAGCTTTATATTTCCTCAAGAATTCTAAAACTCAAATAAAAGAAAATAATAAAAAAAAAAACGCTCATGTTCATGCCATATCCAGCTGATATAAGAAAATGTCATAATGCTGAGAACGAAACGATTCACTAAGTTGACAGTTTTCAAAAGTCACACAGCAACCCTTTCCCAACTTCATTTCCATTCGAGCTAAGCTACTTTGTGGCTTCTGTGGTCGACATCTTTACCATAAAACTTAACAATCTTCACTCTCAAAGGACTCTCAAACAACAAAATGTAAACAAATCCTTTATACAGCAAATTGCAGTAAATTTAAGGATTAACACTACTGTACACTAAGATGAGTAAGAAAAAAAAAATAAGTGGTTAAAAAAGGGTGCGCCTTTACGTCACACTTGGCACGAGGGTATTAAAAGAGCCGCTAAAAGGAGTAAATAAGGATAGCCAGTTAGGTGACTGGAAGCTATGGTTGTTCAACACAAAAGTTCAAAAATAAAGCCATAAATAATGTTAGACAATGGAAGAAGGACTAGCAATAGAGTCGATTATTGCACTTTGTCACAACAAATTGTTAGCAATTGAGAACATTGAATGAATGAATGAAAAATAAAAGAAGAAACTTTGAAAAGGGGCTCAAACCAATCGATAGCATTTAAAAGGATATTTTATATATATCAGTCTGTCTATTTGTGTGCAGGTAAGTAAATGTGCAGGAAGAAGTTACATTATGAATAATGAAATCAATAGTTTTACTTTCAGGCAAAGAAAGGTGTGTTTCTCACAAAGAAATTTAGGGTAGAAAAGAGATTAAAGCTGTCTGTGCTCGTAGAACTGAAAACTCTACAAACTGTGAACAAACAACTCAATATCACAGCAGCTGTGAATGTTTGAAATTTTTCGTATTGTATGGAATTCAATACTTCGAGTTTTTTGCGATCGCACTGATAGGAACTGATTGAATTGAATTGATAGGAAAATGTGTTTTTGAAATTTTTCCATAATTCAAATAGGTGGTCCAACTTGATATTTAAAGAATTGCTGCTCTAATTGTTCTCTTGCCGGCTATACTCGGTGAAGAGATAATCTTAATGCAAAAAATCCCGAAATTGACCCAATCTTGATGCGATTCTTAGTCAGAGAACTAAATATTTGAGGTTATATGAAATTCCAATATTAGTAAACGTTTTAGAGTTTCTCACCGGAGAACTTAAGGCATATATCCTTAAGAGTAACATTAAATGGTGGGCTCTTTCTATACTTTTTGTGTCTTTAGTTGTTTTGATCTGCTTTTAACGCATTTTACTGTAGTGTTAAAAAAAAAGTCGATTTTAGAGGTTACAAAATCGGTCACCTTTTGTTTTTTTTTTTTTTTTTTTTGGTGGAAAAAAACTATCCTAGTTCAGGCGATAGCGACTTAAACAAGGATTAATTGGTTTTTTTTTCCTCAATTGTTCTAGACTGGTGATATCCTGCACACCGTCAATTTTTTTGGAATTTTTTTAAAAATACTCAAATAACATCAAAAACCGCTTCAAAAATTCTGAAAAAAATTTTTTGTATTCTTTAAATGTTAATAAATATATGTGCATAATTTGAAAACGATAACTTTTTTCCTTCTATGAAAAAAAAATTCAGGAAAAATTTTTTTTTTTAATTTTTTAACTTATATGCCCCCTTAAACGAGGCTAAATGAGTCAAAGGAAGCCAGCGTGCTTGACTTGTCACATGGAAACGAGGTAAAAAAATAAAAAAAAACCAAATGATATTCCGAGAGCCGCTACAAGATCGAAAATGTATCAATCATGCAACGGCGTTGCATGGAATTATTACTCGGTGACTATGGGCGTAACGGTAAATGCAATAAAACAGAAATGATGATTTATACTTGGCCTTAAGACAAGAAAAGCAAAATAAATTCTAATGTCACCAGGTCAGGTAGGAAGCAAAAATGCAATATCGTTGCATGGAATTATTACTAGCTCAATAGATGGGATACGCTCTATCTATTTTTCTTTAGCTAAGGTCGGTTATTTGACCTTATAACGAAAATAAAACAAACATTTTTGGCGCCATGACAACACATCATGGACAACTCAATGCACTAAAAATGCAACAGCAATGAAAAACCGTTGCATGGAATAATAGCTCCGTGACTATTGTCTCTATTGTTAATTTTATGAACAACAGTTAAGACTCACATTTTCGGTCCAACGATATAATTAAAAAGAAAAAAATAAATAAAATTGTGGGCGTTATGAGGACACTAAGAGAACCCCTTAAAGTAACCTTAATGCACCAAATGTAATAGCAATAGCAAACTTTTTAAGGGGAGCAACGCAGCCAGAGGCCGAAAAAAAAGGTCATGTTTGTGAATTTTTTTAAGGAAACCTATTGGATATTTTTAAATGAGGGTTTTTATACCTAAAAATATACACATTCAAGAGTATTTTTAGTTTTTTTTTTATTAAAAAAATTTAATATTAAGGTCGATACAGCAGTTTTTGTAGAGCGCTCTGAAAAAAAGGTGAAATGCGGTGACCAAGATTGCTCCTTCTTAATTCATCTGAAACAAAAAAATGAAATATATTATTAAAGCAGATACTTAAAACTCGTACTTGTCATAGCCGTTTTTGAAAATATTAATTTTTCACAAAATGGCGAACTTTCGAACGTAAAAAACGATTTTCGACCAAAAATTCGTCATAGTTTTGCGTATAAAAAATGAACGAAGCTAAAAAAAAAAAAATCCTATGACAAGTACGAGATTATTATGTGTACAATAAGCCTGCAAAAAAATCAAAACGATCGATTCACTGAGCTTTGAGAAATCTTGGTCACCGACTTTGAAAACATGGTTTCGAGAAAAACGCGTTTGAAAAAAAGCGCCAGCACTGCGCGCTCTAGAAGGCGGTTCACTTAGTAG
Organism: Pherbina coryleti; assembly: GCA_943735915.1. Taxonomy (NCBI): domain Eukaryota; kingdom Metazoa; phylum Arthropoda; class Insecta; order Diptera; family Sciomyzidae; genus Pherbina; species Pherbina coryleti. The sequence goes on along the minus strand of OX030949.1, from coordinate 60,346,898 downwards.
GCTATAACTTTGTTATTTTTTGAGATATCGACTTGATATTTTCACCACATATTCTTGAGACTTAAGGCTTTAAGAAAATGCAAAAAAAATTTTTGAAAAAAAAAAAGTTCTGACTGCGTATCTCCCCTTAAGAAAAGTTAAAATATTAAGTTAAAATTAAAATAAGGGCAAGTATCAGGATAAAGATTTGGATCAGGAATAGAAAAATGATTACAAAAAGGAAGAAAAGGCTCATAGATATGGGCAGATTAGGACCAGGAATAAGATAAGGAGTAGGACAAGAATTTGGACAAAGGTTAGAGTATGGAATTGGACAATGATTAGGAAAAGATTTCGAACAAGAATTGGGAAAACGACTACAAGAAGGATTGGGACAAGGGCAAGGAAAAAGATTCAGACAAACCATAAACAATATTTAGGATAAAATTGGAAAAAGGATAAGTGCAAGAAACGGCAAAAAAAAGAACAAGTATATGAATACACTAATTATAAGATTTAGGACAAAGATTGGGAAAAGAAGTGGGATTCGAACAAGGATAAGGTCAGGAATTTGACCATGAATTAAATCAAGTGTTTGGATAACAAATTGGAAAATTTTAAGGACTAGGATAAAGATGAGAACAAGTTTGGAATCAAAGGAAAGGTTAGGCACAAGGATAAATATACGATGTTACGTCAAAACCCACGGCTATATCCACGATACAGCCAACTTCTTTTTGCCTATTATTTTAAAAATATCAAAATTAAGAGTTTCAAGCAGGAAATTTTTTTTTGTTTTGCCAAAATTCGTATAGTAGAATCTTTGAGAATTTTCGAATGGGTAACCTTTTTCTCCATACAATTATATTAGACTTACTATACACTAGACCGGGTCAAATTTTATAGAGAAACAAAGTCTGCCGTTTGAGATACGCGTCCTTTTCTAAATAGCTAAAAATGAATTTTTGTTTTTTATTATGTCTGAAAGTATTCAACAACGCAGTCCCGCGTTTATGTGTGTGAAACAATGCTTTCCGGCTATATCAAGACAAAATGAAACGATCAATTGGGTAAATACCGTGCCAAAGATGAGCTGAGACCGAAAAAACCACGTCAAAGCAAATCAAAAATCAAGGTCATGTTAACAGTTTTCTTTGATTATCGTAGTGTGGTGCATTATGAATTCCTTCCAACTGGCCAAACTGTCAACAAAGAGTACTTCTTGGGTGTTATGCGTCGTGTGTCAAAGTAGACCGCATTTATGCAGAGACAATTCTTGGTTTTTGCATCACCATCGGAATGCACCATCTCACACTGCACTTGTAATTCGAGATAAAAAAAAAATAAAAAATAAATAACTGGCCATTTCAGCCCTTGAAAGGACTTTGACCTCGCTTCTTATGATCAATTGTGTTGTGCGTGTTATTAAGTTTGTACACAATTGATCGAGAAATGGACCTACAGGCTTAACGCCGACTCCAAACGGCGATGAACGGAATGTTCTTATTCTCAAGAAGCTTTACATGGCATTTTACGCTCTGAGGTTTGCCATTGTCTGCAGAGAGGTGGCGGCCGAATTTTAATTCAAATAATTTTCTGTAGCTGCTGGGATTCGAACCCGGGTCTCCAGGTTCGTTGACATAGAGGCCACGCACTTTAACCAACTACGCCACGGACGCCACAGTAATTCGTGATAATTCCGACAAAAACTCGACCCATATCATTCCGCAACCACCGTATTCGCCAGACTAAGCACAATGTGACTTCTGGCTATTCGCTTAACTCAAGATACCGCTTCGTGGACACCGTTTTGAATCGATAGAAGAGATAGAAACCGAAACGAAGAAGGAAATCAAAGCTATTTTAAAAGGACGCCTAGCTTAAACACAAATGAATATCTTTACGTGTAATTTGGCACAAATACCAGTGACAGTAGTGCCAACTGAAAAATAAAAAGATTTGTCCCTTTCCGAACCCCCAAAAAATTTATTTTAAGGAATTCCGGTATTTTTTGGCCACAGTATGTTAGTGTTTAGCAAAAAATTTTTTCATAGATCCATTGATAAAATCTCATCAGATAAAATATCAGAATAAAGTTTCTTCAAAAACGAAAAGGACAGTATTTTGCAGTGCAATTAAAAATAATGTTTGTAAAGTTTTGTAGAAAATATACAAGCCCTAACCACTATTAATTCGTACAGCTGTTCATAATAGATTTTTCTTCGTACCTTGTTCATAATTGATTTTTTAAAAAATCTCACTCACAACTTTTTGATAAAAATATTACTTTTTAAAGAGCCCTTGTTGTAGTTGTTAAGAAATAATATACAAATTATATTTTTTTAATATATTAATTAAAATATTTTGTATGAACTGAACACATTTTTTTAATGTGCATATTAAAGCAGACCACTTTTAATTCGTACAGTCCCATTTTTAATAAAATAACGGGACAATTCTCAAATAATCTTCGCCAATGTGCATTCTTACCGTTATCGATAGCTTTTAGATGAGTAAGGTGAGCTTTTGCTGGCATTTTTTAATTAGTCTTCAACAGTGTGTGAACATGGTGCGTGGCAAGCCAATTTGTGAAGAAATTAAAAAACTAATAATAAAAAAACATGATTCTGGAAAAAGTTATGGTGATATTTCTAAAGATTTAAGACTTTCTAGGTCATCAATACAATATATTATAAAATCTTTTTAAAAAAGTGGTTCATTTACAACAACATCGAAATTAACTGGAAGAATGGTCTCAAAAAATTGGGAAGACTGTAGGACGAGAATGGACTCGACAAAATTTACATAAGATGGAATATGGATTTTATAAAGTACTAGCGATACCCGGCGCGCGTTGCTGCACCCGGCAAGTATATTGGAAATAATAAGTAAATTCAAAACTTTTATTAGTCCCTTAGTCTGACACCACGCTCATGTTCCACTGCCCGTAACAGTTTCCCAGAAGCAGAACATCACTCCCAGATGACAATTCCATTATGAGTTTCAATGTCCTGTGATTTTAGCTTCCATAGCTATTCTGTATAGAGAATCGGGCCTCAACCCCTTTGCCAATGCACATACCAGTTTTCCAGTAGAAAGACTTTGGCAATTAGTAACTCCATATTGAGTTTTATTGCCATGCGACGTTTAGTTCCAAAGCTATTCAATATCAAAAATTTGACTTGTGTGGTCGAAGCCATAACCCCTTTTCCTATGCCAGTCCCAGTTCTCTTGTTTATTTATAAAAAAACTTATTGAATCGCACAATGTCAATTCTATTAAGTAAAAAGCCGTTTGTCGTTTGTTCCTTTGTTCATTTATAAATTACAGGAAAACCACCGTCAAAACATGTGTAGAAAAGTTGCATGCAGCGAAACAAACGTACATATAGGGTGTTTTTTTTAGAGGTATAGAACTTCGAATTGAAATAAAACACAAGAAAATCGTTTAAATGTCCATCAATTTGGCTTTATTGGAAGGATAATTTTATGCCATTAATGTTTAAATATGATTTCGGGCATGTGGCCGCCGCGGCTGGCTCGAATAAAGCCAATTCTACAGGTCCAATTTTCAACCACTTTTTCGAGCATATGGGGCCGTATGTCGGCAATAACGCCACGAATGTTGGCCTCCAAGTTCCCTAACGTTTCCAGTTTGTTGGCGTAAACGAGCGACTTCACATATCCCCAAAAATTACATAGATACATACATACATCAAGTCGGATTGACTCTCATTCTCATCAAAAAAATCCTCAACATGATAAAGGTGGCCAGTGAACCCCCTTTTAACAAAACTGTGTTAGATTAATTCACCACATCAAAACTAATTTTAACATATTAGAATGTACTTCGGTTCAATTAGCTTTAAGCGCAGCAAAGTATGTATGTATATGTATTTGTCTGTTTGTTTTGTTGTTTTGTGCTTGCTGAGAACAAAAAGAGTATAGTAGAGAGCAACATGCAGTTTATTGAGGCTCTCGCAGCACAAACGCATGAAAAGCTAACGATCAAGCAATGCATGGCATTGTGGATGATTTTTTAAAAAACTTAACACTTTAATTAAAGATACTTTTTATTGAAATTTCATAAAGAAAATAACCAATGAACCTTTTGTTGCACAAATGTGATATTTTAAAACTTATTTCAAAAAAATCCGACCAGTACTTTTGGAGTTTTGCGGACACAAAGAATTTTCACTTTCATTTTATATAAAAGTATAGATTAAAATAATAACATGAATTTTCGAATGTTTTTCTTAACATTTTATCTTTACATTTTAGGCCAAAGAAAAGCCCTTATTAACAGCTGTACAGCAGAAAAAACGTCTTTTATGGGCAAAAGATAAACGAAACTGGGTACAAAGAGAGTGGAATTCGGTAATTTTTAACGACGAATCCAAATTCGATGTTTGCGTGAGCGATGCCCGAAAGAGGGTAAGTCGAACTAAAAAGGAGGTGTATCACAAGGATTATCTAAAGGAAACGGTTCCCGGCAAGAGTTATGGTATGGGACTGCATGTCTGCGAAAGGTGTTGGCAAATTTTATATCATAAATGGCACTGTAAAGGCTAAAAATTATGTTGAAATTTTAGAAAAAAATTTAATATCATCTATTGAAAAATTAAGTTTGTTTAATGAACTTATATTTCAATAAGACGGTGCCACATCCCATACCGCAAAATTTACAAGAAACTGGCTTTTAGAAAAACAAATAAAGGTTTTATATTAGCCCTCCTTAAGCCCCGACTTGAATTCTATCGAGTCTTTGTGAGCAATTGTCAAACGAAGACTTCGAAACCATTCTCAAAGAACTATTAACAGCCTTAAGGACAAAATTACTGAAATATGTAATTCAATAACGCCAACTGAATGCCAAAACCTCATAAATTCCATGTCGAAGAGATTAGAAGCAGTTATAAAAGCGAACGGAAATGTTACACAATATTAATAATATTATCTATATACTGTGCGAATTAAAAGTGGTCATTTCCGAAATTGTTTTTAAAAAAATTAATTCAGTTTAAATAAAATATTTCCTTTAATGTATTAAAAAAATATAATATGTTTATTGTTTATTAACAACTACACCAAGGGGTTTTTAAAAAGTAATGGTTTCATCAAAAAGTTGTGAGTAAGATTTTTAAAAAAATCTATTATGAACAAGGTACGAAGAAAAATTCTGCTGTACGAATTAATAGTGGTTACGGCTTGTATATAGAGAATATCGAAATTACATTTATATGAAACTAGCAAATACCCGCTGCTTCGCCGGCGATAAAAATATTAAATATCATTAAAAACTTTAAATCATAAAATTTAACAGCCGTATTAATATTGAAGTGGGAAGAGTGTAAATAATGGTTTGTGTATTAGATAAATTCAGTGACTTATTATTAATTTATCGCAATTTCGTCAACATTTTGATACTTAAAAATCAAAAGTTTTTCTAAGCTAACCTCTGCACTGAAATAATTGTCATTTTATTATTATTTTTTTTTTTTTTTTTTTTTATAAATATTTTGAAATCTTTGACAAATTTTCTTGTTTTTATTTTTTTTTTTGGAAATTTTTTTCTATATTTTGAATTTTCTTGACATACATATTTTCCAAATGTTTGAAATATTTTGAATAATTTTAATTATTTTATAAAATATTTGTGTTCAAATGAGAGCAAATAATTTAAAAACTGCTTTATGAGAGCATGATACAATTATACAAGGTAGGAGTGACAACTGGAATTTTTCTCACGAGTGTCTTGCATCGAATGTCATTTGCTTGTATGTTTTACTTTCTATTTTCTTTTGTACTTTTTTTCGTTCTCTAATTTATACTATTTTTGACAGTTGGTGCAAGACGAATAAACTGTCACTCCTACCTTGTATAATTGTATCATGTATGAGAGGTTTATAGCATATTTCAGCCATTTTTAAAAATCCTCAAATTTATAAACAAACGTTTTCAAACAATTTTTTTGAGATTTTGTTTGTTTTTGATACATTTTGAAATAATTTGATACATTTTTGACAATATTTGTTGTGCTCAGATGAGAACAAAAAAATTTTAAAATGCGTTATCGAGGGTTTATTGAAGGTTTCAACAATTTGTAAAATTCTTGCATTTATCAAGCATTTAAAAGAGATTTTGAACGCAGTTGAACGTTTATGAAAAATTTTTTTAATTTTTTTTTCGATTTTTTTTCTTATGAAGGCTTTGAAAAAGTAATAAAAAAATAACTAAAGCAATAAACTTTCTGTGTCTTCCTGACCATTTTTTTCATGCATTGCTTCACTTTTCCTAGGACTTGACTATATAAAAATCTCGTTTATACGTAAAAATATCAGCTCTGAGGTAAGAAAAATATATGACGGCCTTAGAGAATTGTTATTTTAAAATTAAATATATGTATCTTTCGTTTAAGATGAAAAATTTCATCAAAACATTTCAACAAAACATCAACACGGAATTTTTGTCGATGCTTTTATAAAAGTGGCAGTATTTTTACATTAAAAAAGGTGGCAGCATTGGTACCGCACACAATACATGTTGCTGTCTTTTTTTTCTTTTTGGTGGACCTTCCCACCGGGAAAAAAGAAGCAATTGCCTATGAAAAAAGAATCAATTCTCTTCTCCAGTATAGATTCTAGAATTGATTATTTTTAACATGCTGATGTCCTACAAAAAATGTGAAATAATTTTCATATATTCAAATTTACTAATACAAACAACATCTTATGGTATTATAGCTGTCTCCCTTCGATTTTGGAGTTGGAATACAGAAGTATTACATATACATATGTTCTACCTTATTAGCTTTGGGCACAACCTTTTTTTTTTGAGTTGCACAGAGCTTTAATGAGAAAAGTTTTTCTCTCTGAGAATAAGAATAAAGAAATCGTATGGTTATTCTCTTTGAATTTTAATTAATTATTTAAATAATGGTTATCAAATTTATATAGACTATGTCTCAACTGGGCACGATAGCTATCCTAGAGAAAAAAGTTTTTTGAAATAGCGCCTGCCATTCTCAAGCTTTTCGCAGCCGAACATACGTGAGTACTCTTTTATATAATAGTATAGATGGTGGCGGCTTAACGTGAGTAAAATAATATCTCAAAACAGTTTTACTTTTCTCAATCAAAGCTCCATCTTCCGACTACTCTGCACTATTTCACAAGTTGAGTTCCATAAAAACTATTGTTTATATCCTCTCCCGATTAAATGGTTCTGATTAAGCACCCTAATATTTTAATTGCATTCGAATGCTCTACAGTAGAAATCGGTTTTTTTTTCATAATATTACAACATGTGCAGTTAATCGTAGCATAACCGGAAATTATTGTTTTCCAGTTAAATAGAGTTTTTGGTTTTCGCACACGCTGTTGCTATTTACATTGGTAACGTTTATCTGCTTCGTTTTATCTGGTTGCTTAATGACAAAAATATATTAACCAATATTTACAGAAAAATCAGATAAGCGAACCCCCACTGAAAATAAAACTATTTCTAATTAAGAAGTTGTATGTTCTTGTGTTAAATTGTAATTCAAGCCATGCCCTAACTTAAACGTTTCAATATTTTATCACAATAAATATGTGTATGAGTGTGCTCAGTCAATATTTGCAACGTTAAATCACGATTTGTTTCACATAAAATGGTTAATATTTTCTATGCTTTTAGGCGCAGCAAAATATTTTTCACGCGTGTGCAAGTCCATTCAATTCTGTGTAAAAAACTGCAAAGGGAATTCTGATAAAATTTTAAATTTACTGAGTATGTAAAAGCTTATTCAACTGCAAATTTAGAGATTATGATTTAATTAACTCAAAGTGCAAAAACTGGTTCCTTATTATTTTTCGGACAATTAAAAGGTACAAATATTTTAATGGGTCCTTGAATCTTATGAACCACAAGATAAAATACCCCTAAATAATGTTACTTTTTAATTAGAAAATTATTTTTCTAACAATGACTTTATCACGCTCCTCAGTTCAATGTTCAATGTTCTGCAAGAGGGATGTTTAGAAAAAAAAAAAAAAATAATGAGTGCCGTTTTGCAAAAACCATAACAATGCGAAAGAAGAGCAGCTGCCTATCCACCTTTTTAACTGCAGCTGCCCTCATGTCAATTTAAACCCAACTCACTAAAAACTCTAAATTAACAACTTCCAAGGGATGCCCAAATGCAGGTTGCCAAAAGGGGGGGGGGGGTGGTAAATTGATAAAGCTGTATATTGATGACAATGCGACAAGGAGGCGACGGACTCTGGGTAACAAACGCATACTTGGTATGAGTTTGCCATGTTTTAATGCAGACATTTAGGCGCTCAAGCGACAACATTGCACTCTGCTTGGATACCATGATGTTTGCAAGCAAGTGTTGCCACCTATTATTACAAATTTTATTATTTTGTTGAAGTTTTGATTTTGTTTCTGTTAGAGAACCGAACACATCTATAACCCTTAGAAGCATAACTGAATTACAGCCAAGCAAAATTTTTAAATTTCCTCACTTCAGTGGCAAATGTGTAAATGTCTTGGCAAGAAGCAGAAATGACTCACATGCGTTTCGTGCATGAAGACTCAAATTACATTGTCATAAAATTATAATAAGTGAAGAACATATTTCTCACAGTTCTCAATAATTACAAAAAAAAAAAAAAAACTAAGCTCGTAACGTTATGAAGCAGTCTCGAAACTTACTGAGTTTAAAGGGTTCTAATTTCTGATCAAAATAACACGTTGTTCTTCTTAATGGTGGCAACGCTCTCGCCTCTTTATGCATAGTAAAAAAAACAAACAAAAAAAAAATAGAAATTGCTGTAGAAATAAAAATAAGATTATTTCTGAAAATGGAGCAGCGTCAGTAGCTAAAGTTGGCACATAAATATTTTTTTGTTTCCGTTTTATTGTAGTTGCTCATTAGGTAAGGTAGAAGTGGCTTTTATAGTGTGCTTAACTAAGTGTTACTCATATGATTGTTAGGTACTTATTCTTCTTCTACTACTTTTTGTTTTTGCTTTTAAAAAGCTACTTGAACTTGTTGATTATCAACATTGGAATGAAACTCGAGTGAGTGAGTGGGTTAAACATGGGTTAAAAAACTTAAAAGTGTTGCCATGTATGAAAAAATTTGCATTTCTGGTTTTTTTTTTTTTATTGACTTCTGTTCTAAGCTTTATACCGACTAACTTTTTATAGTTTAACAAATGGAATTTCATAGAAAAGGTGCTAAAGTGATCTAGATTCAAGAGTCAGTTCTACTTAACTATAAAAATATTGAAAAATATCAATTTGAAGAAGGTAGATGAAAACTAACACTAACTTCAACTTAATCTTTACTTTTCGAATAAAACTGTGAAGAATTTTTGTACGAACAATATTTCCGTGAGTTAAATATTGCAATGAATATTTTGAGGTGATCGTTGTGGGTCGGGGGGATAAAAAGGGCTATAAAAAGTAGTATAGTACTAGTATAAGCCTACCAACACTGGGAGGATGAAACTTGGCATATAGGTCGGAAGATATGTTACAAAGATTGTAACAAAAATGGATTTTGATATGCCCAGTTATACAAACGTGAGTGTAATATACAGTGCCTCACAAAAGTATTTAGAATTGATATTTTACCCATTCATGCCCATATCGACGGTGCTTACGAAAAAAATCTTTCGACAGAAAATTGCGGCGAAGAAAATCTCTTTATTCAAAATGCGGCTGAAAAAATCACTTTTATCAAATTCGGCGAAAAAAATCACTTATATCAAAATGCGGCGAAAAAAATCACTTATATAAAAATCATTTTATAGAGTACTGTAAGGAATTATAAAGATGAAATAATAAATAGAAATAATTATTTGAAAATATAATTTTTTTCAGAAAAATTGTTCCCACTCGTTAAAAAATGCAGCGTTGCTAACGTCACACTCTGAAAAGAGATTTTCTTCGCCGCATTTCATAAAAAGAGATTTTCTTCGCCGAATTTTAAAAAAACGGATTTTCCTCGCGGCATTTTGTAAAAACAGATTTTTGTCGCCGCAGTTTAAAAAAAAGGATTTCCTTGATCGCGTTTAAAAAAGAGATAGTCTTCGTAGAAACCATCGATATATATCTTACCATTTATAAATACTTTTAAATACAAATCAATTAAATTTCTTATGTGATGTATTAATTTTTATTTAGCACTAAAAAGTAAAGGTCTAACTAAAAAATCAGCTCACAAAAATATTCGGAATTTCACTTTAAATAATAGTAAAATAATGAAAATGAAAATTTGATATCATGGGCCGTATCCCTTCAGTCTAATAACCTTCTTTATGCCATTTGGCATGGACAGAGCAAGCTTCCGAGTTCTTTCTGATTAAATTTTCGACCATTCTTCTGTAATAACTTGGTTTATCCTCCCATTACTGTTCCATCGGATTGGGATCCGGCGACTGAGGACGTGTTCCTAAAATATTTGGCATATTGTATAGGATCCAAAGTTGAGTATTCTGAGCTGTATGCTGCGGGTAATTGTCTTGTTGAAGTATGCAACGATCCGAAAGGCTAAGGTTTTTGGCACCTGCTTCCAAATTGTACTTAAAAATCTGTAAGTACTGCTGATGGTTCATTCTGTCAGCTATGAACTAGATGTTGCCAACTTCATTTGCAACCTTACACCCCCATAAGATGACATTACCACCTCCATGTTTAACATAAGGGCATGTTTTTTTTTTTTGGTCCAATTCAGTATTGTTCTTTCTCCATACTTTATTTCCACAATCCGGCCAAAAAAGATTAAATTTTATTTCATAGCTGAATATTACTCGTGACCAAAGTCATTGTCGTGATTTTTATATTTTTGCGCAAATTCTATGCGTTTTGTACGGTTTTTTTTTTCCTCTCATTAATTTTAGCAGTTTAATTCGGAGTTCTTCCATTGTAACAAGCAACTCTAAGCGTCTTCCGAATAGTTTCATCAATTACAAGAATGCCGTGATATTTGGAAAGGTTCTTGTTAGCTTCTACGGCAGAAGTTCGAGACTATTTCTTGATTTTCGGTATTATAATGGACTCATCACGAGTATTGAGTTTTTTTGGCTTGCCTGATCATTGTCCAACACGAAGCGTGTTCCTTTCTTAAATACTATGAATAATGGAAATGTTTCCTTTTGTAGAACTGGAAATATCTTTAAGCATTTTCCCTTCTTCATTGCAGCATATTTATTCTAAAAATTATTTTTTTTCTACAATTGTACTCAATGGATTTTCTATTTATTTTTCTATAAGTAATGAAAACATCCAGCAAGACAAGCGCACGTTGCAAAATTCATACCATATATGAACGGACATAGAAATTAAGCCGATGCAAACAAAATGAAATAAAAACGGCAAATTAAAAAAAAAGGGAAGCTACTGAGTATATTTCGAATATTTTTGTGAATAAGATTTAATATATTTTTTTTATTTCTGCTGATTTTTAATATTTTAATTTTTATTTAAGTGAACTGTCTATGAGTCACATGTGATTCATTGACTATATTTGTTCACACGTCTATGAAGCATCTGTGATACAAAAAGATATTGACACTAACTTCAATATATTTATACGAAAAATAGTTTAGGATATTGGAATTGTTGTAGAATGTAAGAATATAGGTATAACAAGATACTTGTGTGATTATTAAAGCTTTGTGAATATGCGTATGAGTGTATGTATGAACGTACGTTCATGAGACATATGTAAACATACAATTTTTTATATGGGGACGTGTGAGGAAATATTTAGGAATATGCTTAGACTGTGAACGAGTTAACATTTATTATTAAAAGTAATCATATCTGTAAAACTGATTTTTAATTTACAGAATTCGTTTATATTCGAAAAAATGATGGCTAATTTCGAAAGATTATTTATTCGGAATACTTTTGTGAGGCACTGTATATATGTTTACCGATATAGAAATTGCAAATTGACTTTGCATAGAAGTAGGAATTTAACTTTGCTGTGTCGTTGGTTAAATTCGTATTAAAAGTTAAATTCGTACTTTGCAAAAAATTACGAATTTAACTTTGTACAGAGAAGAAATTTTGGTTTGTGTCTTTGCTAAGTTGACGTTGGATTTACGAATTTAACTTCACGCATTTGTTAAAACTTGTGTAAAACATCTACACATAACAAAGTAGACGTAATATAATTCAAGCGATTTGGATTTATCATAATTACGAATATTAAAGTGAATATTTAGTTTAAGTTATTTAATTTAATCTAATTTTAATTTAATGGAAATAAACTTGCCACGCCCACTCAATACAATAGGGGTGGTATGCTATGCGTTTGGTATGATGGATATTGCATGATATTTATAGTATTAGTGGGGGCTGTGGGCAAGTGCATTAAAAGTTGTGTTGACCATGCCAATTTGAGACCAGGTTCAAACCTCAACTGACAAAATTTCTTTTCAATATATGGTAAAATTAAAAAAAAAAACAAATTGTATCGTCGTTACAAGTATGAAGTTGCGAATCTGAAAATAATAACTTTGCAGGAGAGCAAAAAACAACTTTTCTGTTCTTATTGCTGTACATATTTATGTAGTCTTGCGTTACCTCATGCGTTTTTAACATGGTTTTAACATTAAAGGGGAGGTTCTTGTAGAAATCGACGGAAAATTTTTGTTTATGTTTTTTACTTTATTTTCATCCTTAGGATCTTGAAAATATGTAGTCAAAGGAAATTCTCCCTATCTAATTTATTTTACGAGTCATAGCAAACAAACATTACCTACGATTTTTTCTTTGTCAAACTTTCCGCGCTGTAGACGATTCCGCTTTAACGACTAGACCGATTTCGGTGTTTGATTAAAAATCAAATCAAATCAGGGAGCCTTCAGGAAGCAATTTTTTTTTCAAAAAAAATTATTATCATTATTTTTTTAGAAAAAAAGAGAAGAAAAAGGAGGAAAACAGGGCAAAAGAAAAAGAAGGAAAAACAGGGTTTTTTTAAAGGGTGGCCATTTTTTAAAAAAGAGGTTTATTAAAATCGGAAATCTACACTAAGGGAAAAAAATATTAAATTTATCCAAAAACTTTTTTAATTCATCGCATTTAAAGAAAATTTATATAAAAATATTGAATTTAAAAAAAACATATTTAAATTGAATATGTTATTAATGGTTTTATGGTATTATTTTCTTCATATTGCGTTCATCAAATGCCATTGCCTGTATAATTTATTCTTGCTTCACTTTTTTCGTTCTCTAATTTATACTATTTTTGACAGTTGGTGCCCTAATATTGCACCAACTGTCAAACATAGTATACAATAGAGAACAAAAAAGTAATGTACAAAATATATGTAGGTAGAAGCAAATTATGCAGGTAAATGACAACCGGTCCAAGATGTTCTTGAGAAAATACCGAGTTGTCACTCCACCCTACATAATTTCACTTCTCTGCCAAACATGCATACTATATTACTCTTGCAACAATAACTAAATGAGAACTATAAGAACTGCAAATGCAAGAAATAAACTGAAGGAACAGAGTGCGATGCTGTTGCTGCTTGTCGGAGTATGTGTGTACGTGTGCGATGCTGTTGGTGCTTGCTTGTATGGAGTATGTGTGTGTAAGTGTGTGGTATAAATAAAATTCAAATACGGGAAAAACGAGTTGTAAGGAAAACATTGGATTTATCCACGTAAATATTTGAATAAAATTTATACTCAGGCGTGGATAATGCTAATATGCGTTATTTCCCTTAGTGTACAAGGCCCCCAAATTTCATCAAGGTTAACAATTTTTTTGGTTTTTTCGTTTCAGATCAAATGGCAGGGCTGTAGAGTGTACAGCGCACATGGCCGATCGCCGCGCACGGCTTTGATCAGCGAGACCTTCAGCCGCCATTTTTAATTATTTTTCATTGAAAAAAATTGTATAATGTTCCTGAAATATACATTAATAAATGCCATAAAAGATTTTTTCAAAAATATTTACGTTCGCTCAAAAAACAAAAAAAAACTGCAATTACTTTGCGTTTCTACTAGAACCTTCCCTTAAGTCACTTTTTCTTGCTGATAAATCATATTCGTTACTTTGAAAACGATGAAATTTTGTATGATTTTTTTTTTTTTTTCAATTATATACTAACGAATATGCCACATTCGATACTTTGCTGTGTTAATTTTCATCTTCAAACGAGAGACAAATAGTTCCATTGTTAATTTTTATTTCCACTTGTTAATCTAGAGTTGTTTGTGAAATTTTTTCGGGGTTCGCCGGTAACAACTGTTCGTTTTTTTGTTGCTCCTTACGACGTGTTTAGCTAAAAATTCACATTGTGGCTCCTGAATTCTCAATTTGAATTTTGGTCACGATTGATATTTTGGACCATCAAGGCTACGAGGATATTTTATTGCTTTAGCTGAAATGACCCTTACCCCGGTTCGTTAAATATTCTTTCCCTCTAAAACGGTGTGATCTATTAAAGTACTTTTCCAATTAAGAGGATTTGTCTTACGCTTTTTTTTTGTAAACTTTGTACAATGATTCGATTATCACTTAAAGAGTCAGAATGATCGGTGTAGAGGCAAGTCAAAATTCATGCTTCATGATTACTTGAATCAGATATACCATTGTGACCTTCATCTAATAATTTATTTGAATCAATCTAAAAAATAGACTTTACAAATTTGATAAATTTACCTTCAAATTCATATCTTGTAGAAAAACTGCTAAAAATAGCTTAAACCCACAGAAAATTTAACACATTCGATATGTGCACTATTTAGAAATGACTTTTTTTACAAAAAACTCCAATGCAAAGTATCGAATATGCTACATACGATAGTTTTAATAGGAGACAATAATAAAAGTGTGCATATTCGATACTTTACTTCATCAATATATTCGGTTTTGTCGGGTAAAAATTTTTTGTGGAATTATACTATTTTTTAATGCTACGCATAAAATTTTGCAACTTAGCTGGCTTAAGCCAATTAAATTTTGCATTTTTGTTCAGTGTAGAAATGTAAAAATTCTAAGAAATGCAATATTTGAAAAGTTCTAGCAGGCAAAAATTAGATAAGAAGAGATGGATCTATAAGATCCCAACATGATTCAAAAAGCGAATGTTTCATTTGTATTTCATTGCTGAATTTGCGGTTGAGAACAAAAGCAAAAAAAAAAAAAAAGAAATGTTCCCCTTTCTAAGAATACTTGTCAAATGTATCTCAACAATATAAAAATCTTTCTAATCTATTCTTATCATTTTAACTTGTTTGTTTACATAAAAATCTTATCACGTTATGTTGATTTTGCAACATATTTCATACGCGTCAAATCGACCGTGTTTGTGAAAATTTTATCTGCATTTTTTTTTTATTTTTTTTTTCATATAATCAAATAAACTTCCGAAATTCCACCTTAAAAATTAAGTTAACAATATATCTAGAAGAAAAAAAATCGAATTCAAATCGACCAGATCAGATGTACATACATAAATGGTGATGGTCACAAGAGATTTAATAGTCCAAAGGGTGAATAGGGACAAGATAAATACCACCTCTTCTTCCACAGTAGATCAAATCATATGAAATGAGGTCAAAAATTAATAGCTTTCACAGCTATTAAATACGCATTTAAACGAAAAAAAAAAATGAAATCGAAAACTATTTGTTATGGTTTAAATGCAGCTGCAGGCGACTTAGGGAGTACTTAAAAATCTGGAGGAGCACAAAAAGAAAAACAAACAATAACTAGCTGCAAGTGGGGAGAAGTGGCATGTGAGTAACACTCGCTGCAAGAGCGCGAAGTAGCCGGCCTGGCCCTTGAATGGGCCAAAAAGACATTTCCAGACACTTGTTTTGGATGCCAATGTGTGTGTTCTACATGCAGCAATTTTTGTTGTTGTTGTTACATATATAAATATTGCCACTAGCGCACGCCGCGTAGAGTAGGGCTGATACGAGTGTTAGGGGTCGGAGGGTCGCTCACTGGAGGCCACTCTACAGTATAAACTGCAGCAAAGGAGTACATGTTTATTTTTGTTGTTTTTTTTTTTCTTTTTTGTTATTGTTGTTGCTTATTTAACGAGCTGCATAAAACAGCAAAACAAAAAAAAAAAACAAAAATAATATACTAAGCTAGCATCTGCAACATGTCCTTGTGCGGATCTGACTGTGTGAAGTTGTTGTTGTTTCAATACCACAGTCGAGGCCTTACGTTTTCAGCGGTGGATCGATAAATTTCGGACTTGCCTTAAAGTAGTTGCAAAAACTAACTCGCATCTATAAAATTTAATTTTTGTATCTTAAAAACAAAATACATCTTTTTGTGTTAAACTGGTATCTACGACTATTGAACTTACCTAATTTATTAAAATTTTAATGTAGCTACATTCCACACACTTGACTTCATGCTACTTGAATTAAGTTGTTAGATTTTATAACTGTGAATCGTAAAAAATTCACTTTTAATTAAAAATCAAAACAAAAATCATTCACGAATCCGTTACGCAAATAATTGCAACCGTCGATATTTGTAGATTGATTTTTTTCGTCGATTATTTTTATATTGTCTCAATTCTAAATGTCGTGTTTTAATTTAGGTTTTTGGTTTTTTGTTTTTGCTAAATTGTTGTTGCTGCTTTTCAGTACCTGTTTCACTCACGTTACGCGCTATTGAACTATTTATTTTTTTTTTTTCAAAAAATCAACTACAAAAAATACGCTTATATTATTCGCCAGATACATTCACGTGCGCCCACACACGTTAAACACCGCGTATCTAATCGATACTTTTCACTTCAATATGTTAATCTGGTTAATCCATTAAAGTTACACACTAAAACTTGCTTTTTCTCAGCAGGCAGCCAGGCAAGATTTTTGTTAATTGACAAACATCAAGCAAACTTTAAAAATTTAAATATTAATTACTCTCACATAGGTATAAGATATAAATTTAAATTCTATTTATTCGTTGGATAAAGTGAAACGCGCAGCACACCAAATACCAACACGCTGTAGATACTTTTGCAGACTGTTCGTTAGCGGCTCACATTTATTGAATTTCAAATTGGAAACTCGCAGCAGCACGTTTAGCGTGTGCCGGCAAACAGCTGTTCGCATCGAACTCGTTTAACAGCTCTGCAGTGCAACAACAGAGCGCTGTTAGCGCACATTAACAGTTATTTGAAAAATGTTGCTACTCTTATCAGTGCTTTTTGCGCCTTCTTTGCAGCGCTCTACAATCATTAACGATGACATCATCAAACAATGTTGTTTAACTTGTGCTGTTGTTGTTGTTGCTATGGCTCGAACCACAGTTGGTGATAACATTAGCGCCTGTTCGATTGGGCTCGTCGGTTCGAACAGCTGTTTTAACAGTTTGTGCTTTTTGCGGTAGCTGTTATATTTTGGTAATGTGTGAGTGTGTGTGTGTGTAAATTTATGCAGACATTCTTGTGCGGCTCGAAAGTATCTACAGTATTTACCAAAATTGTTGCGAATAAAGCTTCAAAAGAAAATATGCTAAATCGACTTATGTTAACTCTTGTGGAGCGTGTGTGAGTTATTACTTCTGTCATGAGGTGGGTGCGCCCACCTACCGCAAAATTTTCCACATTATTACACAAAATACATACAACTACCCCCTCCCACAATGACATAATCCTACTCACAAAGCTTTAAAGCTTTATGCAAGAATCTGCTTTGACCAACCTTCGGCAATTAATTTTAAAAAAGGGTCTCATTAAATCTGGTATTAAATCTAGCATAAAATAAAATGATATTTATATAAATACATTTTTTTTAATAATCTGTTTACATTTTATCTTTTGACCTTTTTTACATATTGTGTAATTGACCGATAAAAGCCAATTGAATAGCTTTCATTATTTTTAATGACTTCTTGTCTGTCAGTGATGCTATCTATTGATTTAAAAGAACGTAATGGAATTGCAAAATTTTTTATATATAACCTAATTATTGCTGTATTACTGCTTGAGAGAAAATTTTGGGTCAACATTTTAAAATTCAAAATATCACTCGTTTTCTTCAATAACGTTATAATCCAAAAAACATAAAAATTGAGTTAATTGCACAGAAACATTCGTGTTACCATGATCTATGCTGTGTACAATTTTGGTAACGGTATCTTCTTTAATTTTTGCAGGAGAGTAGAATTTGCGATTCATTCACCTCAATATATTTCCGATTAGATCGTATTGTATATAGATAATCTCCATTTTTTTTTGTAACGTTGTATGGATTAAATCATGTACATTACAGTAGTACTTGTATAGTTGATGTTTTGTCCATATTTTGAAAATGGTGAATTAATTTCTTTTGTCTGTTCAAAACTTAAAATGCTTCTCCTGAAAAATCTAGTTTTTGAGTTATAACGTTATTGTAGAAAACGAGTGATATATGCTCTCATCAAGACTCGATTACTATAAAATACGATAGAAGATACGAATCAAGTCAAGTCAATCGATAAACAAATATTAAAATAAACGCTAAAATTTATAGTTTTAGTCTAAGAGTTGTGTCGAAGATATTTTCTCGGGTCAGGACTTGAAACTGCATTTATGGGAGGTTTTAGGCAACCATGTTTTTGAAAATCGATTTTTTTTTTTTAATTGATTATTATTGTAAGACTATTCAAGAATATTTAAAAATTTTTAAATCAATCCCGCCAATGATAAAGATTCTAAAGTGCTTAAAACCAGTTGCGCAAGAGCCAGATATTTTAAAGAGTCTATTTTACTAAAAACTCCAAATCAATTTTACTCCATCTTTAAAACAGGCACAATTCAAAATTTATAAATTCAAAATTATATATTTTGAATTTTAAATGTAAACTATTCGTAGTGATAACCTCCATCAACTATCAAAATTTTGTACTCATCTTTTTACTCTTTAATTAAAAAAAAAATCGTGTTTTGTATGGATTCCTTTGAAAAACAAACGGGTTTTTTGCTTCTCCTGAATATTTTGAAATTTTGAGTTTTGTCTCTTTTGAAGGTGGAGTGCGATATGAGTTTTTCAAAACGGGACATATTACTACAAAAAAAAAAAAAACTAATCGATCAATTTTATTTTTTTTTTTTTTTTTATTCATTTTGTAATGTAATTCTACACATCTTTTTGTAGTTTTTACATGTAATAATAGGGTCAAAAATAACGTCAGTTTTTCAACATTTTTTCGCGATTCATAATTTTCTTAATATTTTAAAATTATTAATATCTTTTTTCGAATGAATTCTTAATTTTCTTTTCCAAACGATCCAGAGCTATGATGTGGACCGATTTTCGCCTTTTTTTAAACACACAAACTTTAGCGCCATCTTTATATATAAAAAATATTTGTAAAAACAAAAAACAATTTTTTTTAAGTATACTGATCATGTAAAATCATGTATACAAGTATGACTTGGATTCGGAAGTATTTTTAAGTAGGTCCTAAAATTATGGTTTTCAGTAAAAAATATCAAAGTTAAATATTGTTAATCGTGTTTGTCCAACGTTAAATAATCTTAAGTACTTGGGAGTATTACATAAACTATAGTATTGCATAATCAAGAAAAGCAAACAGTACCTCATAGAAAAACATTGCAGTTTTTGAGCCAGTATTGCCTGAGGAAAATTTGAGGTTATGAGAGAAAAAAACATGCAATCCAACAGCAAAAACTATCCGCTATATTTTCAAAGGTACACTAAGGGAAATAACGCATATTAGCATTATCCACGCCTGAGTATAAATTTTACTTAAATATTTACGTGGATAAATCAAATTGTTTCCTTACAACTCGTTTTTTTCCCGTATTTGAATTTTATTTATACCATACACGTACACACATATTCCATACAAGCAAGCAACAACAGCATTGCACACGTACACACATATTTATACCCCCACGTTTAAAAAACGTAAATGGGGGTATATTAATTTTGTCACTCCGTTTGTAACGCCCATAAGGAGGCGTGGTAGGTATAGAAAAGTATATATATTCTTGGTCAGCATCACCACCCGAGTTGATTTAGCCATGTCCGTCTGTCTGTGATCACGATTACGGCCGTAATTTTAAAGCTATCATCACGAAATTCAATATTTAAGCTTTTATCTAAAAAATGAAGGTCAAGTTCGTAAATGAGCCAAACCGGATGAAAACCACGCCTACCTCCCATACAAAGTGACTTTATCAAAACGGTAAAATCTCTTAGAATTCAACAAAAATGAATATATGGACTTGCAATTTTGCATATGAGTTTTGATGTGCAAAATACATTCTAAGTATGAAATTCAACCAAATCGGATGAAAACCACGCCTACCTCCCATACAAAGTGACTTTATCAAAAAGGTAAAATTTCTCTAAAATCCACAAAAATTAATGTATGGACTTGAAATTTTCCATATACACTTTGATATATAACGTGCACTATGTGTATGGAATTCAACCAAATTGAGTGAAAACCACGCCCACCTCCCATACAAAGCGACTTTATCAAAAAACAAAAGCGAATATTTTCTGTTAAAAATATAACGAAAACGTTTTTACATATAAACATTTCATTGATTGCTTAAGACTTTGAATATACTTTGGTTCGGCCGTGGGGGTATTTTAACTTCGGCCCAGTCAAAGATCATTTCTTACTAGTTTTTTCTTGCAGTTGCAACCTAAGTTCTTATAATTCTCATTGCGTTATTGTTGCAAGGGTAATATAGCCGCATATTTGGCCAAGATTCTTTGTGAGTGCGATTGATGATCACAAAATGAAATTGTGTAAGGTTGAGTGACAACCGGACATTTTCTCAAAAATGTCTTGAAATATTCAAATATATTTGTTTATTTCAATAGTTTTATATAAATTTTCTGTAAATGCGATAGTTTTATTTTCAAACAGTAAATATTTGAAAGACATTTAAAAAAATGAGTGCATAACTTTAATATATTTTTTATTAATTCTTTTTAAATATTTTAATATTTTATTTAATTAAAAAAGTATTTAAATAAACTTTAAATATTTAAATAATATCGATTAAAATATATAAATATATAAAATAAATATCGATTTAAGTAAATGCTATCAAAGCTTCGCCTTTCTTGTGCCACACTTACCCATCTGTACTAAACCATTGAATTCATTATTCATTATATTCATTATATTCATTTCCTCCATTATCATATTGTCATTTTTTTTAAAAGTCAATTAGCATCGGAATTTGAAAAGCATGAGAAAGATTCCACCAAGTAGTCATGCCTATGTAAAATCTCTATAAGGGTAAAAAGCTCGATGCTTTAGTTGGTGATATTCGCTGGTGTTCGACAATTATTTATTTGGTGAAGATGATGATGATGAAGATTGATGATATGATTGTAATTTTAAGGAACGCCAACAAAGGTGGCGCTTTCGACTACATGGTCTAAATAAAAAAAAAATAATGGGCTCATTAGTTCCCCCGCAAGAATTGTAGACACAAGATTATGCGTTCCGCAGTCTCGTTATATTATGCTCTCTTTTTCAATTGACTCCATGACGTCACACAGCACTTCTGCATTACAAAATGAATGCAAATGTGTGATCACTTTGACAAATTGAAGAAATTGAAAATAAATTCTTGCGGAAAAGTAAAGTAAAAATATCTATTCTTCTGTATAAAAAATTGATATTTTCGTTTACGAAAAAATTTAAACTTTTTAAACTTTCACGATTTTTTTCTCCTACACCATTCGAGATCGATAAAATTATATTACACCAATAGGTTGAGGTACAGAAGTAAAAAAGAAAATATAAAGTAAAATATACAGGCAAATGACAGTCAGTGCTAGATTCTCGTGAGAAAATAGCCAGTTGTCACTCCTACCTTGTATAATTGTATCATGCCACACTCAATGTAAGATAAATAAACAATAGTATTGCCGCTAATGTCAATGTATGCATAATTTTCAAATGCAAAAGCAAAAAGCAAAATTAAAAGCAAAAGCAAAATCAAAAGTAAAGCAAAAGCAAAAGAAAAAGCAAAATAAAAAGCAAAAAAAAAAACAAAAGCAAAAGCAAAAACAAGAGCACAACAAAAGAAAAACCATCAAAAAATCAAAAGCAAAAGCAGAAGCAAAAGTAAAAGCAAAAGAAAAAGTGAAACCAAAAGCAAAATCAAAACTAAAAACAAAATGCTGACGTTACGTCAATACTTTCGGATGTATAGATATAAATTTACCTATTTTAAAGTAAGAAAGTAAACAAAGTATTTTTGTTGACTGCTTCAGGTCATGGAAAACAAAATACAATTTTTTTTTTTTATAATTTTGTTATTTTTTTATTTTCGATATTTCGAATTGACAATGCAATTCATCATCAGGAAATCTGAAGAAACAAAAACACAATTAAAATATTTAAGTAACAACAATTTTTACATAAATTTACACAATTTAAAAATCAGAATTAACAATTCTTACATATTTAAAAAATTGTTAACGTATTTAATGTAACACGGAGTATTTAAAACTAAATCCTAAAATGTCCTCTATTGCATATTGTCCCCCTTGTTGCTTATTATGTGTCTGCAGCTGTGAGCGCAGTTATCTCCCAGCTAGCATTTAGAAGATTGTATGACGAGCGCGATCATTTCGCGATTCTTTTTTTAATCGTCCAGACGATTGTTAAAGTAGAATTCTATTTTGCTCTTCCAAATGATGCTATTGCGAGTCGTTGTGACGATTTTTGGACGAGTGAATAGTCGTTCACGCATCTTGGCGAACATTTAAAGAGTGCTAGTTGCCAAAACTCGCATAAGACTCTTGAGAATGGTATTTATGTTACTCATTTTGATGATTGACTGACGAATGTTTTTCTTTTTTTGTTACTCTACAATCGTCGTTTAATCGTTCTGACGACCATTTATTTTTCACCACAATCGGATTTTACGCTTGTAAATTATGTTTTTGCGAATCTATTTTGTGTTACTTTAAAGTCGCCGCTTACGCTTTTCGCGATCGTTTGACGAATTAAACAGTTATTTTTAGAAAAGTTTACAAAGAACAATTGGTTTTTGCTTTTTTTCAACAACTGATTTTTGTTTCATTTCAACTCAGTCTATAGGTAGTGAATACGTGCCGAGGCTGGTGTCGAGAGATGGCGTGGAACAAATAATAAGCACAGTATCCAGGAATTTAGTATTCCGAGAATTATAACAAGTAAGTACTTTTATTTCACGCTCTCACATTTTCCTAATTTGCTTTTCTTTTTTAAGATGTCTGTCATTCAAAATTTAAAACTGACGCTGCAAGAATTTACAAAGTGCTGCAACAACATTTTGTTCATCTGGTAACCGGCTCAGGAAATGTGATCGGACCGAGATGGATGATGGAAGAAGGAGAATTTGGCTCATAAATAATTTGTTTTTTTATATATTTTTTTTTCTATATCAAACTGATTGTTTTTTTAATAATTGAATTAATTTTATTTTAAATAAAAAAAAAAATGAACAATACAGAACAATCCTTTTTATTTGTAGCATTTAGGATCAATTAAAGATCGTCTTGGCGATCGTTTGAAGACTCTTCAGCGATTCTTTTTGGCGCATCGTAAACGACTCATTGAGGCGATTGAGTGAAGGATCGTTTGAAGTAGGAATAAAAGTGCCTTACACTATTCTTTTCTGCGCATCGTAGACGACTCAAATGGAAGAGTCGCCGGCTTCACACAGTTTCTCCCGTTGTACTGAACTTGCGCGATCGGAATACGAAATCGTCGACGATTTATTTAATCGCCCGGTCCTATCGCGGAAGAGTCGTCTACGACTCGTCTAGCTGGGTCTGTGTCCATCTTGTAGTTAACAGGTATGTTGCTTGGAGTGTGTGATATGTGGAGCATCTCGAGAGTAAGTCTTTTTGAGTAATTGTTTTCTCGTTGCAAGATTTCCACTTTGTTGAAGTTGGGAGTATGGCCCTCTTTTAAACAGTGCAAAGCAAGTGCTGTTTTTTGGCTATTATTGTGCATTGCTGTAATATCCGATCAAATCCGTGTCTTTAATTTGTCTTTGATTTAGTTGTAAGAAAGTAAAGTTTAAATAAACACACTAAAAAATTCAGATTTCGCTAAAATTTGTATTTCGTTATTATGTTTGGACTGTGCCATTATAGTGGAATACAATATCATTCAAATGTCCTCCACATGAGTTTTTCTCGATGGTAATTTTCGATGATTTTTGTGCACAACTCGGGCTTTAACTCGGCCACGTATTGACGAATGTTGGTTTTTAATTGCTCAAGAATTTGAAATTTACTCACCTAAACATTTTGTGTAGCTCTATAAAACTTCAAATCGCACGATTTGCTCAGCCCAGCGACGTCAAATCGCACTATCTCGGAGGCCAATTGACATCTTGGAAATTTCTGTTGTAACAAAGCCCTAAATGGTGCTAGTATGTTGTTTGTGGCTCAATCTTCTTAAAATCACATATTGTCCGGTTGAAAAAATCAGTTAACATGCGGCCATATCGCTCAGAATTGACTGTAACGATTGCTCCTTAATAGTTTTAAAAAAAAGAGCGTACCAATGACACCACCAGATCATAATGCACACTAGAGAATCACTTTTTACGGATGCAATGTCTTCTCCAAAATTACTTGGGAATTTTCAGAGCCCCATATACGGAAGTTTTACTTATTCAAGTATCCACCTAGCGCGAAATCGGCCTCATCGCTGAAGAAAATTTGCTTCGAAAAAGCACTATTATTTTTTTGTAGAACAATTTAACAATTTTAACGCGTTGTTCGGTGATTAAACATTTCATATTTTAAAATGGCAAATCTGTAACTACACAAAAATTTGGATAATATAACCATTTAACAGCTGCCAAATGCCAGGGCTGCACTTTTCGAAACACGATATGAACTATCCTTGACAACCAACTCTTTTTTTTTCTTCTTCTAACAAGTAACAAATTTTTTAAAAATAGTTATGTCAGAAATGTTTCCGATTTGATATGTCATGACCTATATACGAGTATATATATAAAGTTTAAAGTCAGAGTTGAAATTTAAGTTAGATTCAAAGCAGCAATATTTCGAGGAGGAGGGAGAATAGGTTGAAATAAATAAAAATAATAATTAAACTTGTGCACCGAAAAATTGTTAATTATTTAATGAAATTGACAAACCAGTGAGCGTAACTCAATTGGGATGCTACATTCCAATCGCTAAATTTTCCCAATTGATGATAACTTGGATTCTTGAATTAAGATTTTTTTTTACTTATCATGGATTGAAGTAGTCAATATGTACTATTAGACTCGTTTTTTCAAATTTTATTTTTTCTACAGTATTCTATTCCAGTTAGGATATACTTCAGTGTTCTTAGACACTAAATTTAAGTTCATTTCAAAGAATGTTTCTTCAAAACTTCGAGATACTAAATCTACATTCTTAATCGAGCTTTTTAACCTTAGTTTGAGTTCAGTTATGATTGTAAAGATAAACTGATACATACATTTTTTTTACGTTTACAGACTTCTATGGCCCTTTAGTGCTTTTTATTGATAACAGCCTAAAACCGAATTATTTTGATTTTTATTTAAGCTCTTTGCAGACGGCGTAACTGATTTACTGAATATTATTCTTCATATGTGATTTATTGATTTTTTTGTGAAACGCTTTAATATGATTGAGTTATGGTCAGTTAAATAAATCATCATCATCATCATCATGGCGGTGCATTGTTCACAACTCCAAAAAGAGCTCCACTCCATTCCATCAGCTATTAGCTCGTACAATTGAATCAATTAAATTTCCATACTGAATTAGACATATGTTAAAATTTCATCATTAATGTCTTAATAATGGTGTCAAAAGAATTTATTTTTTCCCAATTTACTTTTTACTTTGAGTAGCATTAAAATAACAAAGATACCAAAATTGAAAAAGTATTTATATGAGAACATACAAAAATTCCTATTTATAAATTCCCAGAAGTATACATATATGAGCCAGTAGCTGAACTATTATTATTAGGCATGCATAATCCTTATGATCCTTTCAGCACTTCGTTACAAGCATATTTGTACCGACAGTCAAGCAAAACAGACTCGAAAGAATAGTAGTAGTAAAAATTGTTCAATAAAATTATGCAGAGTCACTGTGGCGCCGAAATAGCAGACAAACGCAAACATTAGTCACACACATACAAAAACCAACAAACATTTTTGGACGGATTTGCTAAGGATACGTTTTCACTCATTTTATGTAGGGCCAATAAGAAGAGCCGTAAAAGCAACAAAAACAAATTGAGCGCACACAAAAGAAGCCACCAAACAGAAATAATCAATAGTTTAGCAACAACAACTACAACAACAAAGACAAAATAAGGACACTTTCGAAGTATGCGATGCTGTTTTTAGGTTCAGAGACTATTTGGGTCAGACGCGGCTTACAGCACTAAAAGTTAATTTCATTTAATTTAATGCCTGGCAGTTGTAACGCTTTTAAGAACCCAAATAAAACTAGCAGGAAAAAAAATTAATCAATTCACAAAATTTGGAAATGAAATTCAGCCTGATCGGCCTCAAAAAATTAAAACCTTTGTTTTCCATCTTTTATAAATATTTACTTTATAGATGAACTAACCTTTTGACCTTTGTATTATCATCACATTAATTATGTTTGACATAATTTTGAGCATGGTTTATTTTGTTTCGTAATTAGGTCAGCTCATAACTTATACTGGTTGATAGCCACACCCACACCTATTTAACTGTCACTTCATGTCATTGTTCTTAAGGACGCGTGTCCTTATTGTTACTCGTATTGCTACAAGTCTCTGGTTACATTAGTGTTCCTTGCTGCCTTCAACGCTGTCGTGCTGATATAATAATTGGCAATAAAAATTATGGCTGCTATATTTGTTCAAATGATCCACTTTTAATTTTTAACTATTTTTTAACTATTTAAGAAGTAAATAAATACTATTCAGAATAAACCAAATATTAAAATATGTTATGAATTAAGAATTAAGAATTGTGAATGATGAATGATGAATTACGAATGATGAATGATGAATGATGAATGATGAATGATGAATGATGAATGATGAATGATGAATGATGAATGATGAATGATGAATGATGAATGATGAATGATGAATGATGAATGATGAATGATGAATGATGAATGATGAATGATGAATGATGAATGATAAATGACGAATGATGAATGATGAATGATGGATGATGAATGATGAATGATGAATGATAAATGATAATTGATGAATGATGAATGATGAATGATGAATGATGAATGATGAATGATGAATGATGAATGATGAATGATGAATGATGAATGATGAATGATGAATGATGAATGATGAATGATGAATGATGAATGATGAATGATGAATGATGAATGATAAATGATGAATGATGAATGATGAATGATGAATGATAAATGACGAATGATGAATGATGAATGATGAATGATGAATGATGAATGATGAATGATGAATGATGAATGATGAATGATGAATGATGAATGATAAATGACGAATGCTGAATGATGAATGATGAAGGATGGATGATGAATGCTGAATGCTGAATGATGAATGATGAATGATGAATGATGAATGATGAATGATGAATGATGAATGATGAATGATGAATGATGAATGATGTATGATGAATGCTGAATGATGGATGATGAATGATGAATGATGAATGATGAATTATGAATGATAAATTATAAATAATGAATTATGAATTATGAATTATAAACAATGAATTATGAATTATAAACTATGAAATATGAATTATGAATTATGAATGATGAATTATGAATGATCAATGATGAATGATGGATTATGAATGATGAATGATGAGTGATGAATGATGAATGATGAATGATGAATGATGAATGATGAATTATGAATGATGAATGTTGAATGATGAATGATAAATGATAAATGATGAATGATGAATGATGAATGATGAATCCTAAATTATGAATTATGAATTATGAATTATAAATTATGAATTATGAATTATAAATTATGAATTATGAATGATGAATGATAAATGATGAATGATGAATGATGAATGATGATTGATAAGTGATAAATGATGAATGTTGAATGATGAATGATGAATGATGAATAATGAATGATGAATTATGAATGATGAATGATGGATGATGAATGATGAATGATGAATGATAAATGATAATTGATGAATGATGAATGATGGATGATGAATGATGAATGATGAATGATGAATGATGAATGATGAATGATGAATGATGAATGATGAATGATGAATGATGAATGATGAATGATGAATGATGAATGATGAATGATGAATGATGAATGATGAATGATGAATGATGAATGATGAATGATGAATGATGAATGATGAATGATGAATGATGAATGATGAATGATGAATGATGAATGATGAATGATGAATGATGAATGATGAATGATGAATGATGAATGATGAATGATGAATGATGAATGATGAATGATGAATGATGAATGATGAATGATGAATGATGAATGATGAATGATGAATGATGAATGATGAATGATGAATGATGAATGATGAATGATGAATGATAAATGATGAATTATGAATGATGAATGATGATTGATGAGTGATAAATGATGAATGTTGAATGATGAATGATGAATGATGAATGATGAATGATGAATGATGAATGATGAATGTTGAATTATGAATGATGAATGATGAATGATGAATGATGGATGATGAATGATGAATGATGAATGATGAATGATGAATGTTAAATGATAATTGATGAATAATGAATGATGAATGATGAATGATGGATGATGAATGATGGATGATGAATGCTGAATGATGACTTCCGAATGATGAATGATGAATGGTGAATTATGGATGATGAACGATGAATTATGAATGATGAAGTATTATAAATTATGAATTATAATTTGTAAGTAATGAATCACGAATTATAAACAATGAATTATGAATTATAAATTAAGAAAAATTAACTATGAATTATAAATTGTGAATTATGAATTATGAATTTTGAATTATGAATTATGAGTTATGAATTATATATTATGAATTATGAATTATGAACTATTCAATTATGAAATACGAATTATGAATTATAAATTAACGTGAACACCTGCCTTTTTCGCTTAATTTTATGTGCCCCTTGGCAAGGAGTCCAAAGTTTATTGAACTGATGGCCAAACACAAAGATCTTTCATGTTAATGCCAAGACAAAAACATATACTAATGCTCATCTAACCTTGTCCTGGTTGTCACTGCCATGTCGGTTTAAATACTGGATACTTATCACACCTTCGTAAGTTTATTTATTGAATATACTGAATGGATAGTAACCAGAATGAGAACGCTTCAATACCAATGTATGGACTGAAATACTTGACTACTACCCACATTTTTTGGTTAAATTGTGGCCCATCTTAAATCTCTGACAATATATGGACAATGCCAATGACAACGATTTAATTTAGTTCTGCTCGCGACCAGAAAGGGGTTTGAACCAATACATACCACTACTGACACCAAACATTGACTTTGATGACTGGAACGCACTTTTATTCGCTACTACGACTATATCTATCATTTATATCCTCCAACAAAAAAAAAGCAACCAAAAGACTCCAACAGCCCCTAAATACAAATCATTCTAGCAATCGCTATACACTAAACTGCAAAACTCAGTTTTCGTTCACACAATCTCCAGATTTTTCTTTGCAGTATACATGAATACATAATTCAATACAACAATTCTATACACCTATTAACACATGTCAATTTGCCAGTGGCATCTTGAGCTATCCCCGTGCAAAATAATTTTTATGGAATAGTTGCTAGTACATAAAGCTACCTTCGTATTTCAACGGTCACACCTGCTTCCCAGCTTGGACGACCAACTTCAGGATCTGGGAAGACCAAAATTAACCTCTCCCCACCCAGATTTGATTCATTCAGGAATGAGGCGAGCCCGTTGTCAGAGACGATCCTTTATGGACAGGCTACCAAAATTAATTATCCTCCAAAGTTAGATTTGCGTAACAGTTCACGTCACATGCTGCTTACAGTTCTACATTACAATAGGATTACCGATAAATTATTACTAGCGGCATTAGCCGTTTGAAATTGGTAATTATCTTGTAGGTTCAGTTCTCTGATAATGTGTAGAAACATTTAATAACACACACAACACTTACTATATGATCTAAAGAAGCTCGGTCAAAGTCTTTTCAAGCCTAAAATGGCCAAATCTTTTTTTATTTAGAAATTAAATTATAAGAAATCATATCAATTGTCAAAATCAGTCAAAAAAATCAAATCAGTAAATATTCTTTTATCTTTTCTTATGCTTCCCATCCACGCCTTGTAAGAAAAATAAGAAAATATATTCCTGAACTTAAGAAAGTTTTGACCATACTTTGAAAAAACATTGATCATTGATATTTTATTATTTTTGTCTTATGTCTTTTCTGTCTTATATTTTTTACGGGCTCACAAGTTGCACTCTGCAGTATTTGTGTAAAAATTTTTCTTTTCAATAAAATAAACAATTCTGAGCCATAAAGATAAAGCCAGAATGCTTACAATCCGGAAGATAACCACCAACAAATGCCGTTAGTTGTTAAATCAACTGATAAGAATTGCAAAGCTTTGCAGGGCGTCAAGATGACCTACTCTCCCAGGCACTGTATTCATTGCTAGGTTGACACCCTTTCTTGCCATCTAATCCACTTCTTCTCTTTCATCTTCTCCTTTTCTCTTCTTCTTCTACTTCGTGGTGCAACAAGTGAATTAACACTGTGGACAATTGACTGTGCTTTGATCAACACCGTTAAGTGAAAATTGTTGTCATTCGCCATAAAGAAGCGCGATTGTCTCTCGACCACTATTAAAGCAGTTGAATGGGCGGCTGAAGTGTGTGCTGCTTAAGTTGTGGATTCAATTACCTCATTGTTGACACAACTGTTGAGTGTGTAATAGTCATTCGAGCCATGAGTCAGTGAGTCAGTGGAACATTTCGAAGTCAAAGCTATATTTTATGACCACGACAAGAAAAAAAAAAAACGAAAACTACAAACAAAGGCACATAAATTCTTGGAAGATTTACACTTCAACTGTTACAAAACTTACTTAATTTGCATTTCAAGTTAAAATTTTAAAGTCAAAAACAAGCATAATAATGAAGAATAAGAATAAAGAGTGATGCATGCGATTTGCTCATCTAGTTTGAATAAAAACGAAAAAAGTCATGAAACTTTTTGCGGTTAGCGCATCGAAAAGAAAAGCACCAAAAAATCACGTATCCAGCTATGACCCAAGCGATATGTCATGATCGCCATTTGTCAACAAGCGTTAATTCTTCATAAAATATTTTTGCTATTAATAATAATTTAAAATAAATGATTTTACTATATATTCTGCGAAAAATGTTGTCCAATCTGTTTAATTGTTGCTGACTAAACAGTTTCGGTTGTTTTGTCTTTTAATGAATCTGTGGAAGCCTGCATCAAATAATCTGCACTAATTAATTTAAGAAAGTGAGTCATGATGAGAGAACACTTCTTTAAAATAATTTTTTGGGTGACTCCTCATCCGTTTGAGAGTTGATGGTAAAGTTTTGGGTTCTTTATAAATGGTTACTCCTATTTTTGATTATATTAATAGGAACTATGATTTGTAACAAAACTTAAGAATGTCCGTCAAATCATTAGAAGCCTGAAATTTAAAAAAAAAAACACCTACATTTAAAAAAAAAACATATTTCACAAATTACACTCCCAAATCCTAAATCATTATTTTTGAAATTCTCCACTTTGGAGCACAAAAGGTTTTATAACTAGAAAGTGCATTCTTATACGGTTTTTGAAGTTCCAATATCATATAAAATATGATAACTATGGAACTTCAAAATTCATATGAAATATATTCATTATATAATAGTGATACTTAATAGAAGTTTATCAAATTATAACTACAACTTGAAGTGCAAAATAGCAGAAATGATTATTTTAGAAGCTTAGTCCGAATCACCCTGTGGTTTTATTATGGCAATGCATATATAAAAGCAAATGATTAGTTTTTTCCCTTCAAGCCAATAAGAATATTCTTAAACCATATTTTTTTTTACATTTCAAATTAAAAATTACAAACGGTTTTTCGGTCTAACGAAAGGTGAACTTTACTAGACGTTATAATGCGTCTTCGATTTTATCAAGGCTTGAAAAGGTTGAGGGCAAGTATTTAAATAGAGATAAAGTTAAAAAATAACATAATTAGGCAAAGGGCAAAGATTTAAATATATTTGAGCATGGAATTGAACAAGGATTCAGACAAGGATTGGGAAAAGGACTAGAACAAGGATTATGACAAAGACGTAGGCATATTTTACACACTTAAAGGCATATTTAGGGCAATATGGAAAAAAGAATGAGGGCATGATTGAAATAGGACAAGAATTGGGATAAGGAATAGAACAAGGATTTGAATACGCTAAGGAAAAGATTTAAAACAAAAATTGGGAAAATAAGTGGGGCAAGGCTAAGGAAAACTAGTAAGAAATGATCTTCGACTGGGCCGCAGTTAAAATACCCCTACGTCCGAATTGAAATATATTCAAAGTCTTAGCAGTCAAAAAAATTTTTATTTGTAAAAACATTTTCGTCATAGTTTTAACAGAAAATATTCTCTTTTGTTTTTTGATAAAGTCACTTTGCATGGGAGGAACTTGACCTTTATTTTTTAGATACAAGCTTAAATATCGAATTTCGTGATGATAGCTTGAATATTACGGCTGTAATCGTGTTCACAGACAGACGGACAGACGGACATGGCTAAATCGACTCGGGTGGTGATGCTGATCAAGAATATTTATACTTTTCTATACCTACCACGCCTCCTTATGGGCGTTACAAACGGAGTGACAAAATTAATATACCCCGTTTACGTTTTTTAAATGTAGGGGTATAAAGATTCCAGCAAGAAATGTGTCAAAAATTTGGACATGGTTTTAAAACAACAATTTTAACAAGATTAAGGACATAAATTAGATTAAATATAAGAACAAGAGGAGGATAAGAACATGTTTGGAAAGAAGGGATACGCTGTCACATCAAAACCTACGGGTGTGTCCACGGAACAGTCAACTTTGATGTGTCGAAAGAAATGGCCAAGTGCCTGGGTTTTTAAAACAGAGTAAAAAATTTAACTTAAAAATTTATACATAACAGAAATGGAGTACAATTCGCACATTTAGGCAGGGGTTCAAGGTCTGGACGAAATTCAACAACATGCAATATATTTGATAGGGGATGAAAATATTTCATCTTCTCTGAACTCTCTTGGGCACAGTCACAATTTTGGTTGCCTAAGCGGGCCTGTATAGGAACTACCATGTGAAGTGCTCAAGGTAGATATGTACGTGCATTTCTTAGGTACACTCAGGCAGCTCACCAAGCCTGCCTCTATGTCTTTATGCCTAATAGATCCTCGCTTTACCGAGATAATACGTTATTGAGATGAACAATATAGTTGCAGAACAATCTCCCTGCGAGAGTGCTCCAAGACTGTTCTGCTTTTGTGTAAATTTCAAACAAATCTTCACCGGGGCGCTACTCGATATTTCCGTCCTGCAAACAACTACATAAACACACGTCTTCGCATTTATAGGTGACATCCCCTGAGCGTTGATTTCGTCTAAACAAAAATACGATCTACTGAAAAGTTTTAATTCATATTTTATCCTAATATCGTTTTGAGGGATGACTTATGACAAATTTTTTTATTAATCTTCAAGTCTCCGGCTGAAAAAGTATTGATAGATGCAATGCCATTTTGTTTTTAAATATTATCATTTCGAAAAGAAAGAGAGAATGAATAAGTTTTAATGACAGTTGCATGATTTTTTACGATGCATGCAAATTGAAACAAATGATGGAGATCATTACCACTCACCAACCACGAACTTTGAGTCATTCCGTGGCAAAAACAGTGACGTAATTCCCATGTATCATAAGATATTTTATTTAAACCAAACGTTATATGAATTGTTTATTTAGCATGCATTAAAAAATGTTTGGCACACTAGATAGAAAGATAAATAAATCAATGTTTATTGTTCATCAAGAGCA
Organism: Pherbina coryleti; assembly: GCA_943735915.1. Lineage (NCBI taxonomy): Eukaryota > Metazoa > Arthropoda > Insecta > Diptera > Sciomyzidae > Pherbina > Pherbina coryleti. The sequence continues at coordinate 60,312,777 of OX030949.1, read as the reverse complement.
ATAAAAATTTCCCTCCCATATGTTAAAAGAAAAAATTTATTTTGCATTTTAATTAATTGCTATCAAGCACATTAGCTTTTTTTTAATTATGTGGATGCGTTTTGAATATTTATCCCATTATTTACTATCACGAAACGAGGCAGGAACGACAAAAAAGAAAAGATCAGCAATAATTTCTTGCATTCAAAAATCTATTGCTTATCATGTTTTGCTTATCGTTGGTGTGCTTTTTCGTGATACAGAATGTGAAGGGATAAATATTAATATTAAATATGTAAAGAATTCAATTTGGTTTGTAAGAAAATGAATAAATGATTGAACAGGAGCCCTGAAAAGTTGATACCTTTTGAGCATGTTACAGACTTATTCTCCTTTGATTAGTAGACAAAACAGAATCACACACTAGAAAGTTAAATTTAATAAAATACACCATTTTCAAGAGTCTTTCCAGAATTTTGTATTAGATGTTTTTTATGGTAATCTCTTTATTTTATTAGGATTTACACTTATTTGCAATATGACTTTATGTCTGAAAACAAACACCATTTTATATGATTGTTTCGAAAATTTCTTTTAATTCAAGAAAAATTAACATTTTTAAAGAGGTGTTGACTCGTAGAGACAGAGTTAAGGGGGTCCTCTGGTAATCCGAAAAATTTTTTTTCGATTTTTTTTTTTTCATATTTCTATTGCTCAGATACTCAAAAACATTTTCCCAAAAGGATTTTTCAAAAAGTAAGTAAAGTAAGTAAAAAATATTCGTAAGTATTGTATTAAAAAAATATGTGTTAATGTCATTTGTGTGCCTCAAAATTGAAGTCAAAACTTTAAACGCGTTTTTCTCGAAACCATGTTTTTCAAAACTTTGCGCACGATAACTCAAACAGTTTTTGACCGATTTTGATATATGAGGCATGAAACGACGCAGAATTTACGCCGCTATAGCCTCTACCTCAAACTTGCCGAAAAAATAATGTTTACTATTTTTTTTCTACACTAGACTACAAAAAAAAAGGTCGAAATTCGATTTTTCATTTTCAAAGTGGCGGCTCCCCCCCTAAAAAAATTTCGATTTTTGTTTCCGAGGTAGGGGCTATAGGGACATTCATTCTAAGTAACTGAATATTTTTTTTTTTTTTCAGACGATGTTTACTCTTGGAATCGTGCGCAATTTGGACCCACCTTTTTTCCGGAGAACCTCGTTACCAGGCCGAGAACTTTCTGAACGGTCCATAAATTCACTTTTTCAAAATTTTGTATTTTTTTCAATAAATTAAGCTACCCAAATCAAAAAACGGAACTAAAATATCTTTACTCGTTCTCTTTCCACAATATTTTGAAAAAAGGCTAAAATTTGGCATAGATTACCAGAGGACCCCCTTAAACCTAAATCTTCTTCTATGTATATAAAAATAAGTTGCATTGTGTATGAAATTGATGTTCTCTGTAATGCGTGAACCGATTTTGTTTCTGGAAATTTCCCATGAAAGGTCAAGTCAATACAAAGTTTTTTTGTATAAATGGTCTTTGTATGTGCATTGGTTCATGAATTATAGGGATTTTAGTGAACTTATCACCAATACAGGTGTGAAAAAATACAAGTGCGCACATATGGTGTATATGGGGAAATATTTGCAAGGGTAATTGGAAATAAATGGAATATTGGAATAATTTGGCAAGTCTCACTTTAGTTTGCATTTGCGCGAAAAATATAGACATAGTCAAAATTTTACCCCTTTTTTTCCATACCCCCTTTACCGCCTACAAATAAAAAAAAATGCTATATTTAAGACGGGTTTGGTCGTATTAGACTAAAATTTGGTAAACGAGTTTGTATGGTTACTGTTGGCAACTATACTAAAACTGGGCGTGGTCTGACTATATATACGCCTACTTTTTAGAAATCATTATTATTCCTGAGTTGTACATGTTTTGATAGTGAAACTTGATATGTAGATTCTATGGGCCCAGGCCCATGATACAATTATAAGGTAGGCCCAGGAAAAACACACTCTCTATGACTACAAATCAACAACAAAACAATAACAAAGGCGTAGATATAATGTCAAAACACAATACAAAGCGATGCAAATAAATTGGTTACTGAACAATCGAACTAACAAGTCGAATGAAAATTATATAAAAAGTTCACTTTTATTTGCTTCGTTGAAAGCTCACATACAATTCATTTTGTATTATATCTTAAAACATACCTCATTTTGTTAAATTTTTAGGGTTTTTGCTTACTTTTCTTACATTATTCCACATAAAATCTGGGTACTCAATACCCAATACCCAGATTCATACTGTAAAAAGTAAATTATACATCCCTATCGCTGAACGAATAAACATCAATTATTAAAAATGACATTATACCTACGCCAATGTTTTGATTTTCTTTGCTTTGCTTTTTCGTTTTTTTTGTCTCCGAATTGGGCCTACCTTATAATTGTATCATGCCCAGGCCATTACTATATATTTGAGCGAACATTAGACAAGGGTGAATTTGGTCACACAGGCCAAATTTATGATATCGAATTACTTATGAACTAAATGTCGTATAACAATGAAGGTCTTTCTACTGAAAAACTGGTACGGGCAATCGAAAACGGGGCGTGACTCCATCGATATAAGCCAAATTTATAATACAGAATAGCTATAGAAGTAAAAGTCACAGAACATTGAAACTCAGAATGTATATACTATTTGGTGATGTCCTTCTACTAGAAAAGTTGACATGCATTGGACAAGGGGGTGTGTCTCCACCCGTACAAGCCAAATTTATGACACAGAAAAGCTATGGAAGTAAAAGACAAAGAACATAGAAGTAAGAATGAACTTACTACTTGGTAATATCCTGCTACTGGGAAATGAAAAATGCAAAAAATATACAATAGAGAACGCTACTATAGACTCCAAAACTACTGAGCCGATTGAGCGCAAATTTGCGCAGTAACTATGGGGTCATTCATAAATTACGTTACCAATTTAGTAGAGAGAGAGGTTTTAAAATCTACGATAAGTAACGAATGGGGGGAGGGGGTCTCAGATGTAGTAATGAGACCAAAAATAAAAAAATTCGAAAAAAATTAAATTAATGCAACCCAACATTTCAAACCATTTTCATCCTTACATCTTCATGTTTGACTGTTAACTATTGACAAGTGTAGTAAGGGCATAAGTTTTCTTTGCTTGCTTTTCGACAGTTATTTTTTTATTTTCGAATATATTTTTATCAATTAATTTTTTATTTCATATACTACGTTACTTTATGGGGGTGGAGGGGAGTGTTTTTGAAATGCACTACGAAGAGTACCGGAGGGGGGTAAAAATAAATTTAAAATCCGTCACGTAATTTATGAACGACTCCTATGTTTCGAGTACGAGAATGTTTAGAAATAATAACGCTGAAGGCATTGCAACATTTTCCGGTACGTATCTAGATAAGGTGCAGCAAAGCGCACCGGGAAAAAGCTAGTATTAAATAAACTAGAGGTTAAAAATATACAACAATTTGGAATAAGTAGCATTTTTACTGCCGTGTTTGAAGTATTTCATTTTACTTCTTTGCGTAAATTAAATTTCTGTGGCCGAAAATTTATTTTCAAGCCTTTGTTATCCACTATAGGGGTTATCAGTTTTGGCAGTGTATAAAATTCAATTTTAGAACGACTTTAAAAATTTTAAAAATAATAACAATTAAGTATATACATATTTACTATCTGATACTATTTGATGCTTGAGATAGAAAAAAATTTCTATATGTTGAGAACTCTTGCTCTGGCATAAGCTGATAAGAAAATATAGAAAAAAAAGAACTACACGAGTTCAAGATTTATTCGAGGAATACACAAAGCATTCATCGATAGAATACTATATTGTCATACAAGAACTTCACTACTAATGATATAGTTGTTATTATCAAAAATTTTAACCTAGCGAGTTTATTAATTTGTCTAGTTAATTTGTAACTTAGAAAATTTGACTAGTTATACATTAAAATTTAACAAGATAAACTTGATAAAAATATGATTTTGATCAACTCGCGATCTAAACACAAAAACAAAAAAAAAATACGTTTTCCAACACTTACATGCTCGCAAAACTATGCTTTTGTAAATGAATTAAAAAACATATCGAGAACTACTCTGTCTTAGTTGGTACACCAACCAAAATATAAATGTACAGCCTGTAAGTATACTACAGTTTTGAACAATCAATTTACACACTGCACCACCTACCAAATAACTTACACATGAAACAACATAAGAAGCATGCTCCGAAACCAGAAAAGCGAGCTTATCTCGACTTTTCAATTTTGTTATATGTAAAAAAATATATATTGTAGTTATATAAATACATGAAAAAAAGGAATGATAAGAAGAAAAATTACTTATAGATAAATTTATTGGATCGCTATATTTTCCAGCGGTGCATGATTGACATAGAGCAATAGAACGAACAAAAACTTATTTCTTAAATTGAAATTCAGAAGATTTCAGCATCAGAAATTTAATGAGAACATAGAAATAAATACATAAGCAAACAATCTTGTTAAAATATTAGTAATAAATAAATACACTGTAGCCGACAGAGGCCTTAAACATTAACAAAGAGACTATTCGAATAATTCTTCTCGAGAATTTGGAAAAAGAAACAAAGATCAGTGCAAAATTTGTTTCACAAGCTTCGAATGATTCGTTAATTTTTTGCTCAAAATCAAGTGTGTGTTAAGTCATTCACCTGATTTGGCACCGTGCGACTTCTCTTTGTTCCCGAAATTGAAAGGATGTTTTTTGAACACATTGTGGTCGGGGGTTTTGTGCCGTTGCATTATGACTAGAACTTGCAGTTTATTGAAAAATGTGCTTGCATTTAATTGTTACAAATAAAGACCCATATAGCTTTATTTCACTCTTTCTATTGCCCTTCTATAAAAAACGTATAACTACTACGTATAATTCGATTGTTTAAAGTTTTTAAAATTGTTAAAAGTTTAATAGAGGAACCAGAAAAAATACTCAATATTTTAAATTTCTGCAAAAATATCTGATTACTGAAAATTTTCCATGAAAGCTTTGATTTTTAATACGCTTTGAGAGTTTGAAATTTGGCAAAATCGAATGAGAACGTCTACCTAGAAAATGGTAAATTTCTTAAAATATTAAGAATACCAAAGTGTTTTTCTTTTTAAATTTTAATATATATAATGCAACTCTCCCTACCTACCATATAAAATAACATCATTAAAATAATTAAAATAATTAAACCTTTCAAACCTTTCAAAGTGGCGTCCGTGGCGTAGTTGGTTAAAGTGCGTGGCCGCTATGTCAACGAACCTGGAGACCCAGGTTCGAACCCCAGCAGCGACAGAAAATTATTTCAATTAAAATAATTTTTCTGTACGGCCGCCACCTCTCTGCAGACAATGGCAAACCTCACAGATTATTCAAAATACCATGTAAAGCTTCTTGAGAACAAGAACATTCTGTTCATCGCCATTCGGAGTCGGCGTTAAACAAGTAGGTCCGGTTCTCGGTCAATTGTGTACAAACGCACAACACCATTGATCATAAGCAGCTAGGTCAAAGTCCTTTCAAGGGCTGAAATGGCCAGTTATTTATTACTTTATTAATAATAAATTTGATCTTAGTAAAATTATTAAAATTTTGTAAGATTTTTCATATATATTTTACCTTAAATATTGACTTAATTTTGTCTAAAAATTAATTTGCCTTAATATTTTTTTTTTTTTTAATAACGATAATTTTAAATGCTCACAATTAGAGTTTATTGATATATAGTATGTGGTGTTTCACAGGAAAAGGGGCTTTCTCTTCCTAAACCAAATTTTCCAGCAGAGCTAAAAAAAAAAGACGTTTGTTTTCATTTTGTCGGTAAACATGTTATGAGCATTTTACAATCAGTTTTAAGTCGATTATGAAATCAGAAATAAATCCACTTTTTCTATGAAACATCATATATGCATTTCAACTTTGAGCCAACTTGTCTAAAATTTTTGTTTTTCTCTTATATATGTCATTCATATGTCTATTAATGCAAAATGTTCAGCTTTGAAGCTTGAACAGTTTTTAGTAATTTTTATCAAACTTTTTCATTAATTTATGTGCATAATAGTTAATTTATGTACATAATCTTGTGTAGTTTAGTGAATTCCATTCGTATACATATATAAAACCAACTGATAAATTGTAATAGATTGCAGCCTAAACATTTCTGATCATCATAGCAGCCCTGCAAACGACTGTCAAACTGCGTCACTTGCGCTCTCTAGCAATCACACCGCTTGACGTTTACAAATTGTTGCTTAAACATTTCTATTGTTTTTATTCTGCATTCACTTTATTTGTTTAAACAAAATGGATTAGAACAAAATAAAAAAGACACAAAGCTGCAATTTAGTGGAAAAGCCGCAGCAGCAACAAGAAATGGAAATAAAAATGGAAGCTAATGACTTAACAACACATCTATCAGAGGAGCTTATATCACGTTTGGAAAGTGGAGGTGATTTGGGTAAGTTGTAATTAGTTTAAAGTGAAATTTATTAGAAACTGGTAAATGTCACTCCATAGAGGGCATGATGTCCAGCGAGATCTTTCAGCAGAGTAATCTATACATGGATGATGCAGAGGATGAAGAAAACGAACCGGACGATGTAATCATACTACATATGGACATACGTGAGCCGCTACGCTCGTTACAGTGAGTATGGAAGGAAGTGCTGTTTCCACTATCTCGGAATGATATATTAAATAGTTTTATTTTTAACTTTCTTGAAGAAAACTCATTGAACAGAAGATTGGCGTCGATCTGAAGGGCTTCGTTTTCTGGCTGCAGGATGCACAAATGGTAAGTGTCAAAGTTTAATGAAAAGACTTGAATGGGAGTCAGTGCTATAAATATTGTGCTTCCATTTTCATAGTTGGAACCACACAAGAATCTGGTTGATCAATGCGTCAAGGGGGAAGGTCTTGTACAGATTAACGTACAAATACAAACCACAAATCAACGCATTAATATTGTGGACGTGCTTAAACCCACAGAAGCTGCACTAGGCAAGCCATGACCTTTGAGTTATTTCAAAATAATTTATTTGACTTTCTCTAATTTTGTATAGCTGCTTTAGCTGCCGAAGATACCATAAAAAAATCCATGTCCAGTGAGTGTGAAGAATCACAAGACTCAAACGCCACGAGCCTAGACAATAATCAAGCAAAACCACCAACACAGACTGCAACAGATAGCAGCAAAGATAAACCGTGCCTTAATTGGGTGCTTGACAGTAAATTTAAAAAAGAACAAACGCGTCTTAAGATTCCCGATGATCCAAACGATTGGACTGTGCCACAGGTGAAACATTGGTTCCAATGGGCGGTGCGTCAGTTCGATTTGGCAAGTATTAAAATTTAATTTAAATTTATATTAATAGTGAATTCAGGGTTATCATTTTTTTAACATAGAAATTACTATTGCAATTTTCGAGGCAAAAAAGGGTTCCTATATCTTAGGTTTTAACATTGAGGTAGAAAAGTATATAGGTAAAGGAAATTAAAGTTATGGGATCTGTTTTTCTTCAAGAGGAAATTCCCAGTATGTTAATTTTCGATATCATTATAATTTGAATACGAAGGAAAACTGTGAGAAAACAAAAAATAGTGCATTAAATAATTCATAAAATGTGTTGCACAAATCCTTTCCTGACTGCTTATACACGGAACTTATTTCCTTCTGAGGATGCCTTGTAACATTAAAAAAAAATTTTATGTAAGAAATGTATTTGAAATATTTGGAAACTACTTATAAGTGAATGAAACAAACAATAAATTAAAACTCGATGTTACTAACATAAAAAAAGAGAATTAACCTAGAAAGTGTTAGATTTGTAAATAACAGATGTGAGATTCCTTCGCCGATTATTGTAGTTCCAATAACATGTTAAAACTTTATAATTTTGGAAATCACCTTATAGAGTAAAAAAAAATAAATAACTGGCCATTTCAGCCCTTGAAAGGACTTTGACCTAGCTTCTTATGATCAATTGTGTTGTGCGTGTTATTAAGTTTGTACACAATTGACCGAGAAATGGACCTACCGGCTTAACGCCGACTCCGAACGGCGATGAACGGAATGTTCTTATTCTCAAGAAGCTTTACATGGCGTTTTTTTATTACTCTCTGAGGCTTGCCATTGTCTGCAGAGAGGTGGCGGCCGTACAGAAAAATTATTTTAATTCAAATAATTTTCTGTCGCTGCTGGGGTTCGAACCTGGGTCTCCAGGTTCTTTGAGATAGCGGCCACGCACTTTAGCCACGGACACCACTCATAGAGTGGTGAAATTAAATATAACTCGAACGTGATGGTAAGCATTATTATATCTGATACACAATCAAACTTATAAACCGGGTGACGAAAGTACAATGGTTCGAAATGCCATAGCATTGCATGGTACTGGACCCATAATATAAATGGATATCATGAATATAGTTTGTACAGTGCCGGTAAAAAAAAAATAGCACTGGAGACAACAGTTCAACTATTATTAAAAAAAAACCTCATCTGAAGCAACTGTTTAGCTGCTACTGTAATATAATATTTTAGAGAGTATACAGTCTCTGAAAGTAAGATCATTAGTATTAAAAGGATAACGGTTCTTTTTATGTTAAGCAATTTTGAGAGAGGAGTACGAATTGGTACGGTAAAAATAATAGCACTGCGTTTACGTTTCTGTTGAAAACAGCCATTTTATGTTCAATTTATCAAAAGGTAGCATCAAAAGTGCTTCAGTTTGTTTTAGTGGAAGTGGTTTTAACAAAAAAAACAAAAAAAAAAATTAAATTCTTAAATTATTTACGAAGCTATGGGTCGCGGAAAGCATTGTAGTGCCGAAAAACGTGAAATTATTCAAAGAATGATTGCAGAGGGTAAAACGTATGCAGAAGTTAGACATGCTGTTGGCTGTTCTAATAAAATGGTTCGTAATGCCATAATATATGCGCCAAAACTTGAAACTCGTGGACGAAAGCACGCTATGTCGCTGTTACTCGTCCAACGCTTAATCAGGCAAAGTAAGAAGGAGCCTTTTAAGCCAGCAACAGAGCTCAAAGCAGAACTTAATATTGCAGCATGTGTTGAAACTGTTCGTAGCCGTCTTAGAGATCATCATTTAAAGGCATGTAGTCCCAGAAAAGTACCTCTCTGAACTGCTAAGCATGCAACAAAGCCTTTGAAGTTCGCAAAACAACATTTGAACTGGCCAGTAGAGAGATGGAGAAATATTTTATGGACGCACGAGAGTAAAATTGTAAATTATGGTGGCAAGGGTTCTCGTTCTTACGTTAGGATACCTCCTAATGCAGAATACGACCCAAAATTTACTGCTAAAACAGTTAAGCACGGAGGTTCAAGCATAATGATATGGGCTTGTTTTTCCTATTATGGAGTTGGTCCCATACATTGGATTAGGACCATCATGGACCAACACGTATACGTTGATATATTGGATAAAGTAATGCTGCCTTATGCAGAAGAAGAAATGCCGTTATTGTGGGTCTTCCAGCAGGACAATGACCCGAAGCATACCAGCAAGAAAGCTAAAAAGTGGTTTGAGGATCATTCGGTGAATGTCATGGCTTGGCCAGCGCAGTCGCCCGACCTCAATCCAATTGAGAACCTCTGGACTGATGTCAAAAAACCAGTTTCTATTGCAAAACCGACCAACAGTCAAACCCTTCTGGCTGCAGTTCAAGACTCCTGGAACGAAATTCCAATTAAGAGGTGCCAGGATTTGATCAATTCCATGACAGGACGTTGTGCAGCCGTAATTGCCAACAAAGAACATGCGACAAAATATTAATTTTGGCTCATTACACTTTCTTCATAATAGCTTTAATCTTATATAAACTCTTTAATTTTATCACGTTTTTTTAAGCTTTAAATGCAATATGAAATAATAGTGCTATTTTTTTACCGCCTATTTTTTAAGTTATATTGAAAAATCTGAAATATTTTCCAAAAAACAACTTTCTTTGAGGTTAGTTGTATTTATTGCTATCTTTAAAAGTTATTTGAATCGATTTATTTAATTTTTACTTCTTAAAAGAAATAACTTTTTAAAACTTGTATAACTAAAAAATAGCCAAAAAATTAATTTTGGAACTAACCTGAAGCCTGAGGCACCCTTTTTGAAGGATTTAACTTTTTTTTTTTTGTTTTAGTCAGATTATGATGATATCTGCGCAGGGACCGAAAATAACTTATTTTCGAAATTTCAATTCAAAAAGTCAGGCGGCAAAATATGTCTTTTCGATATTTGAACAAAGCAGTGCGATGTTTGTTAGCTAAGGAATAATAAAAAAATTAAAAGCTTTTCATTTATTTCACTTTTTTTAAAAAAAGTCAAAAAATAATAATTATTTTTTACCGAATAATTATTTTTGACCGAATAAATAAAAGTCAAATTTAACTATTATTTTTGACCAAAAAAATAAAAGTCGAGCTGAAAAAAGCTTATGAAAATAAGTCAAGCTTATGATAAAAGTCATAACAGTTACGGTCCCTGTATCTGTGCCTTGCAAACTGAATATATTTCCAAATCCATTTCCAATCAGTGAATTAAATTGCATGATAGGTGCACCTTCCGTTCGTTTCCCTTAAAAATATATTAGGTTCTCTTCATATGGAGTGTTAAAGGAATCGAATAGTAAATTGTCTGGCTCCATTTTACATACTTCCTAACATCTTGCAAAGAACTACTAATATAATTACTGCTTTTTGACACATTTCTTATTTTACATATTAAAATTATACCTATTTCTCAAAACGGACTACTCCTTTTTCATAGAATAATGATTTCTTTAACAATATCCGCTCAATTGATTTTGAATTGAAGTTGCTTCTTTGTCCCAAGACTTACGTTTAGCTGCGTTTCTCTAAGTACCCGCTGCTTAAAAAATTGTCGGTGATCCTTTTGTAATGCAGAAAAGTAAGCATGGTTATGACACAAACAGTTTTATTTTGTTAAGAGTTGAATGTTTCTTTTCATTATCAACCCAACAGTTTGATTTCATTCGTCTTTGTAGCGAAAATTTTTCTATCAAGAAATTGAGACCAATGTTTTCTAACCGATTATTTTTTTCCACATAGACTGATGTAACAATCACTGATTGGTCCATAACAGGCAAAGAGCTGTGCTCGCTCTCGCACGAGGAGTTCCGCAAGAAGTTGCCCACCGATCCCGGTAATGTTTTCTGGACTCACTTGCAGCTTCTGAAGGAATGCAAATTTGTTTCCGTGGTACATAAGGCAGCCGAGAGTGTTATGACAGCAGACCCAAACAAAAAATTAAACAACAATACAAAAATGCTGCATGGTAGCATTCCAATAGGCCCTAAGGAGCAGAAAATTATGCGCAAAACTGCGCTACATAGTACCAAAGGCTTAAGTAAGTTAGAAAAATATGCGTAGCACATAATGTTTGCCAACGTTTTCTGATTTCAGCACTAATGGCGGATGGCTCACCCACACATAGTCTGGGCAGCAATGGCAGCACTGGCAGCCCCTATAACATTGGATCTGGTAACAATGGCCAGGTACAACTTTGGCAATTTCTACTCGAGATTCTAACCGATCGTGAGCACACTGACATTATACAATGGGTTGGCACCGATGGCGAATTTAAGCTCACTGATCCAGAGAGTGTAGCGCGACTTTGGGGTGAAAAGAAAAACAAGCCAGCCATGAATTATGAAAAATTATCGCGTGCTCTACGCTACTACTATGATGGCGACATGATTTCCAAGGTTTCTGGCAAACGTTTTGCCTATAAATTCGATTGCGATCTAAAGCTGCTTATCGGCTATGATGCCGCCGAACTATCAAAGTTGGTTAACGAGAAACCCTTCATTGACGAATCAGTCTATTTGGAGCACATGAATGTGCAATCCGACGATGAGTGACACACAATAAAACTTGAACCGTTATTGTGCGATTTTAACGTCTACGACGAGGGCGTAGATTGATTGAAGTGAGAAAGAAAGGAATTCATATACATATTTTTCTATTATTATTGTTTTGTAACACGCCTGCGCGGCGTTTCATTGATTGATTAATTGGCTTCCATGCTGATAATATAACAATTATGTTAAATAAAAGTTTACACGATCTACACCATACACCATACCAGATGTTGACACATTCAAATATTAATCACATATAAATTGTTAAGAAAAACTGTACTATTTTAAATTTAATAAAAAAAAAACAAAAATATAAAAAAATATTTTTCTAACTATAAACAATAATAACTTACATACCTGTTTGTTCCTTCAGCATATAAAAAAAAAACAAATAAGTTAAAGTTTTGTTCAAAACAAAATACAATTTTGTTGGCATTTATTTATATTAACACAAAATAGCTTGTTGGCAATACTATCGTACTTACCTATACGCTCTCTTATATCTATGCTTAAATATAAATATCTACTATATATGTACATAGCTTGTAAATTTGTGTGATTTCTTTTAATGCTAAATCTACATTTTTATTCATTGTTTCATTTGACTAGTTTTAATAAAAATGTTCAATAATATTGTTTTTTTTTTTAATTTAAATTTAAATTCAAATTCGTAACTTTTTAATATTTGAGCATAAAATTTCTTCGTGGTTTATCTTTGTTAGAGTTGTAAAATTTTATTTAATAACATTTACTATAAAGTGTGTACCAATATTTTTGAGATGATGTGTTTTCTTAGAAAATTTATTTCATCTCTAACGCAGGGGTTATATTTAATGTTCTCAAATTTTGGAATGTTTGGCAATGTCAATAAATAGTAATAATTTAAGTTTGTTCCTTTAAATGTCTCGTTTTATGTGAAAATAACAAATCCTTTTTATTGATCCTTTTTCAATTTACTTAAATGAACAAGAACAGCTTAAAGTAGTTTTGATGAAGTTTTTTTTTTTGTGATTCTTTTTCTGAAAATTGTGACAACGCTTCCTTTGTTTAAACTCATCATTATGCGAAGCACTGGCAAAAATATTCTAAACTACAAAAATATTCTCTAACTTCTTAAATACTCTTATGCTCTCCATTTCTTTTTGAATAAAAACGAACGATATTTCCCTCACTTGGGATTTTTGTCTGGCATAATAATTCATTCGAAAATTTCTGTGAGAGTTCATTTTACTACATAAGCATATATATTTAATTAATAGATAAGGAAACCCCCAGTGAGGTGAATGCGCTCTTTTTACAAAATAAGGTTATAAATAATTCATTAAACTATTGAGAACAACAATAAAGCAACGAAATTTAATTTCGTCACACTTCTTGCTGTTTGTAAATTTCAGGCCTATAACTCAGTCGTGATGACATCCTGCGGTCGAAAGCCCAATTTATAGAACTCATCCTCTAGCCACAACGAGCTCGCATTGAGATCTGTGATCAGGTTTCCCTTGAGCGTATTGAAACTGCTGCCGAATGGATCCGATGGGCGTGGCTCCTCAAATTCATGCAAGCTGATAAGCGAGCCGAAGAGATGCAGCTTTTGTGCCGTAGTCGTTTGAGCACCGATCGAACTAAGATCGGTTGTCGAATGCACATTATGAACATTACCGGCAGCTGCGCCATGCTTGAATATAAAGCCACCAGCATTGCCTCTGCCACCGCCAACACTACCATCACCACCGCTGCTGCTTTTCTGAAAGTGCACATCGAATTGTGAGCCCTCATCACCATTCGATGACGTCTGAAAAAAGTCAATCAGCTGACCAACCTGCGGCTTATAGCGCTCCAGAGCCTGCTCCGACCACGCATGCAACCGATTCCAATCATGTGGCGGCACCGCCGGTATCAACTCAATAGGACGATTCAGCAAGATCAGTATCTTGGCGAGATCACGTACAAGTGGTCGATAGGAATTTGCTGCGGCCACCTCACCGGATAGATAAAGTTTGCGTATTTGACGTCGTGTGTCGTTGAGCATTGCAAGAAAATACTCGGCATTGGGTCGCATTTCGTTGAGTTGACGAAGGAATTCAGCGCGATCCATGGTGTTCTCATTGATCAGCTTCTGCTTGATTGTTTTTCGTCGTCTTCTGCGCTTGATCATCATTACGGCAACAGCGAGCAATGACAGACAGACTAGAAACCCACCAATTAGACCAGCAAGTGCTGCCATCATTGCACCTGAATAGCCAGTAGAAACGCAGACACGTCCCATAAACTCGGTGTGTGCCGACCACTGATCAATGTAGCTACTAGGACACTGATCGACGCACTGCCGCGTATCGGTCACCAGGTAGAGCGGGCACTTGATGCAGCCATCGTTGTTGCAACGCAGACAGTGGGAGCTGGTTGTGGGTGGACATCCTGAAAAAAAAGAATAATTTTGTTTAATTTAATATCATAGCAATTTGAATACTTAAAGTAACTTTTAAGAAAATAAACAAATTGTTAAAATAGAGAAAGAAATGTCTTCTAATTATATTATACGTTTAGGAGATTTTTTGAACGGGCCATAGTTTAAAATACGAAGTTTAGAATTCTGTAAATCTCAAATCATTCTGAGGTTAAAATAAGCTCACAGCTGTGTAGGAATTTTTCTTTTTTTTTGTAGTATGATCTGCAATCTTTATTATTATGGGTATGGATGATGGGTGTGGTTTTTAACCGATTGCACCTATCCTGAAAAAAACGAAACCATATCAGCAAAACGCTTGTGAAAAGCTTGGTCTTTATAACATTTATGAAATTAAGTTAATTTTTTTTATTTTGACGAAGCCAATTTCACAGGTATAGGCGTTGAATATACGTCCATTGTGTCCAAAATCAAACCACAAGATAGTATTTAAGATAAAAATTGATAGAAATTCTCACGATACATCGCTAACTACCTCAACATGCCTAATGTATGACATATAAAAGCTCAGCATGTCGGACTACATAAATTACTTTAACAATTACCATTTTCCGGTAACATTCTTACCTTCCTAAGTTCCTACTTCTTATGGCACAATTTTAGTTTATTTAACAAAATTTAACTCAGCTACAAATTACTTTGCATCCCTGAGAATTTTCTTTTCAAGTGGCTGTCTCGGCTGGCTTCGCAGTAGCGCATTATGTTACTCAAATTTTCCAATACCTTGTTGATGGTTTCTGGATGTAGCTCACGGATTGCTTGGATGATATTGGCCTTAAGTGCTTGAATCGTTTCCGGATTATTGACATAACATCGGCCCTGCACGGTTCCCCACAAAAAAAAAAGTCCGAAGGGGTCAAATCGCAGCTCCGAGGCGGCCAATTGGCATCGCCAAGACGGCTGAGAACACGATTTGAGAATTTGGTGCACTAAAGATCGATTGTGGCATGGGGTGTGTGGCATGGCGCACTATCCTGTATGAACCAGAGGTCGTCCAAATTCATGTTTCCAATTTCAGTAATAAAAAAATCGGTTAACATGACTGTGTAACGCCCACTGTTGACTGAAACGTTGTTCCCAGCCTCATTTTCGAAGAAAAATAGTCCAACGATGCCACCACTCCACAATACGCACCAAACTATCACTCTCTGTGGATGCATTGGCTTCTCGACAATAACGTGCGAATTTTCCAAGCCCCAGATGCGGCACGTAACGTTTGTTAACGTAGCCGCCGAGATGAAAATGCGCCTCGTCAGAAAAGATGATTTTTCGCCCAAAATCATTTGGACTACACAGCACTCACTTTGGAAATAAGTTTCCGATATTTCCCAATGTTGTCCAAGCGTAAAGCGACTCATTTCCTTTCGCGGAGGTACGATATTGACTTAATGTCATGATTTCGAGCGGGAAACAGCTGTCAGTGTCAAAATAACCTATGATTTCAAAAGAAACCACTAGATGGTCCACCTTGTATATCGCACACTAAATACTTAGTACACTCAAATGTTTTGGTACACGGTGTTTTGCTCATAAAATGAAAACCACAAGAGTTTTTCACAGTAACTTTTGTTGTTTATGGAGTCATTCAACAGCTAAAAATTGTAGAACAACTTATTCGAAATGGCCACCATTTGCTTTCCAGAACGAACGAAGTCGATCCGGCCAGTCATCGATCGCAGCACGCAGAGATAGGAAATTCCTCCGCTGTTCGGACAAGAACGCGCTTTGGAGACTCGATATTTGGGTTTCGAGTAGAGCAAGCCATACCCTCTAACACGGACCACAATTTCTTATCCAATGGGCTTAGGTCTGGGCTAACCGCTGGCAATTTAAGTCTGGCTACCCGCTGGCCGTGTAAAGTCCGTAAATGAAGTCCAGTACATTGTTTTTGAGCCACTTTTGAGTCAATTTAGCCTTCTGGGCTGAAGCAGCATCTTGTTGAAAGGTCCACGGCTTGTTTTGAAATAATGTCGTGTAAAGAGGTTTAGTGGCGTCCGTGGGGTAGTTGGTTAAAGTGCGTGGCCTCTATGTCAACGAGCCTGAACACCCGGGTTCGAATCCCAGCAGCGATAGAAAATTATTTGAATTAAAATTATTTTTCTGCACGGGTGCCACCTCTCTGCAGGCAATGGCAAACCTCAGAGGGTAATCAAAAATGCCATGTAAAGCTACTTGAGGACAAGAACATTCCGTTCATTTCGGAGCTTTCGTTCTCGGTCAATTGTGTACAAACTTAATAACACGCAAAACACAATTGATCATAAGAAGCTAGGTCAACCAATTCCAAAACATCGGATTCATACACTTTCGCCGAAGTTTTGACTCTTTTTTTTAAAAAAATGGAGCTTGGTGATCCCATTGTAGGCGACTCCCCACCAAATGAACACAGAAGCTGGGTGGTGATGACCTCTCTGAACTCTCGGAATGAGTTCTGCTGCATGTTGTGATGACAGAGCATACACTCTATCATTCTGTTTATTGAACGATTCCTCTACGGTGAAGATTTTGTCATCAGTAAACAGAATTTATGTGTGGGCATCATTCGCGTGCTTGAGAAGTAGCACTTTCGATTTTCGCTTACGCTGTTCCTTTAACGCTACCGTGAGTAGGTGCCCGGTGTTTCTTTTGTATCCTCTGATCCCCAAGTCATATTTAAGAATGTGAGAGATCGAGTGCGCCGAAATATTCATCTCCCTCGACAAGATTTTCTGCCTTCACAACGGTTTTCACTTGGTTCGAGACTTCACCGCAAAATTACAAGTGACTCCAAGTGGTCACAAGTTCAGAAAGATATCGCCTCTTTCCATGCCACGTTTTTTAGACAAATTATAACAACACGATTTTCTAGCGAGCCCCATTCCATGATTATAAAGAACTGCCGCCGAAAACTTTTTTCGCAAAAAAGGAACATAAATGCTAATGCTGTCAAATAGGTGTCAAATAGGCGTTAAAACGAAGCGAGTGCGTTCAGTAGTTCACTCACAGTGAGCACGTTCAATCGTGTACCAAAACATATGAGAGTACTAAGTAAATATAAAAGTGTTATGCTTTTGTGTCATTGATCTTCAAACGCATAAAGTCAGTGCAGCATGCCCTCTATTAGAAAAGGAGTCGAGTCGAATGGGTCTTGTAGTAAATGTAGATAAGACGAAATATCTTACATCAGCAAACAAATAGTACCAGCATCTAAGAAAATACTACTGATGTCACTGTTAAACCTCACAAACCCGAAGACTGCGAGAAAAAAAATCCTTTGTCACATTTTCGGACCAATCTGCATCAATGGCGTGTACCGATATGATGGATCTACCGGGTGTATTAACTGTACACAAAACATCAACATAGTCAATTGCATGACAATCGAACGATTTCACTAGCAAGATTATGTTGAACGAATAGAAAACGACACATCAGCGAAAAAATACCCCGTCGTCCAAGGACGTCCAGGTCTTCCTTGGAAAGGGTTACTAATAAAGACAGAAGAGACTGACGCAAATACTTACATGAGACTAAAACCGAATGACGGTTGTAAGAGTTATTTTGAGTCGTGTGAAGATTGCCTTAATTTGCTTTTTCAACAAATAACTTAAGTTTACACATTTACAGTCGCGACAAAGTCAATGCAGGCTTTGAAAATCTAGCTTAAAAGCCGGCATTGATGCCAATTCCAAGAAAGTGTAGGCACTTTGATGGTTCTCTGCGGTGGGAAAGTTCAATATTGAATGTGCGTGCGAATGTGTTTGGCGACAATAGAATTAACTGAGTTTTTATAAAAGATTAATCTAATGCTGCCACCCTTTTTTGAATGAAGTCGATTAATATTTTACTTTACGATATAAACAATTTTTTGCATACAGTCATATTGGAATACTTCAGAAGTTGCCTTGGATCGTATGCGTGCACAACATTAATTTTCTTGATCAATTTATATGAAGTACTATAAAGGCCGCCGCTGTACTTCGATCTTCAGTTGATGGAGTTTGTAGTAAAAGTGAGTACAGAAAAAAACTAAAGCAAACCATACGGCAAATTCCAGCACGCTACCAGAGCAGCCAAAAGAAATCGCACAAGTAGTCGGCAGAATTTTTGCATTGTCTCCTGCTTGACGCATTATTTCCTTGAGTGTTCGTCCTGCACATACTATGTATATCTGTCTGCCGGATGTCTGTCTGTTGTAGTTGCATGAGATAAAGAGATATAAATTAGTGCGCATCTTCATGACGCATGCGTCGCTGATTGCAGCTGTCGCATTTACGTCGATGCATTCAGGTGGATTTTTTTCAATGCACAAACCGCTAAAACGGTTGAGTTTGTGACGATGCAGGTGCGAGGCAGGGGCATGCAACGCATGGAAATCAACTAGTTTTTAAAGCAATCAGTCAGATTCAGTACTCACCAGTGCAGCTGCAATTGAACTGGAGGACTGGAGATTCCGGAATAATTGAAAATTGATATTGATTAAGTTTGAAGCAGGGTGGAGTTTGGTAGGAGGTACGCAGTCAAATGATTAAAATTGTAGTGATTTATTCATAGAGAATGTGAAAATGTTACGTTATTTTGTGTTGCGTTTATAATTGCAAGTTTTGACGGACAAAACCGGGAGATGCAAGCATTTGAAATGACATGATGTTGACAGCTATATTCACAAATCTGTTGAGGGCTTTTTTATCGCTTTCGAAAACGTTTACTTTTTTAGAGGCTTAATGATGCATGAACCTCCCAAGAATGATATTCTGAAAAGGAATAACATAGAGTGAAAGTCATTCTAACTTTTTTAGTCACCGAGTGTAAGTTGAGTACTTTGTCGAGAAAAATTCAAAACGACGTAGAAAAATTGTCTAACACCCTCACAATTTTGATGAAGTCACACACTAATAACACAGGTAACTCAATCAGTTCTTAACGGCTCTTACCGAAAAACTGTTATTAATTCGGTGTGCGATTAGATCACGTACGATAGCCAGGGACTCATAACAGTCTAAGAAATTAAGGCGATTGACAATTTTTTTGAAGCAATGAAAACATATGAACACATCAAGAATCAAACTGTTGCACTGTGAAGTATTCGACCCTAAAACACGGACATTTGGGAATTTTTGTTTGTTTGGGAATCTAAATCGATAAAGAACAAAATTCTACATCTGATAGTGAGTTTTCAAGTTCTGCTAAAATTTAGGGTTCCTGGACATTAGGGCAATTGCTATAGCTTTTATGTTTATGAACAAAAATGGATACTCTCTTCACAGAAGTTAGTTACTTTTACATAAGCTTTTATTTTATGCAAAAAAAAAAACAAATCGAGGTTCTGGGGGTCTGGAGGAAAAAAACACTTAAATCAGTAATTACTACTCGAAGGTGACCTCGGAGAACAATGCATTCTGAAAACAAAACATACGAGATGTTAAGATCTTTACAACGATGTATTGAACTTAATGATTCGTAACCAAATAACGAAAAAAAGAGCATTTTGGCTGTTTTTTGAGACCATTTAAAAAAATGTTTATGGTGCCAAAATCTAAGCTTTCAAATTAAGGAGTGAGAATTTGAACTTTTTTCGAAACATCTTAATGGGCAGCTATACCGTGGCGTCCGTGGCGTAGTTGGTTAAAGTGCGTGGCCGCTATGTCAACGAACCTGGAGACCCAGGTTCGAACCCCAGCAGCGACAGAAAATTATTTGAATTAAAATAATTTTTCTGTACGGCCGCCACCTCTCTGCAGACAATGGCAAACCTCACAGAGTAATCAAAATGACATGTAAAGGTTCTTGAAAACGAGAACAATTTCGTTCATCGGCATTCGCAGTCGGCGTTAAACATGTAGGTCCGGTTCTCGGTCAATTGTGTACAAACTTAATAACACGCACAACACAATTGATCATAAGAAGCTAGGTCAAAGTCCTTTCAAGGGCTGAAATGGCCAGTTATCTATCTATCTATCTATATCGTTGTGACATTTACACCAAATTCATCTCCATAAGAAAAGCATGTACAAAAAATTTGACAGGTGTCGTTACCTCGTTGTTGTCGTCTATTCGATTAATAGCCTGAACACAATGACTGCAACCTGCGTCCGACGACAATCCAACAACTTGTCGTCAGAGAGAAATGTTGCAGTGCTCTCGATAATACACTAAGGGAAAAAATATTAAATTTATCCAAAAACTTTTTTAATTTACCCAAAAAGCGAGTCATTTTTGCACCAATAACGCATTTGCATAAATCGACTACGTAAATATTTAAAATTTATTTGAATACTGTTTTAATTAAATAAAATATTTAAATATTTAAACAGAATTAATAAAAAATATATTAAAATTATGCACGAATTTTTTTAAAATATCTTTCAAATATTTACTATTTGAAAATAAAACTATCGCATTTAAAGAAAATTTATGTAAAAATATTGAATTTGAAAAACAACATATTTAAATTGAATATGTTATTAATGGTTTTATAGTACTATTTTCTTCATATTGCGTCCATTAAATGGAAAATAGCATAAACTAGAGGAAGAAAAAGTGACAGAAAATTGGAAAAGTGACAGAAAATTAGAAAAGTGACAGAAAATTAGCAAAATATGTAGGCAAATGACAACTGGTACAAGATATTACTGAGTAGATATCAAGTTGTCACTCCACCTTACATAATTTCATTTCTTTGCCAAACATGCATACTATATTACTCTTGCAACAATAACTAAATGAGAACTATAAGAACTGCAAATGCAAGAAATAAACTGCAGGAACAGAGTGCGATGCTGTTGCTGCTTGCTTGTATGGAATATATGTGTGGTATAAATAAAATTCAAATACGGGGAAAAAACGAGCTGTAAGGAAAACATTTGATTTATCCACGTAAATATTCAAATAAAATTTATACTGAGGTGTGGATAATGCTAATATGCGTTATTTCCCTTAGTGTAATTGTTGAATAATTTCTTTACTTACCGAAGTTTAAATTATTCCAAGCAAAATATCACAAAATAATAAAATTTACGAATATAAACCCAACACTGAAAAAACAGCTTACTGCAATTAAAATTAAAACAACATAAACAATCTCTGATGGTTTCGTTTTGTCGTATGTCAAATTAGAAATAGATCTAAGCAAGGTATATTAAGGAAGGTAGAGTTATTAGTTGAAATTCTCTCTTGTGGTGGGTACAGCACCTGTCAAAATCGGCTATTGGACGAATAAAAGCAAAACAAATAACAAAATTTTCCAATTAGAATTGCGTTTTTGATGAAAATTATTTAAGCGATTTAATGCCTAGAAGTTGTGCAATTTGTAGGAAGCCTTTTCAAAAAGAAAATGGCTCGTCTTTTAGTGTGCCTCTTAATGAAGTAATCGCTGGAACGTTGCTTGTTCCACAACATTTTCGCAATCAGCGCGGGTCTGCGAAAAGCATTTTTATAAAACGGATTTTATAAATCCTCCGGGGAATAATTGCGGTCCACTCCGGTTGCAGCCAGGAGCAGTGCCTTCCTTAGTGTTTCCGGAAATAGCAGAATGCTGTCCCATGCCAGACATTGTGCAACCAAATGGCGAAGTGATTCCAGCTCTTTTTTTACGCTCTTCTTATGTTTGACAGCTACTGTACCCACCACTCCGAGACGAGACTACCTTGTTGAATATACCTTGGATCTAAGCATGGTATAATTAATCAGGTAGGTGTAACAGTTTTCAATCGAACATGAATTGTCAAAAAACATACAAAACAAAGCAAACAAAAAAAAAACAAACATATTTATTTGATTTTGACAATCCATGAACGATCTCGTGAGAAAATAGCCTGTTGTCAAACCTACCTGTATAATTAGGTCTGTTCCCGTACTTTTTGGGCTAAAAATGGTAAAACTGTCAAAAACGTGAGAGTAAGGAAAAATCTCTCAAAAATATTGAAAAACACAAAAAAGTACGGGAACGCTTTTTGGACTAAAATTGTGTAAACTGTCAAATAAAATCGTTTGTTTGGTGTGTATCATCGGCAGTGCAGACGACATCCTAAAAATTTTGAATAATATAAAAATTAATTCTCATTAAACATTTATATTTAGTTTTTACACAGTTTACCATGTTTTTGGTTTCCATTCCAACAGTTTTTATTGTTTCAAAGAACTTTTATTCTTTTGCAATTTCTTTGCTAACATGTAAACATATGATTTTAAGCAGTTTGACACTTTTACCATTTTTGCCAGAAGAAATTTCTCGGACTAAAACTTGCAGCTTTTGACAGTGAGGGGACATTTTTTACTCTCTCGATTGCACTCTCTTTTACCATTTTTTCGAGTACGGGAACGCTTCTCGGACTAAAACCTGTAAAAATGGTAAATTGGACTAAAACTTTAGAGTACGGGAACAGACCTATTGTATAATGGATCTAAGTCTGCGACGGCAACAATTGTCGTCACTGCCTCTCTTTATTGTGTTGACATCATAAAATTCGTCTACATATGAAAGTATGCATTCTATATTTTGACAATTGACGAGAAATAAAAGTTACTTTTGATCAATATTTTTTAGACCAGAAATAAAAATCAATCATTGATCGATATTTTTCGATCAGATTAAAAAAATTATTTTTTGATCTATATTAAATCGAACAAAAAAGTAACATGTACATTAAGATATAAATTATAATAAAATGAAAACTTAAAAAAGCGCTATAACTCGAAAACAAAGGAAGATAGGAAAAAATAAAAGTGGTTTTGGCTTTTCTAAAGAGGGTGGTTGGCATAGAACTCGCGACGTACAGGTAGAGGGGTTGGTCGATATGATAACCTTAAAAATTTGAAAAAACACCATATCTTGAAAACGAAACAAGATAGGACACTACTTATATTTTATACTTCTATTTTCTACAGCTATTTTTTACTAATATTTTCTTTTCATTATTTTCTGCTACTATTTTCCATCAATATTTTCTATTAATATTTTTTACAACCATTTCATGCTAGTTTGTCTACTAATCCTACATTTTTTTTTTGTTGTCTAAGTTCTTATTGAAATTCTTATCTTGGTCCTTATTGTAATCCTTGTCCTAATCCTTCACCAAATCTTTGTCTAACCTAATCCTTGTCCAAGTACTAATCCAAATCCTTTTCCAAATCCATGTCTAAGATCGTGTCCTTATCTTCGTCAAAATCGTTGTTCAAATCCTTGTCTAAGATGACTAGCTAACTTGGTAACGTGAGTTTGAAGCAATAACTTCTTTATTTTAACTCAAAACAGTTTTATTTGTAAAAATTGATTTGATTGAAATTTCAATCGATATTATTTCAATCAAGAAATAATTTTTATTTCTGATTAGAAAAATATAGATCATTGATTCATTTCTTTTTCTGATCGAAAAAATAACGATCAGTAATAATTTATATTGCTGATTGGAAAAAATTTCATTAAAAAATAACTTTTATTTCTGTTTGAAAAAAAATATCGATCAAGAAATGATTTTTATTTCTGATCGAAAAAATAGCGATCAAAAATGATTTTTATTTCTGCTTGAAAAATATCGATAAAAAATAACTTTTATTTCTGAACGAAAAAATAACGATCAAATATAATTTATGTTTCTGATTGAAAAAATAACGATCAAAAAAATAATTTTTATTTCTGATCGAAAAAATAAAGTTAAAAAAATATTTTTATATATGATCGAAAAAAGAATCTATCACAAATAATTGAATGAAGATGATATCTATCTTAAAAGTCATGAAAAAATAAATCATGCCAAAAACGGAATCTCTGACTCACTAGCTTCATATTCCTACATTTAAAATTATTTTACAGTTTTTTATATACGATCTTTTGATGTAAAAATTAAAAAATAACCGTTATTTTCTATCCCTGGAAATATTACAAACGTACAATATTGGAATTAAAGGTGTATTGGTTCTTATATTGATTTTATTTCTAAGACCAGTTTAATAACAAGTTCATGAAATATTCCCACTCACTGCAATATTGGTTAGACTGGGGTTCTGTGGTCAAAAAGAATTGTTCGTGGCAAATTTAGCCAGCAACCAAATAAGTAGACCACAAACCAATTGATTAAATCGGTATTGAACTTGACAGTATATAAGACGCGAACTAGTGAAATACAAAGCAACAAATTAATTGCTGAGCTGAACTAAACTGCAGATTAAAGTGGCAACACTTCGTGTGACTAGTAATAAAAAGAAAAACAAGTTATTCGTTACATATTTTGACCAAATTAAAAGGCAATCGACAAATAAATTAATAAATAAAATAAAGCCAAAACAAAAAATCCTAAAAGATACATTGCTAAAAGCAGCCAACAGTAAGCAATCAGCCAGTTGGGTGTCATATACAAACCGATAATGATACTGCTATAACTGTTAGTAAGAAAAAGAACCAGTTTAACAAAGTGGTGGGAGATGATAATTGAGTGGGGGGAGGGGGATTTGAAGTGGAAGTAGAGTTCGATCGTAATCGTATGCAAGATTTTTCTGTTGGTTTGTATGTTCTGCAAATTACGTATGCATTACGAATGACTATCTCAAAAAAATCAGAGATTGCGAATAACCAGAAAAAGTTTACTGCGCTGTAGAAGCGTTATAGCGAGACAAAGTTGCAAGCTTTTAAAAGCATTTTAAGCAACCAGCCGCAACAGGTTGTTTGCACAATATTATTTGACAAACATTAATTTTCATTACTGACACCTATGTAGATAGAATGTCTGATAGCAGCGAGAATAGCAAGAAAAAAATAAATAACTAATAAATGCAACAATTGTTAGAGGCTGAAAAATAATTTAAAGTAAAGTGTTCAAATTACGTCGAGAAACTCAACGAGCGATAAACTTAAAATATTTAACTAATGTGTATTCCACAATAAAGAATGTTCATTTCATAATCATAAGAAATTTTAAAAATTGTAGTTTAGTTATAAATTTTAAAACAGTAGAAACATTCTGAATTAGTTTTTTTTCATACCATGAACTTTTATACTACTCTGTCTTTGACATGTCGTAATTGGTGTGGGAGGTCACATTGCACCATTGAACCTTTTATAATTTTCTTGTCGATTGTTCATCTGTTACATAACACTGTGTGACCGATTCGACCTTTAAAAAAGTTTCAGCCTAAATTCTTAAAAATTCCGAGAGAGGGACATCTTGTAATTATATCGCGACTCATCCGACCTCTCAGTTCCATCACAATTTTTTTTTAAAAATTCTCAAAGTTAAAAAGTAGGAATTCTAGTATTCCGGCTTTTAACAATTATTTACATATGCTTAGGTTGTGAGAATTTAAAAACAAAATTCACTTTTGTTCAATAGAATTAAACGTTAAATTTAACAGTGCCAAAAGATTTTTGAAAAAAATATATAAAGTGGGTTTATCGCAATGGAGAAGTCAATTTTTCAAAAATTTTGTACAAATGTTAGTTCTTCTTTATTTTTTTAAAAAATGGTAACAAACAAAAATCCTTACTTTTTTTACAGGAATTATTAAAACTACTAAGTACCTTTCAAAAAAGTCTAAGATAACTGAAATCAGTTGAAAATTGGAAAAATGGCAGAAGTTTTAAAGTGTTTTTTAAATCGACAATCATCGATTTTTCTGATATACGTTCACAGCGTTCAAACTGCTGCCATTTAACCAAATGATAACGGATTTTGCTCATATATGGCTTGTTAGAATGCACAAGCCAAATGTCACATTTTGCGATTCTAGTTTTTGTAGAAAATAAAAAAAAGGCGATATCAAACAAGATATCACAAGATTGTTGTGAGATAATTTGAGTGTCTTTACGATTGAAAAACTTCTTATTTGTGCTACTTCATTTGGAATTGTGTAATTTGAATAGTGAAAAGTGCATTGCATATTTTCCAAATTATTTCCGAAAGAAATTTTATTAGAGCTCCTTGCTGTTGTTATATCCTGCGGTAAATAAAATATTGTGTACTTTGAGCAGATCAAAAAAGTGAAAAGTGTGTTCAGAATTTTTACTGATGCAATGGGTTTACCATCTGTTATACTTTTAGACTTTTTTATTCATGATGTGCGATAAAATAAACACTCTTTGTTACGTGTGTTTAGATATACACTAAAATCATATCGTCAAGCGATTTAAGATGAAGTTCAAAACGCTTATAAAAGTTATTTTGTCCTTGATATGCAAAAAAATGTTTCTTGGGCACCCAATTTTTTATGTTCCTTGCAATACATTATGTTGGCTTTCATAAAAGGCTTCAAGAAAGTAATGCCATTCGGAATACCTGTGATTGGAAATCTGTTCATCGTCATGCTAAAAGTTCTGCTATTGTTGTGTCAACAAAAAAGTATTGAAATTCAATCGAAAAATGCAGAAGTCATACGTGTATCAAGACATTATATTCGTATTTCTTCCCAAATAACATTCTGAGGAATTGCCAATGCTACATCCAGTTCCAGAAGTAAGCGCAGCACCAAGCCTTGTCACTGATTTTATGGAAGCGTTTAACCAGCTCAATGTTCGAATGTCGCTTAAAGTACTCTTTCTGCACCATCATATAGATGTATTCGAACAGCCAATTCCAACCAAGTCTGATGGACAAGGCGAGCGCTTC
This sequence comes from Pherbina coryleti, assembly GCA_943735915.1. NCBI lineage: Eukaryota > Metazoa > Arthropoda > Insecta > Diptera > Sciomyzidae > Pherbina > Pherbina coryleti. The sequence goes on along the minus strand of OX030949.1, from coordinate 60,285,763 downwards.
CATCAAACGACAAAAACAATGGTGGACCGGTACAAAAATAAAAATTTGCAATCTTTTATTGCTAATTTGTGTTTGTTTTGGCACTGGATGAGGTGTTGTGAAGAGCACCAACATAAATACAATTTACAATAAAGGCACAAACACACATTCAATCAAAATTTGAACCTTTATCCCAAAAAATTAATAAAACTTTTATTATTCGCAGTCATAAAATATCGCCGTTTTTATTTTCTACAAAAACTAGAATTGCAAAATGTGGCATTTAGCTTGTGCATTCTAACAAGCCATATATGAGCAAAATCCGTTATCATTTGGTTAAATGGCAGCAGTTTGAACGCTGTGAACGTATATCAGAAAAATCGATGATTGTCGATTTAAAAAACACTTTAAAACTTCTGCCATTTTTCCAATTTTCAACTGATTTCAGTTATCTTAGACTTTTTTGAAAGGTACTTAGTAGTTTTAATAATTCCTGTAAAAAAAGTAAGGATTTTTGTTTGTTACCATTTTTTAAAAAAATAAAGAAGAACTAACATTTGTACAAAATTTTTGAAAAATTGACTTCTTCATTGCGATAAACCCACTTTATATATTTTTTTCAAAAATCTTTTGGCACTGTTAAATTTAAAGTTTAATTCTATTGAACAAAAGTGAATTTTGTTTTTAAATTCTCACAACCTAAGCATATGTAAATAATTGTTAAAAGTCGGAATACTAGAATTCCTACTTTTTAGCTTTGAGAATTTTAAAAAAAAAATTGTGATGGAACTGAGAGGTCGGACTAGTCGCGATATAATCACAAGATGTCCCTCTTTCGGAATTTTTAAGAATTTAGGCTGAAACTTTTTGGCGGTCTCACCGTGTAATGATAACACAACCATCGAAAATTATCATACTACAGGTGATTATTACTGATTTCTTCAAATCTAGTTGAAATTCAAATCATTTTCAAGCAAAATGCCGCGAGGTATAAAATTGTCGCACGGAGAGCGTGACAAAATATTGGCATACAACCAGTCTGGACTTCGAATATCTTGGATTTTAAAAAGAATAAACATAAGTCTTTTCCGTAAATTCGAAATTTGCTACGGAACCACAATAAATACCTATTTACGGTTCTCATTTTTTTGGGACTAAAACTGATAAAAAAGTCAAAAGCGTGAGAGTAAGAAAAAATCTCTCAAAAATAGAGAAAAACACAAAAGGTACGGGAACGCTTTTCGGACTTGAATTGTGTTAATTGTCAAATAAAATCGTTTGTCAAAATAAAGAAAAATTGTCACATTCATTAGGGGCTTTCACATGGACGTACATGTCATCCGACTTGAGCATGTCCGATGACATGTACGATCGTTCGAAAGCAAATGAGACAGTCGGTCGACATGTCGGAAGAAAATCAAAAATTTTTGATTTTTCTGCTGGTCGGTCCGACATGTCGGACGTGTGAAAGCATGTCGGTCCGACTCGCTGCATTTATCATTTCTATAAAGTTTTCATCGAGTAAACATCAGCTTAGGCAAAGCGAAAAAGGTTTTTACTTCGGTTTTTTACCGATATGTTATGCTCGAGAGTCTGCAAAAAATGAAGCCGTCGTACATGTCCGATCGTTTGAAAGCTCAACAAAATATTCCCGTTAGTTTGTCGTCGTACAATGTCTGTGTACCTCAAAAAAATGACTCTAAAAAGAGTATTTCTTATGCGTGTTTTATGAGTACGCAATAAAAAGACTCATAAAGAAGTCTTTTATATGATTGTAAAATGATTGCTTAGAAATAAGACTCTAAAAAGTGTATTTTTTATGCGTGTTTTATGAGTACGCAATAAAAAGACTCATAAAGGAGCCTTTGATATGATTCTAAAATGATTGCTCAAAAATAAGACTCAAAAAATAGTATTTTTTATGCGTGTTTTATGAGTACGCAATAAAAAGACTCATAAAGAAGTCTTTTATATGATTGTAAAATGACTTTCAATTTTTCTACTATTACTTTTTTTGAAATGTTTACAAAAAGATATTGGGGATCCGTACGATATGTCGAAAAAAAAAATTCCGAAACCTAAAATGTCGAAAAATTAAAAGCCTTGCTTCACCGAACATATTTTTGATCGAAAAAAAAAAAATGTCGAAAAAATGTAAAAGGTCGAAAAAACATCGAAATTGGCAAATTTCAAATAAAACAACGAACATTGTAGTTAAACTATTAGTTTTATTTGTTTTGTTGCCAGTTATGCAAAAAAAACATAATTTCATTCAGTTTAAATTATAATAGACACTCAGATATAAAAATCAAATTAAAATTAATATTTCAGTATTTTTGCAGATAGAAAACAATTACTAAATTCAGTTACAATTTCAGAAATAGAAGTATTTACAAAGAAATTTTACATCGGCACATATTTCAAAGTCACTTTTCTACATATAAGGACGTATAAATATGTATAACAAACTAACATTTACAGTATTTTTCCAGATAGAAAACATAATTTCATTCAGTTTAAATTATAATAGACACTCAGATATACAAATCAAATTAAAATTAATATTTCAGTATTTTTGCAGATAGAAAACAATTACTAAATTCAGTTACAATTTCAGAAATAGAAGTATTTACAAACAAATTTTACATCGGCACATATTTCAAAGTCACTTTTCTACATATAAGGACGTATAAATATAACAAACTAACATTTACAGAAATACTAACATAATGAAGTGGAATACGCTAAATTTTTTAAAACCTCCATTTTAGAATACTCGTTTCTTTTACTAAGGATATTTTCAATACGTTTCCTTCTCTTTTGATAGGCTGATTTAGGTTTAGTGGCACATTCGGAATTGATTAAATTAATTTTATTTTTAACTACGATGTATTCGTCTTTCAAATGACTTATTAATTTATACACTCCCACATGTGATTTATCAATAAGTATTTGCATTCTTCTGTGCCATGCTTCCACTGAATTCTGAGTTGTTGGAACATTTATATGCATTTGATCAGATATTGACCAAAACGATGGTGGATAAGCTAAAGTAACTGGTGCTTTTTCTCCAGACGATTTCCGTTTTCTGGAAGTTCCAATCACATAGTTTTTTTCGAACCATTTTAAAAGTTCTGAGCAATCATTGATAATGTGTGGTTTAAGTTCATTGTAGTACTCCAGTATTTCTTCAGGGTTCAAAAAAGCTAAACATTTTATCATTCTTAAATGCAAAGAAAAATGTTCGTCTCTGCCGTATTTTGAGGCAAGTTTCTGATTTTGAACCTTACGCCATAATATTTGTCCAAAATGGAAGAAGCATCCTTTATTAACGACGTCGGGAAATAACGATTTAGTTACCGATATTATAGCTTTTTCGAAATCACTAATATTAAAATCAGGATTAAGATTCACATTGTGAACACATGCAACATGAAAGATTTCGTAAAACACTTCATTGTAACATTCTATTGTCTTTCTGCTCATTATACAATAAATGACAGGGACAACTTGTTCATTTATAAATGCATGGATAGTGAAAAGTTGGCGCATTATTGTCGGTACAATTTTAAACGTACCGTCCATAAGCCACACACGTGATTTTTGTAGTATTTTTAAGTTCGCTATACTCCCAAAGATTAAAATCTTTTCCTTTTCAAAACTTTTCTCCGACAACAAAAATGTTTCACCTTCCACGGTTTGAAGATATTCTGGAACACTAATTTCGTCTAAACTCTTAGGCTCTTTTAACATATTATCTCTCACTCTCTTAATCTTTTGCAAGCAATTTTTAGGTTTTGGTATGTACGTTCTACAATCACGGTTACACTGAACAACTGCTGAATTAATTATTTGTGATGGTTTATCATTGGTTTTTTCTGCACGAAGTTTTAGATTTGCATTAGTTTTATATATTTCATGCTCATATGCAAGCGGATCATGACAGTGTTCGAAACAATTTTTTTTAAGGTGGTGCTTATCACGATGTATCACTGTAATCACTCGTGCTTTACATTGGCACTTATTTTTTTTTTCGCACTTCCAATAAAATGCATCTTTATATTGTTTTTCGAAGTAATAAACGAAACCATCAACTACTATTTTATTTTTTCCTTTATTTGAAGTAACAGTAAAAATATTATTAGACATTCTTATTAGGACTCCACGTATAACATATATTTAGAAACGATTGACTGTGACTAAGGATTGGATTGTAAAAAAATCATGAAGCATGGTAAACAAAAGTGTAATTTTGTTGATTTCAAGATAGTTACCGTTATCTCATTGAACTAATCAATGGGAGAGTTGCATCAATTTACAAAATGCTCACTTTATTTTAATAGAATAACAGTTATCGTTAAGAGCTTCTATTTTGCAAAAGAAAAAGTAGAAACAGAGAAATAGAACACAACAATAAGTCGAAATAAATGTAAATAATGATGTGCAAAACGCGCGCGCTTTTTTAATTTCGACATTTTTATTTTCGACATTTTTTTTTTCGACCTTTTTGGTTTTCGAAATTTTTTTTTCGACATTTTTGTCTTCGATGTTTTTGGTTTCGGAATTTTTTTTTCCAACATATCGTACCACACCCAGATATTGTTGTCATTTTTTTATTTTTCAACTATCAAATATTTTAAATAAATTTGAATCTAAAAATATATTTCAGCCTAAACGGATCAAAATTACTTCTATGAGTTCTGAAAGAGTCCTCAGTATGAGTCTTTAAAGATTCCATTCCATGATTCTTAAATATGACTATCAAAAGTGTCTTAATTGTGAGCCCAAAAGACATTTATATGAGTTCTAAAAAAGTATTTATTTAAAGTCTTTATTATGAATCGTAAAGAATTATTTAAAACGAATCTTAAAATAGTCTTAATTTTGAGTCCAAGAAGACTCATTTATATGAGTTATAAAAGAGTCTTTATTATGAGTCTTAAAGAGTCTTTATTATAAGTCTTAAAAGAGTATTAAATATGAGTCTTAAATGAGTCTTTATTTTGAGTCCAAAAACACTAATTTATATGAGTTCTAAAAGAGTCTTTATTATGAGTCTTAAAAGAGTCTAAATTTTGAGTCTTAAATGAGGCATAAAGCAGTCATTATTATGAATCATATTTTGAGGCCTGAAACCAACGAAAATGTACTCATAAAAGAGTCTTTTTTGAGCGCATTATGACGATAAAAGCTCATTTATATGAGTCTTAAAAGACTCTTTTAAGAAAACTGTAACACATCATCATCTAGCAACTCACACAAATAATACAATTTGACAACTATCAACAGTTCCGCTCTTTCGCTCGCAATTTTTTGGACAGAAAGCAAGCTTTTCATGGTTTTGTCAAAAACTCACTAACACCTTATTATTATTACACCATGAACCGAACTGTGCGAACGCAACAACAGTTGTCATGAAGCTATTCATTTTTTTTAAGGCTGGTAACACTGTTATAGGCTTCGGCGTTAATTTTGAGTGCGATCAGTCACGTATTTTCTTTCTTATTGCTTTGTAAACAAATTCACCTGCGACGAATTTTATAATGGGAAAAAAAAGTTGAGCAAAGAGTGGGTTTGAAATTGTGGTTTACCAACGGCATTTCTTGTCCGGATCTATTGAAAAAATTGCAGAAAACCTCACAGGCATTTTGAGTGGTACAAATTATTTAAAGAGGGTCGTACATCAGTTAACAATTTGACTCCCCCTTCTCGTCCTGCAACATCAATATAGCGTCAGAGATATAGCTTCTCGAGCTTGATATATCGAATGGGTTGTAGCGCGACTTATGAATGCCCAAAATTGCTGAATTTCCATCAAAAAGACGTTTGGGAAACTGTCGCTCAGAAGATGCTTTTAATGGACGATACGGACGATCGGCGCAACATTACAGATGACAAGACTTGGGTATACGAGTTTGACGTCGAAATAGCTTAATAATCTTGCAGAGTGGCGCTATCCACAAAAAATCTCGGCAAAGTCGTTTAAAAATTAAAAGGCGGATGATGAATGTTTTTCACGGTTCTTAATGTGTCGTGCACTTGGAATTCTTTCCACAAGGTCAGTTGGTCAACGCTCAATAATGTTTGAGTGTTTTAAAGCAATTGCGCGAGAATATTAGGCGAAAGAGGCCAGAACTATGGAAGGACATGGTTTTTGCACCATGATAATGCAAAAACAATGTCAATATAACTCCTTACGACTTTTTTCTATACCCCAAACTCAAATTGTCGCTTAGTGGAGAACACTTTGAGACGATTGAAGTCTTCAAAGAGAATTCGCAGAGGGAGTTAAAGACCATTCTGAAATCGGCCACCCAAAAATGCTTTCAAGAATGAAAAAAATGTTGGCATATGAGTATGTGGCGTCCGTGGCGTCCGTGGCGTAGTTGGTTAAAGTGCGTGGCCGCTATGTCAAAGAACTTTGGAAACCCAGGTTCGAACCCCAGCAGCGACAGAAAATTATTTGAATTAAAATAATTTTTCTGTACGGCCGCCACCTCTCTGCAGACAATGGCAAACCTCAGAGAGTAATCAAAATGCCATGTAAAGCTTCTTGAGAACGAGAACTTTCCGTTCATCGCCGTTCGGAGTCGGCGTTAAGCATGTAGGTCCGGTTCTCGGTCAATTGTGTACAAACTTAATAACACGCACAACACAATTGATCATAAGAAGCTAGGTCAAAGTCCTTTCAAGGGCTGAAATGGCCAGTTATTTATTTTTTTTTTTATTTATATGTGTATCGCATCCGATGCTGATTATTCTATTGAAGAATAATTAAATGTAGTTGTTTTATTTGCACAGTCCGCTTCAATTTTGAACATAAGGTACAGCTGATTTTAAGTCGATTCTATGATTTTTACCAGTTTTGCCAGAAGAAATTTTACGCACTAACTCTTGCAGCTTTTGGCAGGGAGGGGTTATTTTGTTAATCTCTCGCTTACAATCCCTTTAAACATTTAATTCACTAAAACATGCAAAACTGGACTAAAACTTTAGAGTATGTGAACTCGAACGTCGAGTAGTAGCTTGCCTTGACTAGCGACCCAGAGGTCCCAGGTTAGAACCAAGGCTGACTTGACTGAATAGATGTTACACCTGAAATGCTTTGTTCAAAGCTACTCGTAAGAAAACTCCCTTAGAAAAAGTTCGAACCCAAACAAGTTATGCACCAACTTGGCCGCCGCCGTGCACAATAAAGTATCAAAAACCATAATTTGGAGCACCATTTTGTCTCCAGCACAAGCATGCGCGTGTTTGATTTACAGAAGAACATCTATACACCGATTGGAACAGAGGTCGTTATTGATATTGATCTTAAAATTCATCTGTCAGACTCTGTTTTTTGGAAAGGTTATTTTTTTGGATGAGAAAAATGGAATCTTTGCGGCCCCGCTCCAGTGGTTTTTAATTCTGCTGAAGAAATTCTCTGAAGAGAAGCAAAAGCTCCCTTACTCTCCTTTACTTTTTCAAACGCAATTTCAGAGGAGGTTCTGTAATGGTGTGGGGGATTTTACAACAACAGCCATGCTTGAATTACAATTCACATCCACACGAATGGAAATTATACACTACATTCAAGTATAGAAAAACAGCCTCTTTTCTATTGTTGAGCCCGACAAGAAGTTGCCACTGGTTTTCCAACAGCATAACGCTCGCCTTCATATTAACAATGAAACAAAGCGATATTTGGTTGACGCTCTATATAAGATATGGACTGGCTGGCTTGCTCTATAGACTTAAATCTCATAAAGAATGTTTGGGACATATTACTGAGAAGGGTTTTAAGAAAACAATCGCCAATATGACAACACAGAGAAGTTCAAGACTGCAATTGTTGCTGAATGGGCTAACCTGGATGTAAACCTTGTGAAAAAATTATCTGAATAGATAAAAAAAAATTGTTTTGCGTTCATCTTATCATATCTTATCAATCTATATCATTGACCTAAACGATGATAAAAAGTGTCTTATCATTTTGAAACAACCAAAAGTACGTTTTATAGCCCGAACACAATGAGCGCGACGAGCGGCAAGCGCCAATTGTCACTTTTCTATTACATGTATTTCTTATGGAACAAATTTTGAAAACTTGTCGCTCTAATTTGACTTAATTCTAATTTGACAGGCAGCAAAAGCAACTTTCTGCCATTGCTTACATTTGTAATTACTGGTCGCATTCAGCTAACTGAACTGTTGTGAAATTTATGGTAGCGTTACATTAGTGAGGGATGTTTTGCTTGAACTGTATTCAGAGCTGTAAAATCTGCATTCATATTCAGAATTTACATTACAACTGAATAACGATATAAGAATCTATAAATAAATGCAAAATTGATTTATAAATAAAATTTTTAATTTACATTTAATTTTTAAAAATTGATTAATTATTCATTTCAATTAATCACTTTTGTTGTTAAGAATAATGAATCAATTTTTTATTCATATTAATGATATACAGAAAGAATACAATTCACATAGAATTTCAGAATTTTCAATTATTCTCTTTTTACCAATTATTCATATGCTATTCATTATTAATTTTTTTTATTTATTATTATTTTGTTATTGATTATTCATTTTTTATTCATAGCCAATTTCTTGATTTTTTATTCATTAATTGATATAAATGAAACGAATTAAAACGAACAAATGAATGGATTCTTATTTCGTTATTCACTCATTCACCTTTTTGAAAATAAAATCAAATTGAATGGATTTCTTTTTCAGCTCTGCCTGCGTTGGTATTCTAAACGACAACTGTTGAATTGGCTGAATGCAGCCATTGTTTATTGTTTACTGTGCTTGCTGCTGAAGTTTGCTGCTGTCGCGTTTATTATAATCAAGTCGCTCAACATTTCTCTACAACGAGAGAGCTTGACGCTCGTCGCGCATATTGTGTTCGGGCTATAATGCAAAAAAAAGCTTGTTAATTAATAATATTTTTATTGAAATTTATTTTTTATTTTTAAAATCAAAATATTAAAAAAACCTAGTGTCGATTTTTTTTACTCCAGAGAATTGCAGTTATACTATCAATAACCGAATAAAGTTCAATCAATTCCAGCTAATAATTGTTTTTGAGGATTTCCATGAAATATTTCGCAAGCATTAGCTCTTTTTTCAGGGCTAAACAACATTTAAACTCATAAATTCACTGTTAATAACTGTCTAAAACTCAAATAAATAAAAACCGAAAAATACATTTTCTTGTCTGCAAATTGCAATGAAAATCGTGACAAACACAACAATGACCGGATGTTCGAGGTAAAAACGTTAATAAAACCTCTTTAAAATAAAGCAACCAATATCGTTAAATCAAAAATATTGACAAATTATATGCAAGCACGTTAAGTTTGTGGCTTTGAATAGTTAAGCAGAAAGTTGCTTTTTGAGAGGGGAGAGAAAGTTAGACCAATGTAAATGCAATTCATTATTTTCGAAAATATGATATTTAAGCTATTGCTATTCAATGCCATAAAAGACCTGTGTAGAACTAATGGAGAATGCTTAAGATCAAGAAATCAATTAAAGCATGACGTTCTCGTGAATCTTCGAATAATACCGAAATTTAACACCTACTCAAGTTGTTGACCCACAATAAAAGCATTTTAAGTGCTTTTATGGTGTACATTAAACTCTTTTTGAACACAAAAACGATTTTCTAGATCAACTTCAATAACGACTATCTTCATCAATATGGAATTTTTTTAGCACATCGTGTGGAGTGAAGAATAATCTTTAAAAATTCATGCGAAAAAATAAATAAAATTTTGTTTTTACTTTTTTTCTTGTTTTGATCTGTTTCTGAGAGATTTTTTGCTATTGTTTCAGTTTTGACAGTTATACAATTTTAGTTAGACAGTCAACCGGAACTGACTTTACATAACCTGTACCCGTTTCCTGTGTCACTATACAAAATTGCACCATGACCATTAGAAACATTAAGCTTTACTCTGATTTTTGGATGATTGGTAGCACCACGCGGCGAGCGTGGCCAAGTGCGTTAAGATGTGCGTGAACCACTTGATGCTAATTCGAGATCAGGTTCAAACCCTAGCTCACACAGAAAATTTTTTCAATTCAAATCAGGTCACATCTCTGCAGAAAACGGCAAACCTCAGAGAGTAAAAAATGCTATCTAAAGCTTCTTGAGAACATGCACATTAGCTGTTCGGAGTCGGCATAAAACTAGTTGGTTCAGTTCTCAATCAAAACTGTAAAAACAATTAATAACTCGAACAACACAATTTGATCATCAGAAGCTCGGTAAAGTGCTTTGAAAGCTTAAATAGCCAATGCGATAATTTTTCTTATTTATTCCATCTATACGGGGTTGTCAAGAAGAAGAAGCCTCGATCTTAAGTGTGTTTTCGTCTCTTTGTAGCTTCTCGGATTCTGGGGTCACACAACAGTGCTTTGATTTAACTTATAAGTTTATAAAGAAAGGATGCAGTTGGCTGGGTCATGGACACCCCCGTAGGTTTTGACGTGACGAGGCTTTCCCTTGTCCTCAAACTTGTACCCACCACCACCATTTATTCTTATTATATTAAACCTTAAGCTTGTCCTATTCCTTGTCCTTAGCCTTGTGCAAATTCTTGTTCCAACCCATATCCAAATTCTTGTCCTAGTTCTTGTCCGAATCTATTTCCTAATCCCATTTCCCAGTGGGGAAATGAGAAGTCATTATTGCCGTAACTAGCTTAGTAACTAGTTACCCTGTAAGCACATGCAATTACGCCTTCGCTTTCAGTTTCTAAATAAATAATGTCAAAGAAAATGCCTCGAAACAACGATCGTTAATCTAGCTGAACAGCCACGAACAGCCGAACTCAAAACCTTACATCCTCGCTTACGATTTGAAAATAAATAACCTAAACTGTAATGCCTGTAAGTACCACACACTACCGCCCATGACAAGCCCATGTTAAAATAATGTCTTATTTCTGTGTGTTGTAATCAAAGATCGCAAATATTGATTATCGCTGTCAATCAATCATTATATAACAATTATTTTTTATCGAAAGTTTTTCGATTAGAAATAAAAATTATTTTTTTATCGTTATTTTTTCAACCAGAAATAAAAGTTATTAAATGTTAAGTAAAAGGAAAAATATAGATCAATGTTTCATTTCTATTTCTGATCGAAAAAGAACGATTAAAGAAAAACTTCTATTTCTGATAGAAAAAATAAAGATAAAGATTGCTGGTCGGAAAAATATCGATAAAAAATAACGATCACAAAATGATTTTTGTTTCTCGAAAACAAAAATCGAAACAAAAAATCGATAATCAATCGAAAAAAATAACGATAAAATAATAACTTTTATTTCCTATCGAAGAAATAACGATCAAAAATAATTGTTATATATGTTCGAAAAAAGAATCGATCACAAATAATTAGTATAAGTTGATTTCTATCTTGATATTCATAAAAAAAAAATCATGCCAAAAACGGAATCTCTGAGTACCTAGCTTCAAGTTGGTAGGGACATTTATAATTATTTTACTTATTTTATTTATCTTATTATATATGATCTTTTGATCTAAAAATAATCATTATTTTCTACCCCTGGTTGTAATCCAGCAGGGAACTACGTCTTATTACCAAGTGATCATTATGTTACTAGATCTGTAATCTTCCCCTTCTGAGAATCTATAGCTTACTTCTTGTCCTAAGCGTTGTCTAATTCTGGACTGATTGATCCCAGATTGTCCGAATGCTCGAATCCTTGTCCATATCCTTGTTCTCGTCTCTCGTTTTATAATAGTGCCCTAGTCCTTATCTTATTCCTAGTCTTAGTCCTTGTTCTCATAATTTTTTTGATATGTAATATCTTACCGATCGGTTTCCAGCATGTGGGAGCTATGTCGTGAAATGCGACGGATATCCGTAACAGGAAGTCGGGGAAGCAAGCGCCATTTAATTTATCACACAATTAATTGCAGAGCTTCCAACATTGTTCACACAGTGCCTTTTAGGCTCGAATAGCTGCTACACAATCCACAAACATGTGTTTTAAACACAAACCACATTGATATCTGTTTTAAATCACAGTTAACTGAACGAATCAACAATTTCCCTTCAATTTTATTTCACTACAGCACATGCTACAATTTAGTTTAGACAGAAACCTGTGTAGCCTTTATGTAAAAGAAAAATAATAAACTTCTTTTTTCCAACATCCAAAGTAAAAGATAACCCCGTTCAACTGAAGGGGGACCTATCCTATCCTTTTTCCCTTGAGGACATATCCCCTCCGACCACTCCTTACGGGTGCTTCCATACGAAAACGTAAAACGGGTATATTAATTTTGTCACAAGGTTTCTAATGCCCATAAGGAGGCGTGGTAGATATAATAAAATTATACATATTCTTGATCAGCATAACCACGCGAGTCGATTTAGCCATGTCTGTATGTCTATCCGTATGTACCTTATAAGTATTTACATAAAACATTGAGTACTCTCAAGTTGATTACTCTCGGGTTGCTTAATACTTAAAAAAATACGAACTCTTCTTACTACACGAACGTTAATTATGTTATTGGTACAAGGTGTTTTTTTTTTTGTTTTTGCATAGCGCAAAGGAAAAATTAACAATTGACCAAAAGTGCGTTGACAAGTGCGTTTTGTAGGTGACAGATAACAAAAAATAATGAAATATAATAAAACTTACTGGTGTGAAAATAAACGTGTGTTTTTTAGTTTACTTTGTTATTTTAAAGTTTTGAATTTAAAAATGAATTTAATCGAAAAAAAGCCATTAAATTATCAAATCTATGAATTTGCGAAAATGCTTCGCTTCTCTCGTGTGTCCAGTGACGCACCTGTGTTTTTATTTTTTTATTACCAAGGTGAGGTGTCAGATGTTACATATCATATGCGACTACTGTAAGGCTCGCTCGTTTTTTTATCCTTTTTTGAATGTGGGTCCTTATTTATATATTTGTAATATTTTAAATTTTATTTTTATTATAATTTTTATTTTTATTATTATTTTTATTTTGATCTTAAAATGTATTTTTTTTTGCTAATGCTTTTGCTCTTGCTTTTGCATTAGATTTTGATTTTACTTTTCCATTTGCTTTTTTTTACTTTCGTACCATACTTTTCTCTTAGCACCCATACTCGACGAGTAACAATTCCATGCAACGACGATGCATTTTATAAAATGCCTTTATCTGCAAAGTAAAACAGTACCTTGTCACGGCAAAAAAAAATTTAACTTTACATTTGTTTTATTTTTTGATTCTAAATTTATGTCATATATACTCGTATAACACCATATTTTTTATTTTTTGTTCTTAAACTCAAGATTTATTGAGTTACGGAGTTCTTAATTTATCAATTTGTACTCCCCAATTCTTACATAAATGATTTGATTATCGTCAATCTGCTCAAGGTCAATTTGTACTTCAATTAAGCAATTGGATGAAAAATTAATTGAGCGTTATTGTCACATTTGAACTAGAAATTAAAAGTAACTCTAATATCGTGACAATATTCGGCATAAATAAGTACTTGTCGTAGTTGCTATTATTGCATTCCACAAATATGGATGGTTATTTCCATCTAGGTGACTTGCAAATGCCATCTCTAAGTCAATCATCGATTTATTCCCATAACCAACTCTGACGAAATAAGCGATCACTTAAAAGACCTGATGTGGTAATTTTATGTTTTCATTGATTCTTTGCTTATTTATGCTCGTTGTACGTGTTGTCCGTGTCTAGTGAGTCCACATCAAAGGCACGTTGCAAGCTTCCGGACCTGGCTATGTGCCTGGTCAGCAAGTCAACTTGTCAGCGTATTATAGAAAATAAAATATAACGTAATATATAATTGGACGAAATTTGATCTTATAATTATTTTATGCTTAAGACAAAAATGATCGTATTGCAGCACGTATTCGATGAAATGGAAAACTGAAGTTGACATTAAATTAAAAATTGTTGAAAAAAAAAACAAAATTCTGCAAAAAAACATTAGTTTTTATTTGATGTTTTATATACATTTTTATTCAATACCTTACAACATGATCGGGATGAATGAAGATCTTTTAAGAGCAATTTTTTAAAATTTTATGTTTTTTTGGTAAAATTTTATACTAATCGCGGAAATTGTTATTCCCTCTTAAATGATGAATAAATTTGTACCAAGTTTGAGTTTGAATGTTGCGCCATGTTGCTGGTTTTTGTGGGTTCATTGATCACTCTCCTCTATCAGTCCAGCGGCATATTTTAAATTTTCAATTTCTTAACAACATTGCATAAAGTTGAAAATTATTGTGATCAAGCTACAACAAAAACAGTAAAACAACAACCACAATATCTATCGCTCACAACAACAGCTTGAAAGAGCCGCTTAACTTCTTAAAGATCACTGAAGTGCGATTATTTTCCTAACTGTATTTATAAGTACTGCATTGCAATTTTTTTTTCTCTGTTGTTAAGTCTTAAGGTTTCAACGTTTTCATGGGCATTCAAGCCTGCAGCATTAACCGCAACATGGGCGTGCCACCCATCATGCCGCATGATCTTAGGTTTTGCTATTAGGTTTCTACTGATTCCTTTCTATTAATATAAATTCATAAAAATTAAGTTTTACATATTATTAAAGAGGCATGCATTTGTCAGACTTGTTGCTGAAGTAATGAGCGATCATCTTTGTGTAGTTTATTAAATTTTTAATGCAATTTTAATTGAACTATTTTAATTTATTAATTCATCGATCGCTGAAATCTTCAAAGAAGAGCTGCAAATAGAACTAGGTTCTTTGAAAAAATTTATCTGGCGATCTATGATAGAAATAAAGCGGCCAAATGGAATGGAGAAGTCCCTTATAAGTAGGCTTGCCATAATTTTTTGAAAACAAGTCCGGACACTTTTTGAGTTTTTTTTTATGGTGGGGGGGGGGAGGGTGGGGGATATGAGTAGATGACATCCACAATTTTGCTTCACTTGTACAATTCATGTTTTTTACGATAAAGCTTGCAGCAAGAATTCTTAACTTAATTATGTAAGAAGCTATTGATTTTTTCTTATCTTCTTTGATACCTTTGATGCTTTCAAATAACAGTAGACGTCCAATATAACGAATAGTTTCTTGTCCAGCCTTTTCGTTAAATCGAAAAATTCGTTATATCGAATGAATGTTTTAAACAAAGAAATATAGTTTTTAGTACTTTAGCTTTTATGTAGATATTAATTTAATATTTTGTTTTTTTTTTTTTTCAATAATTTTTGAAAAACTTAACAAACTTCTTTGTTTCTAGATACTTTCCATTGATTTTTTTGTGTGCTTCCTCTATAAGCTCTTGTAAAATATTGATTTTAGTGCAGTTTACATTATTTTCTGAAGCCCATTGTATAGAAGCCGTCCACAGCATTTGTGTGGGATATTTTGGGTGTAATTTCAGCCACAGATTCTTCTTAGTTTAATACTCTTTCGCTTACTTGCCATTGCCAAATATTTTTTATAGATCTTATTACAACTTTAACCCTCACTTTGGCACCAATCTATTACTACGTAATCTGGCACTATTTACATTTGTAAATTTTTTTTTGGCGTTATTAAAGATAAACAGAAACTCAAAATTTACATTATTTTTTAGGTGGAGTATATGTATTAACACCTTCTAAGTCCAATTCCGGAAAAATTTCACGCCGCTTTCAAGTGGTTTAGATGTTATAGGGTTCGCAAGTTGGGAAAATGGGCCTGGAAAAGTCGTGTTTTTTTTAAATTTCCAGCAAAATCTAGCATTATGGCTGTCAAAAGGAAGGTTGTTCTGTAACCTATTCAAAAAGTTATTAACCATTGAAATCTATGCATTACTTCTTACGATATAGCGTTTTACATATTATTCACACTTGACGGTCCAGCCCTTTACGAAATAACCAAAATGTAAGTATGAAGATCAAATTAAAAAAAAATGATTAGTACCAAGGAATAAAAAAAAACAAATTTCAACAAAAAATATACTTTTTTCATTAAATTAGCACTTCTAACTACAATATCAAAACATGACATATTGTTATAAAAAATCACGCTGTTTCCACACAACTTCAATTATTAATTTTTTTTTTTCATATATCCTGTGAGGGGACTTTGCGGATTTTTTTGCAATTCATAAGCACACTGCGTTGACAACTGTTTTTTTACGGTTTCGTTTCTGCGTACCGTTATTTATCTCCCGAAACACCATAAAAGCCTTTAAAATAAAAAATATTTACAAATGTAAATAGTGCAAAACTACGTAATAAAAATTAAAAATTTTCAAAATCTATCAGAAAATTCTAAAATTAAAAAAAGCATTTAACATTTTCAGAAAGAAAACAAACAAATAGCCACAGAGTTCAAGCCATATCCAAATCATATAAAAAAGAAAGGAGTTATGGCAAATTTAAAATTGGGATATTTACAAATGTATATAGTGCCAAAGTGAGGGTTTACCCTGGATAACCAATCATATTTCTAGGTAGTATATAAAATACGTTTAAAGCTGTTAAAAATGAAAAACAATAGAAAATTTCACTATAAATCAAAAAACGTAAATATTGGTCTTTGATTTTTATTTAATTGTTGACATATTTCGATAAGCTACTTAATTCTTGAGATAGAAAAAAGATAACAATGGTAGTCGAAACGACTAACATTGGTTATCCAGGGTTAAACACGCTTGAAAAATGACAACTGACCTAAGCACGTACCACTCATTCCTTTTTTGCAGTCTAACAAACGTAAATGTTAATTCATAGGAATTTATAACAGTACGAAGAACAAAAAACAAAGAGAATCTGTGTATGCAGAATGGTGGGAGATGAGACAGCTACAGCTACAGCCAAAGAAATAAAATATAAGGAAATGGTGTTCTCCTCACATACAGTGTGTGTGTACTGAGGCAAAAGTTTTTTGACAGTTCGATCTCTCGTGTCTAAAAAAAATTGAAGTCGAATTATAAATACCTATAATTTAATAAAAAGCGATTTTTATTGCTAAATTTTACAAAGTTATTAACGTAAATAACATAAACAATTGACTAAAAATGCATTGAAAAGTGAAAAGTTGTGCAAACAGCCATAAATTGAAGAACAAGGTAATATCCTTTCACAAATAAATATACCGGCATCAGTCGAATTTTATAAACAAAACAACTTTATTTACTTTAAAGAAGTTGTAACAAGTGAAAGTTTTAATATTTGCAATTGGAATTTTGCGAAAAAATTAAAATTAGAGCCCGTTGTCTTGCACCGATTTAGTGTGATCGAACTGTCAAAATACAAACACCGCTTCAGAGGCGCATTCAATTTACACAATCGCACATATTTTTAGGGCGCTCTTGTTTTCAGTGATTCAATTTTAATGTTTCAGATTTCCATATATTGTTGTCCGGGGATTCATGTGCTGTATGTGCAAAAACACATTTTGAGTATATCGAAGTTAAAGTTTGAAGCGATTTTTTTTTAAAAGACTACGATAGGATTTCCTGAACATCTCACCATAAGTGTGTATAAAAATGGTAATCCACAAAACATATTTCCTAATCCTTAATCTCACGCACAAAAGTACATTTTCTAACGATAAAAAATCCACTTTGCTCTATACGCCATTTCAAACTTATTTTTATGTGAACTCATACTCATAGAGCAAAGATGCATAAGGAAAAAATGAAACAGATTTAAAGTTTTTCGTCAACAGCAGTTTATTCATTTACAAATTGAAATTAATATTCATTGAAACACAAAAGAAAAATATGTTCTTAAATTTATTTAACAGAAATCATAAAAAAATGTATTCTTTACAAAAAACAAAAATAAAAAGCTGTTGGTATAACTATTACAAAATGGCGTATGGAGCACATGAATCCCCGGGTGACGATATGCTTGATTCAAAAACCCTTTGGATTCGAGCACTGGGATTAGAAAATGATGTTATAAATGCAAGATCAGTAGTTTGCTGTTTGCATGACTGCTGAAAAGGAACTTCGTATTCAAACGAAATTTATTTGAATACGAAAACTCGTCTTATTCAAAAGACAAATCTATTTTGGAAAAAATATAAATATTATAATAGAATAATGTTAAATACGCAAAAATTCCTTATTGGAGAAACTATGTTTGAAGGTCATATAAAGTCTTCCGGCCATTATATCGTAGTCATATCATTAATTGAAATTTGTTTAAAAAGGCGATATTATATAACGAACAAAAATAAACTAAAAGTCTTCAATCAGACAAAAGCTCCACAAAACTTTTAATTTTAAGGGGTTTAGTAGCTGAATTGTTTATTAATAATTTTACTAATGATTTCTGTTCTTTATGGGTGAAATAGGCCTTCTAAGTTTGCGCCTTCTTATTTGCTGCACCCGAATGCGGTCCTGCGGAAATTTTTCTATGTGTGTGTTAACCAACACCAATTAGAAAAATACCTCACTTTTGAGGAATAACACCGCTTCCTTATCTCTTACTTCTTTGGCTACAGCTGATCAATGAAAATAGTTTTGAACTCGTATTGATATCATTCGTTAAATCGAATGACAACAAAAAATTTCAATTCGTCATATAGAATAGTCAATGAAGATATTTTGCCGTTCGTTATATTGGACATTTGTTAAATCGGGTATTCGTTATATTGGACGTGTACTGCAGTAGGAATATGAAACAATTAGGAAGTATGTAATTCATTTATATTTAACGAAATATTTAAAAATTAACAAGTACTTTAATAATAATAAACTTAGAATGAATATAAAAACGTAACAATAACTCCACAATAAATAATTATATGAAAATAAAACTAAAATTAAAACTTAAGTGAATTTTGCACTAAATATATATCAAATGTGGGGCTACTTAGTACAAAGTAGTACTTAAGTAGTACTTAAAAACAAATCGCAACATTTCGCAAATCAAGAAGGATCACAACAAATTAATACTAACTGCAAACAACAATCGTAAATATAACAACGATATGATTAACAGTTCATTAAATTATTTTATTAGTTTCTTACACAGGGTGTTTCATCTACTTTCTTAAAGACCACTTTGTGTTCACACGAGAACTTTTTTCTAGGAAAGAGATATTATAATTATTTTTTCAATTTGTTGGGTCCAAGTCCGGACAAAATCACAAGTCCGGACAAAGTCCGCACATGGTTGAAAAGTCCGGACAATCCGGACTAAATCCTGACGTATGGCAAGCCTACTTATAAGTAAACAATTCCCAATTTCACTATTCAAAACTAATGATATTTTTAAACTTTTTTAAACTTCATAATAAGACTTAATCACTGCTTCTATGTACAAAAAGCTTGTTTCATTGGCTTCGCTTCATACGGAGCATAGTAATTCGATATTAAGGCTATACTGAAATACACTGCAGCGAAATATTGTACGATACTGTACACTAGTGAAGTCTTGTGAATAGAAGGTTTTGTGCAGCTCTTTAACTCTCAATATAATTATAAGAAGCACAGTCAAAGACCATTTAAGGGCTGGAATGGCCAATTCGTTTTTTTAAATTATTTATTTTAATCTTTAGAAATTCTTTTAAATTGTCTTTATAACCAAGCTTTGCTAAATCAGCGTGTTTTTATAGTGATATTAAACATACTATGTTCTATAAAAAAGTGGACCTGAACGTTGTACGACCACAACGGAACTCAGTAAAACACTTTTTAACAATTGAAATTGATGGTGCAGAGGCGCTATAGTATTTATCAAGCCTTTACTTGGTTTCGGTGATGGTTTTTTTACGCAAAAAATAATACTTGATGAATACACGAAATTCACGTTTTTTCATTTTGGCAGAAATTCTTGAAGTTTGACTGCTTTCAATGGCTGTCAAACACAAATTAAATGACGCAGCTTGTTCAAAATTTGACAGCAGTCTATTAACAGATGGTAGTTGACAGCAGGCCCGTGCGCACGGTGGGGTTTTGGGATTCAAACCCCCCCCCCCCAGGAGGGTTTCCAACTATACTTTTGAAATCCAAAGAACTGTCTGATTCTGTCTGAATTTTTATAAATACAATAATATAAATACAAAGAATTATTATTATGATTTATTATAATTCTTCATCATTGAGGCTTCCCTATCAAACTTTAAATTAAACATGGCATCTCTATTGAAAAGTAACTCAACTGATGTAACGTTATTTTATAGGATAAGTAGTTTTAAAGCAGTGTCGGGTAATGATAAGTAGTTTTAAACCAATACATAAACTTTTATTCTTGTGTGTGCCTGGGAGAGTGACAGCGCTACGCTTTCTTGCTTAAAGCTGGAAGTTCATTCGATGCAGTTGCGTTTTTCGTCCGTTTACTCGCTAGAGCAATTTACGCAAGAAAATGATGGTAGAGTTCAATGATTGCGTTTTACGTTAAGAGAAAGCAGGGCTATAAAATTGTAAACTTGTAAAATTTGTACTTACACACAAATAATTAAAATGTCTTCATTTATAATTAGAAAAATTTTAAATCTTGAGTATAAAAAAGTTTTTGAGAAATTAACAATTAAACAATTATAGACATTTTCAATTTTTAAGAATTATTTACAAGAGCCATCCCTAAAAGTAATGAGCTTCTGACTCGTTTCTTTTATTTCTTCTCGATGTTCGTTATAAGTAACGAGCTGCCAAAAAACGCTAGTTACGCAAGAAAAGTTGAAGTATTTTCAACTTTCTTGCGTAACTAGCGTTTTGCCAGCGTAACGTTCACAACCATTGAACTCGCTCCCATAAGCTTTCACATACTTCAATTTTATAACGCCAGCGAGTAAACGGATGAAAAACGCATACGCAATCATTCTACTCCCGGCTTTAAGCAATTTACGCAAAAAAATGATGGTAGAGTTCAATGATTGCTTTTTACGTTCAGATTAAGCAGGGCTACAAAATTTAAAACATTTGGTATGTTCTTAATGTTGAGTTTTTATTGTATTTACACAAAAATACTTAAATTGTTTTCATTTATAAGTAAACAAATCTTAAATCCTGAGTATAAAAAAGTTCTTTTGAGAAATTAATAATGAAAAAATTATAGGCATTCTTAATTCTTAAGATTTATTCACAAGAGCCATCCCTAAAAGTAATGCGTTTCTGACTCGTTTCTTTTATTTCTTCTATCTGTTCGTTATAAGTAACGAGCTGTCAAAAAACGCTAGTTACGCTAGAAAAGTTGAAGTATTTTCAATTTTCTTGCGTAACTAACGTTTTGCCAGCGTAACGTTCACAACCATTGAACTCGCTCCCATAAGCTTTCACATACTTCTATTTTATAACGCCAGCGAGTAAACGGATGAAAAACGCATACGCAATCATTCTACTCCCGGCTTAATGAGTGCTAAACGGCAAATGCTATGCTCTGCGTTGACGAAATTACTCTCCCATTTATAGTGAACGTTTGATATATCTGTTAGTCCCATGTTAGACATGCCGATGTTGTGCCGATTTCTCTCACCGATTTTTTGTTCGGTGTAGCGGGAAGGGAAGCGAAAGCGGAAATGAAAAAATCGGCCGTACCAGCGATTTTGCGACGATCTTGTGACGTTTGCTTTTGCTTTTGAACTGAAATCGTTGTTTGCCATTTTATTCAACTTTTCCACAAAATTTCATCATTTTATGGCATTTTGTAAAGAAATAACTTTATTTTGTGCATTTTAAGCAAAAAAAGTAAAAAAAATGCCTCGGCCAAAATCGTCATGTCTGCAAGCAATGGCCGACGAAACAGTGCAACAAAAGAAAAAATAAGAAAATCGGTGAGAGAAATCGGCACAATATCGGCATGTCTAACATGGGACTTAGGCCGCTGTTATACAGACGCTCATATGATTCAAGATCACGTCCTTTTTTACGCTCTTTTTTCGTTTGATGAGCTCTGTGATGAAAGTATGTTATACAGACGCTCATTTGATCCCTGGACACTTCTTGCTACTTTTAATACTTTATGCAAAAAAGTATCACGAGTATGAGTATGGTGAGTGTTGCTATTAAGTAGGTTTCATTACTGCTTTCATGCATTTCGTAATAAAAGTGTACTATTTTCATGCAAAAACACAAATGTTGTGAATAATTGCACAGCGAAACCCTGTTTTGATCTCGTGATTCCATTTCATTTTGGAATCATTTGGTGACCAGTTTGAGCAAAATAAATTTCCTAGCTCACTTTCTCAAATTTCCCTTTTACATTGAAACAACAATAATGCGTGCCCGTGATGTGATCGTGAGCGTCTGTATAACAACGGCCTTAGTTAGCAAGATTTGTGAAGAACACGATATTGAAGTAAGGAAACCGAGGCAAGCTTCACGTCAAACTCCGTTGTAATATCGAGACTAATCCATTCATTCTGTATCACGAAAAAGCACAACAATGAGAGACAAGACACGATAAGCAATAGATTTTTGAATGCAAGAAAGTATTGCTGAGCATTTCTTGCTGAATTTCAACCTTGACTTATACCTCGAATTATTCGTCACTCATCTTGAAGATCGATTTCTTAAGCACCGTGGAATATTATCGAATTTTGGATGTCTTTTTCCATAAAAAATTTCAACCCTAGATGAAGAAGCCTGCAACCTATTTTTTGAGAAGTACTCCACAATTTTACATGAAAATTTTTTCGAAGTATGGATTAATGAAGTTACACTTTGGCGAAGACGGATTTTTGATAAAAATATCAACAGCCCTATCGAAGCTCTTGACATCTACAATACAACTGCTTTTCCCAAATGTTCACCGAATCTGGCTGGTAATGGCTACTTTACCAGTAACGACATCATCGAACTAACGCTCTTTTTCAACATTACGCCAGTTAAAATATTACTTGCGTTCTACTATGAGCGAAAATCGGATGAACGGATTAGCTGCACTTAATTTTCATCGGGACGTTGAAGTTCTTGTAGATACAGTATTGGACGATTTTTTTTTCTGTACCCCGACGCATTAACTTATTGAGGGAATAGTTTTGTATAGAGTATTTGTATTAGGAATACTTTAAAATAATCTGAAAATGTATAACTGAAATCTTATAGTTTTATATCCAATATATAATATTTTCTGTACATTCATTTTTTGATAGTTTTCTTTGTACTTAGAATTCTTTATTTTTTAGTCAAAACCCCCCAGGACCGGTTTTGCCCTCGTATTTATGAAGCAAAACCGTAGACTAAAGCTCTTGACTTACTTTAATTACTTACTTTTACTTATGATTACTATTAAAAAAACAAGATAAAATTATGAACAACTTAATTTTTTTCATACTTAATTTTTCTTCCTACATTCATCACTGGACAATACTTGTGGGAAAAATGAAACTAGTCCTCAATTTCGCTCTTAATTTTTAAATTAACTAAAAAAATTACTTTTCAATTGCATGCAAATGAAAAAACATACCAACCACTGACTAACCTACTGCCCGCCTAGGTGCTTAATTTAGATACAATAGAATCTTAAGAGAAAATTTCCATAAATTCATTTATGATTACGATCACTTTTTATGTGTGGATGCAGCTTCTATGAATTTCAGAGTAGAAAACATTAGCAACAAGGCCTCCCAAAAAAAAAAAAAAACAACAACAAGGCCCACACACAATGTTTTGCTTTTTTTAACTACTTGGATGTTAGAGGCAATACAATTTTCAAGTATTAAAATTTTAAAAGAGCAACAATTGAATTATTTGAGGCAATTTGGAGGAGGAAAAAATTAACATAATTTGTTATGAATAGATTTGAGGTTGTTTTGCATTTCGAGTTGTTGAAAAGTTAAAACGTTTATTTGTTGTTGTTTTTGTTTGTGTTGGCGTATAAATGCTTTTTCTCAGACTTGCTGCAGGAAAAGGTTTGGAGAGAAAAATATACGGGTTTTAATGAAACCGGAAAAAATTCTTCTATTATGAAAAAATAACAAAAATACAATTTTTGGGATTAAGAATTTATTTTAATATTTTGGAAATTTACTTTGTACATCAAAGATATTATTAATATTATAATGGTTTAAAGTTAAAAACAACAATTTTTCAATATTTTCATTTTATAAAGGATTTATCAACAGGGTATGAGTTGTTTATTTTTAATACAAAGAACAATTTTTTGGATGTCCCCAACAATTTTAATTTGATTATGTAGACATTTGTTGATATAGACATGTTTAGACACATTAAGATTATGTATGGACTGCATCATTTTTCAAATGGCCACCTCGGCTAAGCTTGTAGATCTTAATACTTTTCTCAAAATTTTCAATCACTCCTTCCCATAATTGGGACACTATATCAAAGATGTCGACTTCAGTTTTTGCTTTGAGAGTTTGAATTGTTTGCGGATTATTAGCATAGACCTTTCTCTAACATAACTCCAAAGGAAGAAGTGTAACGGAATTAAATCGCAAGATCTCGGTGATGGCCAATTGATGTCTCCAAAACGCTAAACTACGCAATCAGGGAACTTCGTGCACAATAACTCGATTGTTTCGCGATTTGTATGGCACGCTAAACCATCCTGTTCAAAGAAGAGTTCGCCTGTTTTCTTATACATATTTCACCTAAGATCACAAGAAATTATTTATCATTTCTCGGTAGTGCACTTCATTGACTGTAACAGCTTCTCCGCCGCAATTTTTGAAAAAGTACGGCTCGATGACGCCTCCGGCCTATTTTCTGCACCAAGCAGTCACTCTATGTGATTGAATTGGCGCCTCCGGAATAACTGGCGGGTTTTTGGATCTCCAAATGTGCCAATTTTGCTTATTAACTCAGCCGCCAATGTGAAAATGAGCCTTTTCAGAAATAACGATATTTTTGCAAAAATCACCGTTACCATTCATATTTTATAAGACCCAATCAGATCTTTGTGGTTCAACGCTGGATAAAGTTCTTTAGTCAATTGGACCTTCCACTCACGCAGAGCCAAATCTTTTGTAAATATTCGCTGCAGTGGGGAAGTGGACAGGTCGAATTCCTGCGCACAGTGACGAATTGAGGTGCTTCGATCACTTTCCTTCACTGTGTCACCCCAATCGAAAGTCTGGGGCGAAGTCGTTTCGGTGTCTTCACATTTTATACTGAGCCAGTCTCATGGAATTTTTTAAATATTTTTTGTTTCGAATATATATATATATTTACGTTTCGAAATCGGCATAATTAAAGATTAACGGAAACTTACATTTTGGTTTAGTTTTTATTATTTTTTTTTTTGTGGAATATACATATGTATTAATATTTTTTTAGTCCAATGCCGGAAAAATTTCAGGCCGCTCTCAAGAGGTTATAGGGGATCCAAAGTTGCAAAAATCGTCCTGAAAAACTTTTGAAGATATTTTTTTTTTATTTTCCCACAAATGCATGGATTTAAATGGTCAGTAGCTCATTGAATACGTTACAGCCTGGGACGGCCTGCAATTTTTTCAGCATTAGCTGTTGGTGTTGGTTTTGGTTTTGGTGTTGGTATTGGTGTTGGTATTTTGGTGTTGGTGTTGGTGTTGGTGTTGGTGTTGGTGTTGGTGTTGGTAATGTTGTTTTTGCTTTTTTTTATTTGCTTCTCCATTGGTTGTGCTTTTTCTTTGCCTTAGCTGCATGCAATTAATCCAGCAAAAGTGATGCATATGCGCCACATTAGGCAGTTCCCTGAAGGGCCTCATCAATTTTCTCTTTATTTTTATCATATGCCCGAAGACCTCACCTTCATTTTTGTTCCATAAAATTCCATTCAACGTTTTTTCATGGTTGTAGCATTTGAACTGCATTATGTGATTGCATCCCTGAAATTATGACGATAAGAATTTTTTTTTTATATTTTAGCTGTGAGGCATAATAAAACATCTATGCTGTCGTAAAACAAAATTTACCGTAGCACGTCTCCTGAGCGAGTAATAATTCCATGTAACGATATTACATTTCTGTTACATAAGCTGCTATATTCACGACCTGGTGACGTCAGAATTTTTTTTTATTTTTGTCGTAAGGCCAAGTATAAATCCTTCATTTTCCTTTTTAAACATTTATCGTTGCTCATATACTCTCGGAGTAAAAATTCAATGCACCGCCGTTGTGAGAATGATGCCTTATCGATTTTTGAGAGGCTCTCTCTGTGTCCTTATGACATCAGAAATTTTTTGTATAATTTTGTTGTGAGGGATTAGAACTAGAGGATTAGAATTAGAATTAGAGGGATTGGTGTATCATATTTTTAATCCTAGCACTAATACTCAGCGAGTAAAATAGTTCCATGTAACAAATTTTCAGTTCCGTTGCTGACGTTTTGAATTTTTGTTTGGTTTTTATAATCAAGTCAAAGAATTAACCTTTACGGTCGTACCATTATTTTAATCATAGCTCTTATACTCAGCGAGTTACAATTCAATGCAACACCGATGAATTTTCAAAAAATTAATTTTTCAACTTTTTTGGAAACCTGTAACTTCGTCACGCCAAAATAAAAAAAAACCCATATTCTAGAATTTAAAAAAATAAAAATATATAATCCAAGATCTGCCCAATGATCATATATGTATTGTGCATAGAAAACAATTATCTGGTGTTAAACTTTTGAGATCGACTTCGAAAATTAATTTTGTGCGACTACGAGACGTTGAAGCCGGATTTGAGAGTTTTGGGAGCTTCAATTTCAATTCGCTTCTTAATATCAGGTCCGAATGTGTCCCAACATAAAATGCTGTATTTATCCCGAAGTCACATTTTAAAATTGTTTCTTTTTTTTTTTTAATTTTAATCACTTTTTTAAATTAACATGAAAACAGAAAAACACGCGTAGCTTTATTAGTTGTTTAGATAGGGATGTCAAACCTTGTGAGAATTAATTTTACTAGTGATGGATTAATTTTCACTAGGAAAAAGTGCTGTCCGATGGCTGCTTCATACCGAAAATGTCATTGCCGAATGTACTCCAAAGACGAATGTACCCCGGTCTCCCCTACACTATTTAAATATTATGAATAGAATGTTTTGTGCAGCTCTCTTACACATAACACCGGAAATAACGTGATGTTTAATTATTTTGGCGTTTTGTTAGCAATTGTCAAAAATAAACGTAAAATTTTGCTATCAATGCATAAATTCCGATTATCGGATTATCGATAAAAAGAAAGAAATTGTCAACACGTTTTTATATAAAGCCGAGACAACAAAATAGTTGCTACTGTAAGTGCAGATTGTACGAGTACAATAACAATAATAAGAACAACAATAATAATAACAACAATAATAATAACAATGCATACAACAACAAATAGCTTATAAAAGAAAATTGCTAGTGGCACGCTTCCGAAAAATATTTTTTTTATTTATATGTACCGCACATAATGAACAACAAATAAAAACATGTTGTACAACTATGTTTACATGACAAAAAAAAAAAACACAAGCAATGACAACAAAGCGCATGCATTGCACACATAAAAAGTGCACGATTGTGTTTGTGTGAGTTAAATGCATTGCGCAAACGCAGCACGTTGGGCTAAAAATGTTGTTAATTCATTGACTGTTGTTGCTGCTACTTCAAAAGACTTAATTAAAAAAAAAATAGTCGCCACCGACAAAGTTGCCAGACAGACGACTGTAAGTTAATGCTGCACTTTTTAACCTTTTGAGTTTTTTCTTTAACTTGTTGGCTTGTCTTCTTGGTTTTATGTTAATTTTTATCGACTGCGCATGCGTGTCGCATTCACTTTAAATAGCAATACAACCAGCAACAACTACAACAACTACAACAACTGCAACAGCCGCAGCGCTGCAATTTATAAAATATTAAAACAAATGCATTTTTTAAACCATTTCAATCAAAAGAATTTCAGAAATTTTTTAAACAATCAAAAATTTAAATTAAGTGTGTTTGATTTGACTCACTCAGACAGACAGACAGTAAGACAGACTTTTGGTCAAAAGTTGACAAAGTGTATGTAAACAAAAGCATAAATTCCAACATCAGTCACTCCTATTTTATAATGTAACGCGTACGGTTAGGCACATTTTTTTGTTTTGTTTTTGAATTTTTAGAAAGGTGCCGAGGCAAAAGAACAGTATGGCAATCATGGCCAACACAAGAGTTGCCGTTGGCCTGCACTATACTATGCATAAATTGTTTATGGTGACACGGTGCATGTAAAACAAATAACTTTACTTTGGAATTCGGTCAAGTTATTGTGACACAATGACTTACTAACTGATTGCATGACCCACTGACTGACGCACAAGCTCTGAAGCTGTCAGGCACGAAAGAGTTTTTCAAAAGGGCAGGGTGTAGAAAATCTGAACTGTAATAAAAATGCTGATCTCTTGACAAGTTCATTGAAATAGTGGCGAAAAGAATCGAATTACGACTCCAATGATTGACACTTAAATGATAGCCACTTCATAAATCTACTGTCAGTACCAAGTCTTGAATGAGTTGCTGAGGTTTCCACGACAAAATGTGTAAGTCTTCACCAAAGATAGCAATTAAGAGGGTTCACTAGTTAGTATTTGTGTTACTCCGATACACGATCTTCGAAACTATTTAACCGAATGCTCTGAAAGTTTCCTGAAGTATTATAGTTTACATTTTGAAGGTTAAAGGCTATGTTAAATTTTTATTTATAAAAAGGGCATTGAGCAGTGACATTTGAGTGCGTTGAATGTCAGAATAAAATCATTATGATCTGAATTATCAAAAAAGAGCTACTTTGAGCTTTTCTTTTCTAAGCCATTGTAATTGCATTAAACAAAAATATGTATCAATAAAGAATTCATACAATAAAGCCTTTGATTATAATTCACAAAACCGTATTTCCCTCCTTCATAGATTTACCAACATTCTATGAACTTTAACGGAAAACTTTACGCCAGCAGAAGCAGTGAACTTATGGAAACTATACAGAAATACCAAAAACTCTGGCATAATTTAAAGTACCTACTTTAAAAAAAAGAAATTCAAATAGTAGCATGTGTGTATTACTGAGCACATAACAGTCTGTCTTACAGTGGTTTTCAACTTTTTATTAACCATGCAGCACTCCGTGCTCTTATCTTTGTCCAAAGCTTTCTTACTCCTTATGTTATTCCTGGTTCATATCTTTGTTTAAATCCTTGGCAGTATCCTATCCTTTTTCTAAATCTTGCCCCAATCCTTAACCAAATCCTTGTCCTTTTGCTTGTCCTTATTTGAATTTGAAATTACTTTAATTGTTATTTTAATTTGTATTGTTACAAATAAAAATATAATTTAGGTGGTTCCCTGAGAGCCTCATGACACCCTTAATATTTAAACCCCTACGTTTAAAACGTAAACAGGGTATATTAATTTTGTCACTCCGTTTGTAACGCCCATAAGGAGGCGTGGCAAGTATAGAAAAGTATATATATTCTTGATCAGCATCACCACCCGAGTCGATTTAGCCATGTCCGTCTGTCTGTCCGTCTGTCCGTCTGTCTGTCTGTGATCACGATTACAGCCGTAATTTTCAAGCTATCATCAGAAATTCGATATTTAAGCTTTTATCTAAAAAATAAAGGTCAAGTTCGAAAATGACCCAAATCGGATGAAAACCATGCCTACCTCCCATAAAAAGTGACTTTATCAAAACGGGTAAATCTCTTAGAATTCCACCAAAACCAATATATGGACTTGAAATTTTACATATGAACTTTGTTATTTAATATACATTCTGAGTATGAAATTCAACTAAATCGGGTGAAAACCACGCCAACCTCCCATACAAAGTGACTTTATAAAAAATGAAAAATCTCTTTAAATTCCACAAAAATTAATATACGGACTTAAAATTTTGCATATAAACTTTGTTATTTAATATAGGGTAGAAGGGGGAGGATTCGCCTCTGGGGCACATTTGCCACCCCACCTTATCTCAGAACTGAAAGAAGCTTTCTAATTGAAACAATTGATAATGTGTGTATTTATCGACGACCTTTTATCCACTCAACTTTGACAGTTGTACTTTGCGTGTATTCACGAGTAGACGTGTTTTTGCCTTTTTTGTTTGACTGAAAAAATATTTATGTGTAAGAATATTGTGTTATAACTTTCTTAGGTATCAAGTGTAAGCAAAGTTGTCTTTTTATGTAATTCCGGAATTATTTAACTAATGAGTTGGCAATAGCTTACATGTTAAATTGGTCAAAAGTTTACAAAAAAAAGCAATTTTGTCATAGTGGCTGCTCCTGGGCACATTCGCCGCAGTGCAGTTGGGGCCATTTTGCCAGCGTATGTACCCCGTGAAGTGGATAAATTACCGGAAGAATAGCTAAAAATGTACATTTTTTGTTGTTTTATTTTAGAAATTATCTAATTATAATTTATATTTATGTTTTTTTTTTCAGTGATATTAAATAAAAATGGAGGACGATCCTCACAAGGCAACGCGTGAGGGTCAAGGGGGCGATCTTCACATGGCAACCTGGTGAGGCCAGCATTATCCATGTCGAACTCGTCTCAAGTCGACTCAAACCTCTGCGTGGTGTCCTCTAGAAACGGCAAACTGGCAACCGTTAGTTTGACGGCTAATCTGAGCGGCGGGCTCTCCCTGCCTTTAAAGGGTTGTGCGTTGGGTTTGATGCCCACCACGTAAAAACAAATTTCAATGAAACGACAAAGAAATAAGATAAAAATGATCCCCAAATCTGATGACGACTACCGCAAACGAAAAACTGACAATGATTTACGGATATGCACCTGGAACGTCCGAACCCTTAATAGGGATGGTGCCTCTATCCAACTGATAGATATCTTAGAAAGATACAAGGCTGATATCACTGCAATCCAAGAAATGCGATGGAAGGGACAGGGTTGCTCACGGCAAGCATCCTATGATATCTACTACAGCGGCCATGCGGAGAAGCACGAATTTGGATGCGGATTCGTGGTTGGCAAGAGACTACGACATCATGTTCTGCGATTCACACCTGTGAACGAACGACTTGCCATAATCCGTGTCAAGGCAAGATTTTTCAACATAAGCCTGATTTGTGCGCATGCTCCGACAGAAGACAAAGACGATGAGACCAAAGACAGCTTCTACGAGCGTCTTGAAGATGCCTATGAGCGCAGCCCCCGCCACGACATAAAAATCGTGCTTGGTGACTTCAACGCCAAGGTGGGAAAAGAAAATATATTTGGTCCAACAGTCGGAAAGTTCAGCCTCCACGACAATACCTCTACCAATAACGGAATGAGGCTGATTGACGGAACGGAATGAGGAGCCGATGGCTTACCTGCTGAGCTCTTCAAGAATGGAGGCGAAGCTCTATTTAAATGCATTCATGAGCTTCTATGCAGAATATGGTCGGAAGAATGCATTCCAAACGATTGGAACCTCAGTGTGCTCTGCCCAATCCACAAGAAAGGCGATCCCACAATTTGCGCCAACTACCGTGGGATAAGCCTTCTGAATATCGCATATAAGGTTCTGTCGAGCGTACTATGTGAAAGACTGAAGCCCATCGTAAACCAGCTGATTGGACCTTATCAGTGTGGCTTCAGACCTGGCAAATCCACCATAGACCAGATATTTACGCTACGACAAATCTTGGAGAAGACCCTAGAAAAACAAATCGACACACACCATCTATTTGTCGATTACAAAGCCGCCTTCGACAGTCCAATAAGGAATCATCTATATTCCACCATGTCTGAATTTGGTATTCCTGCAAAGCTCATCCGCCTTTGCAGAATGACACTGAGCAACACCAGCAGCACAGTTAAAATCGGGAAGGACCTCACTCCTCCATTCGATATCAAACGAGGTTTCAGACAAGGTGATTCCTTATCGTGCGACTTTTTCAACCTAGTGATGGAGAAGATCATCCGAGCTGCTGATTTGAGACGCAGTGGCACGATATTCTACAAAAGTATTATGCTGCTGGCGTATGCTGATGATATCGATATCATTGGCCATAATACGCGCGAAGTCAGTGCAGCATTCTCCAGGTTAGCGAAAGAGTCGAGTCGAATGGGTCTTGTAGTGAACGCAGATAAGACGAAATACCTATTGTCAACAAATAAACAGTCCCAGCGTCTTGGAAACCACGTCACTGTTGACAACATCTCCTTCGAGGTTGTTAAAGACTTCGTCTACCTGGGATCCAGCGTAAACTCTTTCAACGATGTCAGTATTGAGATAAAGCGAAGGATAACTCTTGCCAACAGGTGTTACTTTGGGCTGAGTAGGCAATTGAGAAGCAGAGCCCTCTCTCGACGAACAAAACTCACGCTCTATAAGTCACTAATCATGCCCGTCCTATTATATGCAGCACAAACTTGGACGTTGAGCAGTTCTGATGAAAAGACTTTGGGAGCCTTCGAGAGAAAGATCCTTCGTAAGATCTTCGGTCCAATCTGCGTCAATGGCGAGTACCGAATTCGATGGAACCACGAGCTGTATGAGCTGTACGCTGACATAGACATAGTTAAGCGCATTAAAATCGAGCGGCTCCGCTGGCTAGGTCATGTTGAGCGAATGGAAAACGACGCTCCAGCGAAAAAAATATTCGATTCGGTGCCCGGTGGTGGTCAACGCAGAAGAGGACGCCCACATCTTCGTTGGAAGGATCAGGTGTTGGATAACCTGACTACACTTGGTGTTTCCAACTGGCGCCAGCAAGCGCAAAATAGAAATGGCTGGCGCAATTTCTTATACGAGGCCAAAACCGACCTTCGGTTGTAAGCGCCAGATAAGTAAGTAAGTAATTAAATAAAAATACGATAATAAAACTTTTAAAAAATATTCATTCCTCCATAACCGTGAATTTTCTTTCTTGACGGTTCAGCCCCACCCCATTGGCTAATGTACCCCATAGGTTGGGTACTTTCGCCACTTCAGAGAACTTTTGAAAACATCATAAAAATAATATAAATTATTAAGATAGTTAAGATATAAGAATGAGAAATTAAAAATAATAAATACTACTTTCTATATTTGAGGAAATTTTTAAATAAATAGTGCTGGTTTGTTTTGAAGAGCTTTTTGACCGATGTGACCGAAAAACTCAGCTTTACTGTCGTTCAATAAAATTTAATGAAGCGCCATTAGTCACGGAGTTATAATTCCATGCAACGTTTTTTCCTTCTTGTTGCATTTTTATTGCATTGAAGAGTTACCATGACTCCAAAATGTTTTTTTTTTATTTTCGTGATGAGGTGATAGAATCATTTTTTGCTGTCGTTGAATTAAAAATTTTCGTAACACTTCTACTCATGCATTATTGCATGCAAAAATATTGCATTTCTGTTACATAAGCTGCTACCTACATAACCTGACGATGCGTGACCAAACTTGTTTCCCAGAATTGGTAAATTTTGATATCATTTTAAAGGTAATGATTTCAACACTAAGGGAAATAACACATATTAATATTATCCACGCCTGTGTATAAATTTTATTTAAATATTTACGTGGATAAATCAAATATTTTCCTTACAAATCGTTTTTTTCCGTATTTAAATTTTATTTATACCACACACCTACACACCTATTCCATACAGCTGAAATAGCCGACAAGCAGCAACAACCTCGCACTCTGTTCCTGCAGTTATCAATGAAGTTTTTAGAAAATAACAGAAAGACTCTTGCTTTCGGTTTCTTATAGTTCTCGTTTGGTTTTTGTTGCGAGAGTTATATGGCCTGGATGTTTGGCCGAGATGCTTTGTGAGTGCGATGGGTGATCGCATGATGGAATTATGTAGGGTGGAGTGACAACTCGATATTTTCTCACGAATTTCTTGCACCGATTGTCATTTACCTGCATATATTGCTTTTTATTTTCTTCCCTGCTTTTTCGTTCTCTAGTTTATACTTTTTTTTTTACATTTAGTGTCATAATATTGCACCAACTGTTATTATTATATTTTTTTTTTATGTATAAAATTATAATTAATATTAGCACTAGCTGCCAGGGCTATCGGCTTAATATAGTCTAGTATATGAAAATGGAGATATGTTTTATATAAAAATTATTTTAGTTATAACAAATTATGTAAATTTATCTTTTTTAGGAAATTGTAAATGGTTTGTATATTTGTTTTGTTAGGAGTTGAAAGAAGGTTAAAAGGGTCTTGAGATTGGAAAGTAGAAGTGTATAGTGGAATGAGTGGTGGGCAACTTTGGAGAATGTGGGTTATAGTAAGTGGTTGTGAATTGCAAAAATGACATATCGGCTGCTGTTCCTGCTTCAAAAGGTAAACGTGAGTTATGTAAGTGTGTGTTACTCGAAGTCTCGTGTAGCATTTGTTCATAGCAGTGGTGGTACTAATTGGCATAATTGGAGAAGTTCTGTTTGGCTTTATATATTTGTAAATGTGGTTATACTTGTCCCAGTCGTTGCTTATTTCTTTGAGAATGAAGTTTTATAGATTATAGATAATTTCTTTTCTTGTAAACAGCATGTATGCATGTAGTTGAGACTCTGCAGCCGACTTTGCTGCCAAGTCTGCAAACTCATTACCAATTATGCCAGTGTGTCCAGGAATCCACATAATTTTGGTTTTATTTTTTAACTTAATAAGGGCTTGTTGTATTCCTGTTATGGTTTCAGATTTGTTGTTGAGATTCTTTGCAGCATTGAAAATGGCCTTACTGTCGGTACATATTATAAATTGTCCTTTGTTCTCTTGAATTATTTTGAAGGATGCCAAAACTGCTTGAAGTTCAGCATCGAATAGAGGATGCATATTCTAATAATATTCCGTGCTTAAGTGTGAATCCATTTTCATTTACAGCTGCGAACGAAACCCCATTTTCAGTTTTTGATCCATCTGTGAAAAGTAGTTTCCAATGTTTTCACTTAAATGGCTCGACAGTTTCTGCGAATAGTTGTTTGTATGTTGAATTAGATATGCAGTTCTTCTTAAATATGTTGTAAATGATGGGTAAGTACTATAAGGGGTCAACTGAGGTCAAGGAGTTTCAGAGACAAAAAAGAGGTCTTCCTGAGACAAAAATATAAACATATCATTCTTTAAGATCTGACTGTAAATACCGAAGTTATCAAGAAATATGTCGATGCACGACGCCTTCGTTCGGTCAACAAATAAAAAAAAAATTTCGAAACTTTCTTTCAATAATGCTCCAATTAGCTGGTGTGCGGCGACATTTTTTTTTTGTTCCTATAAGGCGAGGCGGTCTAATATGTATGTATGTTTGTGGAAAATATTGTTTTGAACAAAAAAGCAAAAATTCAAAATATTTTTTATTTTTTAAATATTACAAAAATATTAATTTTAGAAAAAACTAAAAATTTTGCAAAGTTGTGAAAATCAAGATCGTTTCGCGAAAAGGTGATTTTACAAAAAGTATTTAAAAAAATAAAAATAATTGATTTATTCTAAAACCAAGTGAACAAAATAAATAAAGAAAGATAAGAGAGCTTTAAAAAAAAGAAACATGAAAAAGTGTTTAGTTTGTCCAACCACTGCACAATGTTGCCTATAGATAACATCCTATAACAAACAAACAGGACACCAAGGTCTTTGAAATTATTACCAGTTCATATTTGAGTCCAGACTAAAACATATTTATCCTCAAACGCCCCCCCCCCCCTTTTTGAATTCTGGCATGAAAGTGTTAAGAATATACTTAAAACAACTCTATTGAAAAAAAAAGAAAAGTTTTTGGTGGAGTTTATTGATACTGTGCATGCATCGTAAGAGAACGAAATCGCTTTTCCGCTTGCTCACACTCTAGTTTACCATAAATAAGATTAAGGGTAAACGTTTCTTAAAAAAATGCTTAACGGCCATATTGTACGATATATACTATAAATATATTCCCCATTTTTTTTAAATTAACATAAAATTTTGTTTTCTAAATTTTTTTTTTAATTGAGTTTTTTAAAAAGTTTTGGTTTCAGTAAAAATTTGACTTTATTTTTCATTTAAATCAGACAACTCCTTTTATTTCTTTCCCGTCTTAGTATGGGATCAACGCACTGTATGACGTCATAACCGTTCAACCAATTTTTTTATTTTTGTCGCAAGGCCACGTATAAATCCTTCATTTCTATTTAATAATATTGATCGTGCCACATATACACACCAAGTTATAACTTCATGCTCAACCACATAACGGCATGACATGCAACAAATTTGAGGATTCGTTGCTTAATCCACTCCGTCCACGTCACGATGATGTCTTTAATTTTTTCTTTATTTTTGTCATAAAGTCAAAGTATTAACCTTTATTGTCAAGTTATTACTTTTATCATAACCATTGTTTAACATATAATCATTGTGTAACAATTCCATGCAACGAAGATGCATTTTGATAAAATTCTTTTTTTAACTTTTTTAGAAACCTGCACGGTTGAATGTTACGTTGTCACTTCAAAACGATGAACCATTTTATATAAGGCATAAATGAACCTCCTTGTTTGGTTCATCTTTTTTTCTATCCACGTTTTCACTTTATTCATGATACAATTACATGGTAGGCTCATATTGGAGAGCAGGGTGTGCTAGTTGTCAAAATCAGCTGTTAATTTTGAGTTTTTCTAATTGTTGTTGTTGCTTTTGTCGTTTGACGTTTGTAGCTCCTACAACTTTGTTGTTGCGAAATTCCACATTTAAGCAGACATCTTAAAATGAGCTTTCCTTGTAATTATCATGCACTTTATTGAATCTCATATCCAACAGCCGTCAACTTCAGCCATCAACTTTATTTATGTTATCAGTTAGTATTAAATTTCGGCGAAACATATTCTGCCTCAATGGTGAAAATCGAAAAAATATTTTCAGCGTGATAACATGGTAGAATTAACAAGGTAGATGCAGGGCTACTCGTGCTCTCTTTTTTTCAACTATTACTGTCAAAATTGTGGAAAAAAGCAAAAGATACAAAAAAATAACTCAAATAATTGAAATTGAAATAATTTCGATTTGACAGTTCTGAGTTCACGCTTTCTCCCCTGCTCTACCTTGTTATTGTACCATGCGTGATAAGATTTCAAATTTCTGACAATATGCTAAATTTTTCTAATTTTCTTTAATTATACTTATTATTGTTGACTGGCAGCTCTTGCCATCAATTGACAGCTAACGAAAGTTGAGGTTTTTATTTCTTTGTGTTGCCGTTGATTTTACCGACCGCATTCAACTTGTTGCTATTTTCTTGTAAACACTGTTCAACATGTATTGTTTGGCATCAAGCGCTGCAACATATACATCGACTTGAAGTGACACACAAACGGAAACTGCGGTTAAAAAGTTTAAACATTTTTCTGACATTCTGCGTAAAGCTCATTTGCGCGGATCTTGTGGTTAGTGCCATTTCAGAATGACTATAATTTAAATTATTTCGAATTATTACAGAAGAAAGTTTGCGAAAAATAATGTTTGACTTGTTTTTCTTCTACGCTTTGTATTTTAAAATCACGATGGCCAGCTGCAATGATCTTTGTAGCAACAAAGTACGTAATTTGAAAAATGTGACTTTAAGTGAAGTTTATTTAATCTTAGCTTAAGAATAATGAAGAATTAACCATAAAAGCAGTTATAAAAAAATTACATTTAAAACAGCAGATTGAAATCTTGTCACCGCAATAAATCTTCAAAGTCGTGCCCTCAACTAATTTTCTAACTTGACAAAGAATTTGAGAAGAAAAGAAAATCAATAAATTAGCGGCTTGAGACGGCATCAGCACCTAGCAAAAACTTTACTTTTTCTTATTAATCTCATGAACATACATCCCTGTATATATTTCCTTGCCTACCATTCCAGCCATACTCCAAAGTCCGACCACAAAGTCTGCATACTGCATTCTTACTTCTAATACTCATATCTATCCAGTGTCTATCGCCTGCATCCGTGTGACTGCCTCCTGGTTCTTTTGCCATTCAGTCGCATTGCATCTTCTGCCTATTGTGTCAAGTTTATTTATGGTAGTGTTTGCACGAATCTTTTTACCGCCATTTTTGTTCTTTACTCCGCTTGGAGCCTCTGACTTGCGGTAAATTCAATTGCTAGCAGTTGCAGTTGGGCACTTATCTCCAGCCTGTCACATACCTAGGTTCAGGAAATGCTCAGCGAATACTTTTGCATGCTTCCAATAAAGGTTCCACTTAACTTTTTTGCTTCTTGCCATTCAATTCAGTCCAGCCACGAATTGGACTCCATTTTCAAAAGCAACGACATTGCAAAGTGTTCCCGTCTAGTAAGTGGCTAGGAACCATGTGCAACACGTAGCTCTTGAGGAGATTGAACTCGAGTTACTATTTAACGGTGCAAAAGATGCTGGCTAACTGTGAAGGTGCTCAATAGCAAAGAAGTCAGCAACTTTTTCTTGTTGATCGTTGGGAATTTGTACCTACTTTTATCGGCTTGATTCATGGAAAATTCACTTTAGATTTTTTTTACGAGTCATTTAAGTGAGCATTTATTACTGTTGCGTGTTGTTTACTCTTGCCTATGTATTAAGGTTTACTTCAATATTTTATATCTTTTAATAAGCGTTAAAGCCAGACATTGATGAGAGAAAACCACTTCGATAGTCGCAACACATTCATTTAACAGTTTACAGGTGATATTGAATTTTTTCCAAAAATCCAGCAAGTTATCAAAAATGAAAATGTAAATAGTTTCAAACAAAAATTTTTTTTGACCAAAACCCTAAATAAGTATCAATTATTTTATGTATATTAATTGTAAAAAAATTTTCTGCCAATTCTAAAATGTCGAGTTAAATATGGTGTGCGGTTTGTAAGAGAATGACGCATATATTCATCGATTTAGCCGTCGTGATATGTTTTTCCGGCATCACCATTCGTCATGTTGACGTTATTTTGAAGCTTTTAATATTTGATGTATAAGTTTTTTTAATAAAAGGTAACCACGCCTACCTCCAATTTTTGTTTCTTTTTTTTTTTAAATTATTTTGGAAAAATTTCCCCAGATATGAAGAGATAAGAGCATTCTTTTCGAAATTTGATAACATGAAAAAAACGAAATGCGATTTTTTAGTAGTAATACTTAAAGGGTAAAAGCAAATCCTTCATTTCTTGTCGAAACGGCCTATATAACTTACTTGTGTTTTCCCGGTGCGCTTTGCTGCACCTTATCTAGATAAGTACCGGGAAATGTTGCACATATTGTACTCGAAACATAGGGGTCGTTCATAAATTACGTGACCGATTTCCAATTTTTTTTTATGCCCCTCCGGTACTCTTCGTAGTGAATTTCAAAAACACTCCCCTCCACCCCGATAAAGTAACGTAATGAAATAAAAAAATTAATTGATTAAAAAATATTCGAAAATAGATAAAAATAACTGTCGAAAAGCAAGCAAAGAAAAATTATGCCCGTACTACACTTGCCAATAGTTAACAGTCAATTTACACGGTTAAACATGAAGATGAAGGGATGAAAATGGTTTGAAATGTTGGGTTGTATTAATTTCAATTTTTTCGAATTTTTTTTTCTTTTTGGTCACATTATTATATCTGAGACTCCGTCCCCCTATTCGTTACTTATCGTAGTACATTTTAAAACCTCTCTCTCTACTAAATTGGGAACGTAATTTATGAATGACCCCATAGTTACTACGCAAATTTGAGCTCAATCGGCTCAGTAGTTTTGGAGTCTATAACAGCGTTCTCTATTGTAAATTTTTTGCATTTTTCATTTCCCAGTAGCAGAAACTACCAAGTACTAACTTCATTATTACTTCTATGTTTTTTGCCTTTAACTTCTATAGCTTTTCTGTGTCATAAATTTGGCTTGTATCAGTGGAGACACACCCCCTTGTCCAATACATGTCACCTTTTCTAGTAGAAGGACATCACCAAATGGTATCTACATTCTGAGTATCAATGTTCTGTGACTTTTACTTCCATAACTATTCTTTATCGTAAATTTGGCTTATATGGGTGGAGCCACGCCCCGTTTTCGAATGCCCGTGCCAGTTTTTCAGTAGAAAGACCTTCATTGTTATACGACATTTAGTTCCAAAGCAATTTAATATCATAAATTTGGCATGTGTGGCCAAATACCCCCTTGTCTAATGTTCGCTCAAATATATGTATATTAACTGACTCTTGGGCCCGAAGCATCTACATATCAAGTTTCACTATCAAAACATGTACAACTCAGGAATGATTTCTAAAAAGTGGGCGTATATATATAGTTAGACCACGCCCAGTTTAAGTATAGCTGCCGACAGTAACCATACAAACTTATTTACCAAATTTTAGTCTAATACGACCAAAATCGTCTTAAATATAGCATTTTTATTGATTTGTGAGCTGTAAAAGGGGGTATGGAAAAAAAGGGGTATGGAAAATTTCATCGCGCAAATACAGACTAAAGTGAGACTTGCTAAATTATTACAATATTGCCTTTATTTCCAATTTCCCTTGCAATTCATGAACCAATGCCTATAATTCATGAACCAATACACATACAAAGACCGTTTATACATAAAAACCTTTGTATTGACGTCACCTTTCATGGAAAAGAAACAAAATCGGTTCACGCATTACAGAGAACATCAATTTCATACACAATGCAACTTATTTTTATATATACAGTGGTATCACCGAATAATCCCGCTGCCCGATTATTTGTTGTGCCTGAATATGAGTTCGCGTTTATTATTTGCTTTAAGAATATGATTCTTTCTAATTTTTTTATACAGTTTTTTATGTTAATATGTTTTAAATATATTAATAAAAAAGAATTGTTAAAAATATATTAAAAAAAATTGTTTTCGCTGCATTTATTTCAAAAGTTTCCAAAACAAAATAAGTGCCCGATTATTCGTTGATGCCACTGTATAGATTGAGTGAGATTCAAAAACATTTTTTTTTTGATTTTTGGTCAGAATATCTCGTAAAAGAAAGTCTAACGAGGAATTTACTTTGTTTTCTTTTTAAATTAAGTGAAAGAGCAAAAATTGTTTTTTATTTAGTTTTTTTCTTTTAACTATTATTTTAAATATATTGTAATATATGGGCTCCTTAGGGATTTTCTCCCTAAGGAAAAAATCAGTATTTTTGCTTCTCTTGAAAACCTCTATTTTTTACTTACGAGGTTCAGTCAGAGACCAGTCGATACATCCTCTTCACAAGAATCATCACTTTTTATTTTCTTTGAAGGCTCACTTAAATCAACAGATTCGCGATCCTGACCATCGCTTTTTTTACAAATAGTTGTGTCTTTGCCTATTCATATATTCATAATATTTTGATATTTTATAGCCCATCAAATTTAATATCACTTACCATCACTTTCGTTTTTACCAACACTTTCTGGGGAACATTTAAAAAAATTTTATAGAGAGTTTTGAAGAGACTTATCTTCTTTATCTCTAAGCGCTTTTCTTTTCTTGTTTTGCGCCCCAGACAACTTAATTTTCATTTTATCACTCAAATCACTCATGCAGTTAAAGAAAAAATTAAATTATTTCAACTGTCAATGTTTGATTAGTTAGAGATGGTATTATTGTTATTGTAGCTGTCAAACAGTGCAAGTAACAGCATTGCAATTTAAAGCAGAAAGTGCAATAAGTAGGTACTAGCTACTACAAATTTTGATACCATATGGCAGAACAGGTTGTGAAAGTTAAAATAGATAAAAAAGAAAACATTTTTAATTTTGGCGCCATAGGCGTGGGTCTGCTCCACCTGTCACAAGGGGCGCCCCTGGTCATATTGCAATAGTTAAAAGGTCAAAACTACATGAAATTTAATGTTATTTCATATGTCAATAATAACTTTCAATATTGTCATATTAAAAAACAAAAATTCTTAAATAAAATTAATTTGGGACACCCTGTTGTCCAAAAAAGATTTAAAAAAATAAGATCCTGTTACGACCCTTTCACTGTATACTTTTATTAGGGGTCCCGAAAAAATAAAATTTTTTCGATCGGAATAGAAAAGTATATATGTATATTCTTGATCAGGAACACCACCCGAGTCGATTTAGTCATGTCCGTCTGTATGTCTGTCTGTGATCAAGATTACAGCCGTAATATTCAAGCTATCATGAGGAAATTTGATATTTAAGCTTGCATCTATAAAATAAAGATCAAGTTCGAAAATGAGCCAAATCGAATGAAAACCACGCCTACCTCCCATACAAGGTGGCTTTATCAAACCAGTAAAATGTCTTTTAATTCCACAAAAATTAATATAAACATTAATTACATTTTATTAAAGCCTTAAGTCTCAAGAATATGTGGTGAAAATTTCAAGTCGATATCTCAAAAAATAACAAATTTATAGCCTAGTGAATGAACCGCTTTCTAGAGCGCGCAGTGCTAGCGCTTATTTTCAAACTCGTTTTTCTCGAAACCATGTTTTCAAAGTCAGTGACCAAGATTTCTCGAAGCTCAGTGAACCAATCTCGTACTTGTCATAGGATTTTTTTTTTGTAGTTTTGTAGTTATGACGAATTTTTGGTCGAAAATCGTTTTTTACGTTCGAAAGTCCGCCATTTTGTGAAAAATCAATATTTTCAAAAACGGCTATGACAAGTACGAGTTTTAAGTATCTCGTTTAATAATATATGTAATTTTTTTTTGTTTCTGATGAAATTAGGAGGAGCAATCTTGGTCACCGCATTTCACCTTTTTTTCAGAGCGCTCTACAAAAAATGCTGTATCGACCTTAATATTATTTTTTTTTTAATAAAAAAAAAACTAAAAATACTCTTGAATGTGTATATTTTTAGGTATAAAAACCCTCATTTAAAAATATCCCATAGGTTTCCTTAAAAAAATTCACAAACATGATCTTTTTTTTCG
Source organism: Pherbina coryleti (assembly GCA_943735915.1). Classification (NCBI taxonomy): domain Eukaryota; kingdom Metazoa; phylum Arthropoda; class Insecta; order Diptera; family Sciomyzidae; genus Pherbina; species Pherbina coryleti. The sequence goes on along the minus strand of OX030949.1, from coordinate 60,243,047 downwards.
GCCTCTGGCTGCGTTTCCCCCTTGATATGCACTGAGTATATAATTCAACAAAAGACTTTGAATATACTTTGGTTTGGCCGTGGAGGTATTTTAACTTTGGCCCAGTCGAAGATCATTTCTTACCAGTTATTTTCTTTTTTCGACCGAAACTTTTATTTCAGACACCGGCACGTGAACTTTTTTTTCGATCCGATCAAATGTACACCAGTGAACCTACGATACTTGACTCTCATTAAGTGTCCTCTTAGCACGAAATGCAACACAAGTGGTTAGCGACAACAACATAGAAAACTGCCTACCTGGGTCTGTAAGCAATTTAACTAAATTTAATGATTGCTTTTCTAAAAATATGGGTTACAAACCTTTTATACGAAAAAATATGTTTTTTTCTTCTTTGAAGTATGTTACAGACACGACTATGTTGTAGTTGTTTTTGTTTTTGTTGTTGTTGTTGGCGGTTTGAAGTGTTGGACTTGACATGCAATAATCAAAATTAATGGCATCTTGCAAGCGTCATTTTGACGCATACCAAACATCAAACCAACAACATAACCGAAGAGAGCTCATTGTTATTGCAAATGGCCTATATTGAGGTTCTTCAAAATACTTAACTTCAAAATTGGTCGACACTTAAATTATGTAGCAGCTTCTTTCTTTTTTTTTTTCTATACTTTTGATGATTAAATTTTCAGTCTTTCACAACATAACATTTCAAATATAAGTTAAGTCGTTTTCTAATTTAGTTTTAAATGGATGATGGAGCGTGTAAACCTTGACTGTAACAGAAAAGTCAAAGAGAAAAAAACTGACGCAACATTAATGAGACAGCTAAGAGCAGAACAAATTAAAACCATACAACGAACTTTCACTGACTGAAATGTTTCACTTAACGTCGATTAAAAGAAAACACATAAAAGTACCTACAAAATGTTGCTTCAATTAGAAATGCTTTCTTTCTTAAGTTAAAGTGGTTTGGAACAATCTCTTTGTGTTCGCATAGTTGTCTCTTAAATGCTATAATTGCTATGATAAACGCATAATAATACGTGTGTCGTACCTCACAACATGTGCAACGAAGCGTTTAAAAGTGTTACCAGGTGGCTGAATACAAGAAAAATTATATGATTACTGGAAATATTGGAGAGATTGTCACATGAAGTCACATTCAGTGACGATGAAGTAAATTTATAGATTTTATTTTATTTATTTATTTATTTTAGTTTTCCCAATATTACGTATTCAATTAGTCATAAAATCAGAGAGAAAAGTATTTCTTTTTCAAAAATTGTAGAAAAATCGCCCTTAATTTTAGTATCAATAGTTCCATGATCTCTAATTGAGATCAAACATTGAGTTTAATTTATTTATGTCATAATTTATCTGTCCACAAGTTTTAGCAACATTTTGACATATATATATTGACAATTTAACGCTTCTCCATTACCGCAATAACTCAATGTATCGGACATTATTTAATGCTCACTTTAAATGTTGCACAAGGCGACGATACGTATTTGTCGCATGCCGCAAACGAGTTGCAGCAGTGCGCAACAAACGCTCCAGGCAAGGCTCCGAGTTGTGGTTGTCATTGATGTTGTTTTAATTGCTAATAATTGATCAGCAATAGCTAAGCAACTATTGCTGCTGCGCTATACAGTCCTCTCGCACGAAGTAATCTCAAGAACTTTGAATGCAACAAGTGCCAGCATCCAATGCACGATCAAGCTGAGCGCACATGCTACAAAAGTTGCAGTGCAGTCTGCAACAACATGTTACTATTCATGTGTGCTCAAATATGCGCAACGATAATTTTTTATTCGTTAAAAAAGAAAAGTTGTATAATTTTTGTCTTAAAGAGCGATTTGCTTAAACGTATTGGACACATTTATGTCATAGAAAACATTAAAATTTCTGATTTTGGGCTAAGTACACTCTTGCTAACTACTAATTCCATTTTACACAGCAACATTAGTTATGTTCCAAGGCCAGCTTAGTTAGAAATGTTTGTATGAAACCTAAAAATATTAGGGGTATTAACTTAGCGTCCGTGGCGTAGTTGGTTAAAGTGCGTGGCCGCTATGTCAAAGAACTTTGGAGACCCAGGTTCGAACCCCAGCAGCGACAGAAAATTATTTGAATTAAAATAATTTTTCTGTACGGCCGCCACCTCTCTGCAGACAATGGCAAACCTCAGAGAGTAATAAAAATGCCATGTAAAGCTTCTTGAGAATAAGAACATTTCGTTCATCGCCGTTCGGAGTCGGCGTTAAGCCTGTAGGTCCATTTCTCGGTCAATTGTATACAAACTTAACACGGACAACACAATTGATCATAAGAAGCTAGGTCAAAGTCCTTTCAAGGGCTGAAATGGCCAGTTATTTATTTTTTTTTTTTTTTATTAACTTAGCCTAGCATGTGCCGTTGCACGGTCCATGAATAGGAAATACACAATCCTCCATTGTTACGCCATTGCACGGATTGGACATTTTCTTTGCTTGCACCGTGCATTGGCATGTGCTAGGCATAGGGAATACCCCTATTGTATATTATAACCAAAGTACGGAATCGTCCGCTAAAATGCTTTTGTGAGCATCTTACCAAAGTCTCACCAAATTGTATTAAATATTTTCTCTTTTATCCCCGAGCGCGAACGTTTTGATGAGACTTTGAGAAATGAGATCTCATTCCGTGTACCTACCAAAACGTACGGGATTATGGACTAGAACGCAACTTTGCAACTTTGGCATCTGCCAATGAAGGGAAAAAATAAGACGATAAAGTAGCTACACTCAGAGAAAAAAATATTAAATTTATCCAAAAAATTTTTTAATTTATCCAAAAAGCGAGTCAACTAGTTAACTAAATAAAATATTTAAATATTTGAACAGAATTAAAAAAAAATATATATATTAAAATTATGCACGAATTTTTTTAAAATATCTTTCAAATATTTAATATTTGAAAATAAAACTATCGCATTTAAAGAAAATTTATACAAAAAGATTGAATTTAGAAAACAACATATTTAAATTCAATAAGAATAAGAATTGATAAGAAGCAAAATATGCAGCTAAATGACAACCGGTGCAAGTCATATTGTACGTCAGAAAATATCGAGTTGTCACTCCACCCTACATCATTTCATTAAGCGGCCACCCACCGCACCCACTAATCATCTTGGCCAAATGCTATATTACCCTTGCAACAAAAACTAAACGAGAACTATAAGAAACCTGCAACTGCAAGAAATAAACTCCAGGAACAGAGTGCGATGCTATTGCTTCTTGTCGGCTATTTCAGCTGTATGGAATATGTGTATAGGTTGTGGTATAAATAAAATTTAAATACGGGAAAAAAACGAGTTGTAAGGAAAATATTTGAATGATCCACGTAAATATATAAATAAAATTTAACCCGTTATATCTTTGTTTTATGGGTTTTTTTTTGCCGTTTCTCATAAAAGGGTCAAAAAAGACCCATAAATTGAGAAGTTAGGGGGTTAAAATGTTTCACAAAAATATTTGTGGTAGTATTTAACATGAATCCTCAGAACACATTCTATACCCAAAATGTAAGGATAACATGATTTCCTATGCCGATTCACTAAAAGAATGTTTAAAAATGGGGAAACTTAAATTCCCCATAAAATAAGACTCGTGCGGTAAATTTCGAAACGCCGATACACGTATATTTTTTTTTTCGTCCTCTCTATAGGAATCTACTGTCAGAACCTTGTTATTTTTTTCGTGGTGAACAGTTTAATTAATACTTAAATACTTCGATACACTTTAATACTGGAAAATACTTGAAAATTTGCATAAAAGATTTGATTTCAATTACTTTTAGTTTTAAATTCGAATCAGAAATTTTTGAAATATTAAGTGTTGAAGGTCCATGGTACTAGTTTTGAATGAAAAAAAAATTCTAATATCCATACTTTTTCAAAAATTTCCTATGGCCAAAATCTTGAGTGACCACATACTCATGTGAATGATATATCATTGGAAGGGTGCATCAGTTACCTCTCCAGTGGCATGCATAATATTCTAAGCTTGCAAATATTTCGGATATTAGGATTTTTTTTCATTCAACACTTCACTACTTTGCACTAAATTTAAATTAATCACGATAAAAAGTTTCACGAATTTAACTTTGAGCGACTAAGAAATATTGGTTTGTGTCTTTGCTAAGTTATTTTCGAATTTACGAATCTAACTTCCGCAGTTATAAAATATCAAAGAAATTAAAAAGGGACAACTAAAATCATAAATAAAAAATCGGCATAAAAGACACAAGTTCCGAAAATCTTCTTTGAAATGCAACGCGACAAAAAAGAAAAACAAATCCAAAAAAAATAAACAAAATTCAAAGCAGTGTTAACAGGCCAAGTATAAAATACCTGGTAATATAAGCTTCTATACGAATAGTACAAGCAGCGTGAAGCTCGGAACCAGTCCATACTATAAACACTGAGAGCTTTTTCTATATGATTGTAGATTTGGCATTTTTCAGCAATGGTTGCCAGTTTCAGCACGTATATATAACCCTGACCTTATAGCCTGAACACATTGGACATAATAGCAACATATATTTCTTATGGAGGAATTTTGTGTTTTGCAATTAGCCGACGATATGAATACATTTCTGTCTTGAGATCATGTCGCAAAATAGCTGTCGCGTCCAATCCGTTCAGACTTTTAACCATAAAATATTATACATCTTAGAAAATACTTACAACTTTGACAATGATACACGAATCAATTTGGGACTTTCTGAGTCATAATCTTGAAATGTTAAATTTATATTGTTTTAATTTTTTTTAAAACAATTTTTTGCACTTACAGCATTTACAGAAAGGCGTAACTTCTTAAAGGAATGCTAAAATATGAAGTTCATAATATTTTTTTAATTCCATTAACTTTTGGATTTAATTTAAGTTTTTTTATTTTTGTTTGTTTTTAAAAAATATTTTCCCTCTTAACATTGGCAGAACTTATTAGCCCGCTCATACATAAAACATAAAAAAAAAATTCAACATTCATTACTCAAAACGGTATTGCGACATTTTTAATTTCTTAAAAAAATCAAACAGTAAAGCTAGCCATAAGCTGATTTTAAGGCTTGCAACAACGTGTACACAAAGCAAAATTGTTAAAATGCTAGCGCCCACGCGTAAACTGAACACTTGCCCGCTTCAAATGACGCCGCAACAGAAAAAAAAAAAAATCACCACAGGCCAAATGATATACTGAGTAAATTGGTTCAACTGTAAGAGTTGCGATATAAAAATTCTCAGAGTCATTGTAGGGTAACACAAGCAGTTGGCTTTTTTATGACCAGGTCGCGTAACAATCAATTCACAGCACGGCGGAAATTGGGCGCTGCAGCTACCAAAGCCGACAGCTATGCATTTATTGGTTTTTTTTTTGTTGTTGCTTTTTTTTAATAATAACACATGCTCAATATTTAAAAATCCGTTTGCATTGGCAACATGCCAAGTCAGTCAGCAAAGATCAATCATTTGCCAACAATAAAATATGAGCCAAGTTTTTTGTAGAATCGTTGCTATGTTTTGGTCTGGTCGAAGTGACAATGAATGACATTAAGCCGCATTTGTCAAGTATTTATGTTGGAACATAGAATTTAATACCATTATGAAATATAGATTAGAGTTTGTAGTTTTTAATATTTTTTTTCTTTTACATTTGTAACACCCTCCACTAATCACTAGCAGAGTTGCCATAGCCTATTATTTTTTCAATTCAAGAGACCAACAAAAATAAATTTGTAGAGTATTAAAATCTACCCAAGGAAAGCTTTTAAATTATGTGTGACACAGTAAACTTTTTTGGTGACGCACCTTACCTTATATCAATGTTTTGTTTTTGATCTTGATTTTGATTTACTTCTGTTTTTGCTTTTGGTTTTGCATTTGATTTTTGTTTTGCTTTTACTAAAATCTACTCAAGGCAGGCTTTTAAATTATGTGGTGACACAGTCAACTTTTTTTGGTGACGCACCTTACCTTATATCAATGTTTTGTTTTGACGTAGAATACGTCATTCTCGGAGGTAAGTAGGGTGGTTGATAGTGATCAGGTGTCGGTATTTATATCACTTTTTGAGCCTTTGGTGGGCTTAAGGTACTGATCGTACAATGTTGATGTTAGCACTTGTTGGTCTGCTTGATCCTCAATGCGACAAAAATTCATGTAAGAACTCTCAAACTTATATAAATTTTACACAATTACATGAAATATAAAGCCAACATTTGATGTTTTTGTTTGCTTAAACTTGCTACCTATTTATCGACAGTTTCCGGTTTTATCGACAAAACCATAAAATCTGTATGGGAGCCCTCCTAAGGAGTGGTCGGAGGGAATTGGTGTCAAAGGCAAAAATGTTCCTTTTGCAAAAATAATGGGGGTCGTTCGTACATATTAACCCTTTCCGGCACAAACACAATAAAATTTGTATGGGAGCCCCCCCTAAGGAGTGGTCGGAGGGAATAGGTGTCAAACGCAAAAATGTTCCTTTTGCAAAAATAATGGGGGTCGGTGAGACATATTAACCCTCTCCGGCACTCTCTTAAAGTTCATATGCTCAGGTGTATGGCATAAATATACAAAAACCATAAAATTTGTATGGGAGCCCCCCTAAGGAGTGGTCGGAGGGAATAGGTGTCAAAGGCAAAACTGTTCCTTTTGCAAAAATAATGGGGGTCGGTCATACATATTAACTCTCTCCGGCACTCTCTTAAAGGTCATATGCTCAGGTGTATGGCATAAATATACAAAAACCATAAAATTTGTATGGGAGCCCCCCTAAGGAGTGGTCGGAGGGAATAGGTGTCAAAGGCAAAACTGTTCCTTTTGCAAAAATAATGGGGGTCGGTGAGACATATTAACCCTCTCCGGCACTCGTTTAAAGGTCATATGCTCAGGTGTATGGAATAAATATTTTGCTAAATATTTTTTAAAAAAGATGTCATCACATGCGAATTGAATAATTCTACGTATTGTGTTACGACATAGTCGAAACTACTGTATCTTTTTCTTTTGCTTTTGCTTTTGATTTTACTTTTGCTTTTGCATTTGCTTTGCATTTTACTTTTGTTTTTGGTTTTGCATTTGCTTTTATTTAATTTTCTGCCTATTTTGGCTTTTGCTTTCGCATTAACACTTGCTTTGCATTTGCTTTTGTTTGGTTTTGGTTTTGGTGTTGGTTTTACTTTTGCTTTTGTTTTGCGTTTGCTTTTGCTTGTGCTTGTGCTTGAGCTTTTGCTTTTGCTTTTGTTTTTTACACTAACATTTATATTAGCGCCATGCAATAAATCAATGCAACGGTAGTGCATTTGCATTACTTTAAACGTTTCCCAAAGCAGAATCGAGAGTCATCAATAACTTGTTTTTATTTAATCATATGACCAAAGACCTCATTATATTTTTTACCGTAGCACATATCGTCACTTAAAATGCAAAATAACGTAACATCACTTTTGATAAGTTTACAGGAGAAGCAGAAAACGATATAAAATTCAAACAACTTGAGATATTGAAACGACATTTTCAAATCAAATAACTTGGTTATTTTTGGTGGCAGAAGTTTAAAATTAATAACATGAAATGAAATAAAATTAATATAATGAAGTGAATCGTAATCAATAAAAAACACAATTTCGAATTTTTTGATCATACGTTTTTTTGCATTTTATGTGACGATATGCTCAACAAATTATTTGAACGAATTTATTGTTTGTCGAAAAATTTGATTAAATGAAAATGGACGAGGCATATAATTTGGTGACTGAGTTTCGTAAAGTTCCACATTTGCAACACAAGCTAGTGTCTTATAGAGATATAACTTACCCGAACAGCTCCGCTTTACATTTCATTGGTCTTTTATATTTCAAATCTCCAACTCATTCGTGAAGACTATTAAGGACATCCGGGGGTTTTTCGAAAAAAATACACTTTTTTTTCAGATGAACCAGTCTCCAGATAACTTGCTCACCGCAAATTTAAGGTCTTAAGCGGCATTGCAGTTTTCTACCATATTGACGAATATTTTTGGATCAAAATTTCAGGGATATATCTTGAAATTTGAAAAAAAAATTTGATCTAAAATAAAATACAGCTTAAGAAAAATGTTTAAAAATGTGTCTTCTTTTTTTTCGAAAAACTCCCGGAGGCCCTTAAGCCAAGTCCAGGTGGAACTAGGTGGAATATAGATTTGGGGAACAAAATGTATGATACTCAAGCCACATATTCCTTTGAATCGACAGCATGATAGGGATGTTACGGAGGTGAGTTTACCGGAACCGGAGTTTTTAAATTTAATTTATCGGAGCCGGAGTCGGATCAGGAGCTGAAGTCGGAGTCGGAGTTGGAATCGGAGTAAAAGAAAGATGTATTATTTTCTTCAAAAAATATCGAAAAGGAAAAGGTAAAAAAAGAAAATGAAAATAAGCAAACGTCAACGTTGAAGCACAATGTTGTCAGAGAGTTTATAAATAATCAAAATTATTTAATGGAGAACTGCGCTGGTGTGTGTGATACGTCAAGTCGTATCGAATCGCTGCGTTTCGATCTTCGTTATAACTCCGATTCAAAATCATCGGAACCGAAGTCGGAGCCGGAGGTGTAAAATCAATCGGAAGTTCCGACCTTTCGGAACCGAATTCGAAGCTCCGTTACATCCCTAAACCAAACACGTCTACACTAGCAAATATTACCACCATAGACAAGTTCGAACGTCATGAGTGTACGTAAAGCGTTTTAAAACAGAAAAAAAAATGACGTTGAGCTTTACTGGAAACCCAGTCTCAAGTCAGACTAAAAACAAAAAAAATCTGCCAAACTAAAAATTACCCAAAATGAAAGAAAATTGCACATTATCAAATTGAAAACAAATGTTCCAGATTTAATTAAAATTTTACATAACGGCAATTCTGATAAAAAGTCAAAGTCGATACTGTAGAGCAATACTGATTGTTTTTTTAAAATTTCTGTTATTCACACTCTTTCATTGATCTTATTGCTGAGCTTTGACTTTTGCACCGATATTTCATAAGAATCTCATCAATTATTTTTATCGCAAATGTGTGATCAGCGGAATGCGTTTATTGAATACCATCGATATTACAACTTCTCACAGCTGAACAACTGTTTTTATGAGCTCATTCAAACGTGGCTCGCATAATTAGTTCCCAGCTATTTATTAAAAAAAAAAAACAATTACTTACTTTAATATATTTTGTCCCTCCTACCTCTCTCTCTCTCTCTCTCTTTTTCTCTTTCTTTGAATTTGTATTTTCAGAACGTACCTGCAACGAAAAAAAAACAACACATTAAAACGAGGTTAATAATCAGCTCAATGTTTTTAAGAAAGCATTAAAAAATAAAACTCATACACTTGGCAACACTTAACCGTTAAATTGTTTATATAATGCATACTTAACTTTTATTGTTTTACCTTCGCTTGCCGTTCGAACACTTTTGACCCCGAGCTTAATCATAAAATATATGCCTGCCGAACACCCACACATTCAATGATGCTTTAATTGAGTTCATCGAGTTAATAAAATCAATTTATTGTAAATGTCATCAATTGAACTAGTTGACATCAATTTAAAATTTAACACTAAGTATTACAAAAAAAAAATTAAACTTAATTTAAGTAAGCAATAGGTACACCCATCGGAAGATATCAGTAAAAGTGGGGTATCAAATATTGAAATCGATTTTATAACTGTTTAATATGTTGTATTAACGATTTCTGCAGAGTTTTCATGAGCGAAAAAGAAAACTCTTTGAAGAAGGATGATTATCATAGTTTTCAAATGAATCTTCTATACACGGAGAGAAAAAAAAATCAAGCATTCTATGCTTGAATCAAACAAATAGGCTAATAGTTTGCACCCAAGCGTATATTTCTCAATTGAAGCATTATTTTGCTGAGCAAATTTAAAGGCTCTCCGCAAAATCGCCCAAAAAAAAAAGAAGAAAAATCACCCAAATGAAAAATGACCCAAAAATTTATGAAAAATCGCCAAAAATGAAATTTTACCCAAGAAAACGAAAAAAAGCCCAAAAATTTTTTGAAAAATTACTAAAAAACAAAAACGAAAATTCACCCAAAAAATGAAAAATCGCCCAATATTTTACATTGTGTTCCCACACGAGATACGAAATTCCCTTGTACGAAATGAGCATTTTCAAGGCCAGTATTTTTTTGTTTTTAAAGTATATTTTAATTCAATCATTTGATGAGATAAATACTATTTATTTATTTTTTATTAACCTGCAGGCGGCCGGCATTTCAGAATGTCCAACTGTGATACTTTGAAAAGTTTATCCATACAAAAAGTTCCCAATGGACTAGCAATGTGGGCCAACTTTGAGGTGATACCGATCCGCCGCGTCGCGATGCGTGGGCGCGGTACTAAATATTTCCTTTGACTTGACCAAGCAAATGATGCAAATACAAAAGAAAAACAAAAGAAGAACCGCTGCCTTTACTTTAAATACCGTTATCTTTAAAAACTGATTGACGTTTCTTATTTTATATTGAAAACGAAAGATCACCCAGAAAAAACGAAAAATCTCCCAAACGAAAAGTGAAATTTCGTCCAACATATTTGGGTGAAATTTCGCCCAAAAGCAAAAAACGAAATTTTACCCAACAAAAATGCAAAATCGCCCAATTTTTTGGGTTTTGGCAAATTCGTATGGAAAAAAATTGGGTGATTTTTCGTTCTTTTTTTTGGGCGATTTTTCTTTGGGCGATTTTGCGGAGAGCCAATTTAAAACACATGATGCTAGGAACAAAAAAATTTTTTTAATGTGCTTAAAACTCAAGAATATTTTTGAAGTGAACATTTTTTTTTGCACCAATCCATATTCTTTAACATTTATTCCATTCTGATTCCTAGACTACTACTTAGAATACCGCAAATATTCAATTAACTTGTTTCTGAAAGCTGTTATTTGCAAATGTCGATGCTAAGGCGTTAGAACACACCTTTTTTTCGAGAAAGAAAACTATTAATATTCACGATAATGCAAAAAGAATTCAAAGCTTTCAAAAAGAAAAAAAAAAAAACAAACTCAGAATTCAAAAGTTTTCTACAATAGCTATAAAAATTAAGTAAATTTTAACTATTTTAAAGAGCGCAACTTACATCAGACTCTGACGGAATCTTAATGAACACAGATACTATTAAATCATCAAACATGGCGTGTATCTTCAATACGTATAACATTAACTCAATACCATATATTGATTAAATGATGATAATGATGTAATTAAAAGTGATTGAAAAAATGGCTAAAAGCACTTCGTTAATGGATTTTTCAAATGGAAGTCAATGGAAGTTTCTTATATTAGACATGATCATCTAAGCATTTTTTTTTTCTTTTTTTTTACAGCATGTAAAAGTGTGCTAGTTGTTGGTTGTGTGTATTCTTGTCGATGTAATTTGAATGCTGGTGTGTCATACCTAAGTAAACAACGTTGATCTTGAACTTCAATGACTGTATCAATCGTAGAGCCTGCAGCTTATTTAAAAATACGTACACATACACTCAGCTAGAAATGTTTGTTTATCTCAATAAATTGCATGATGAATTGATAGAAAAATTTTTAAAGCCCGGTTTATTAATTCTGCGGTTAAGTAACCCTGGGGTTTTAAAAATTTTCAAACACAATTTTTTTTATTCACTGCAATTTTTCAATTACAACTTCAGAAAGTGAAGTTTAAATATAACTTTCGTCAGCTAACTGGAGTCAACTTAAGTAAGCTTTCAAAAATATCGTATATTATGTATTTTTACTTGGGATATTTCCTATAACTTGGTTTTTTGTCATTTTTTTTTTTCAATCAAAAGTTTTCTTTTATGTAAAAAAGAAGTTGACTGTATCTTGGACAACTGTAATTTCTGTCGTGACAACGTAAACCTTGTTCAGTTCCATGCCCTAATCTTTGTCCAACTACTTATCTTATTTCTGGTCCTAACCAGTCCTTCTCTAATCTACTCCTTATTATCTAAATCCTTGCCCTATTCTTTTTTCTAATCGTTGTCATTATCCTAATCTAATCGAAATCGTTGTCCTTATTTTATTTTAACTTTTTATTTCCATTTTGATGTGAAATGTTACATTTTACTGCGTAGGTTACCATAAAAGTTGAAAAAGGCATTTTGGAAAAATCCATCGGCGATGCATGGAAGTGTTACTCGCTGAATACAGGAGCCATGATAAAAGTAATGATAGGTCAACGAAAATTAATTTTTTGACTTAAAGAGTATGTAAAAAATAAAAAAAGTTAAGATGTCATTAGGACGCTGAGGTAGCAATGTCATAGGGCGCTGAAAATGGCATTGAAAAAAAGACATTCAAAACGCTTCGATGGATATGGCCTTTCCCATTTATCGAAAACAAAAAAAAATCAAATGATATTTTAAAGCATAGACCTTATATTAAGCATCTCCCCCTACGCAAGACCCCCGGGGTTTTTTTTAATTATGGCGGAAGTTTCGCGCGCTTTTTTGTTTATAAAAAAAAACAAAAAAAAAATTAGATACTTGAATTTAGGGGGGATGCGTAAACAACAAAATACCGAACAAAATGCAAAAAAAAATCTTTGAAATTGAACCAATAGATTTCGAGTTATCTATCGAACCGTTTTAAAAAAACAAGTTTCGAGGAAATCGCGTTTAAAGTTTTTTATTTGTTGTATGGAGCTTAGATATAGATTAACGAAAACCGTTATAACTTATATTTATCTGTAAATATCGATTTAAAAATGTGTATGTACATTCTTAAAACTATATAGACAGAATAAAAAAAAAACTATTTTTTTTTTCGAAAAATTTACACCTAAAAAACGGTCGAAAATTGGACTTCCGGAATGCGCCACATCCGACTTAGCCACGGCGGCTAGATTCCTAAAATTATATTAAAACACTATTGGCATAGATTTATTTTTCTTATAAAGCAAATTTTCAGTTTAAAAGTATGTAATACGAGGGTTACTACATATTTTCGGAAATAAATGTAAAGACCGATTTTTATTGTTTTTTTTTTTTTAATAAAAGATACAAAATTTTCAATTTTTGTCATGGTAACACTTGAGACACGTATAAAAATAAGAAATATTTCATGTAATATGAAAAACAAACAAAGGCCTAAGAATTATTCTTCATCAAGACAATGCGAGCTTGAGGATTTTTTTACGCACTCAGAGGCGGTACTCAAAACATCGAATTGATGATTTATCTGCCGTAAAGTCCTGATTTGACACCCAATGACTTCTTTTTGTTCCCGCACATCGAGGACAAACTGTGTGGAAATGGTGTTTTGGCGCCAGAAAAAGCCGTTAATGTGTTTTAAAACAATGTTTTAAAGGTGTCTCAAGCGAAATGGAATAAATGTTATGACATATGGTTGAAACGTATGCAAAAATGTATTAATCATACAGGAGAATATTTCGAAAAACAATATAGAAAAAAATTCGGTGTTTATATGTAGGTGGTCCCCTTACTATTTATGTTATAAATAATAATAATAATAAACTGGCCATTTCAGCTCTTGAAAGGACTTTGACCGAACTTCTATTGATCAAATTGTGTTGTGCGTGTTATTAAATGTTTGCACACAATTGATCGAGAACTGGAACTACTAGTTTTGTGCCGACTCCGAGCGACTAATGTGCATGTTTTCAAGAAGCTTTACATGGCATAATTTACTTTTTGAGGCTTGCCATTGTCTGCACTGAGGTGAGAGGGCGAACAGAAAAATTATTTCAATTGAAAAAATTTTCAATTTGACATCTCTGTGTCAGATGGAATTGAACCAGGGTTCTCTAGCGTTAGGTAGATCCACTGCGCCACGGCCGCCACAACTATTTATGTAGTATCAGTATTTTATTTCAATTTAAAAATTAACATATAAAAAGTTAAACAAAATTCTTAGTATGAGTCTAAAATGGTCGAAGTCGAAGACATAACTAACTCAGCAATATTTCATTTTTTCCCAATAAGATTTATGTAAAAATTACCCTGACCAAATAATTGCGTATATTTTGAAATTAACAAAAAAATGTTTCACAGACATGCTTATAATTTCGTTGCTGCCAACCGACTACGATTTCATTAGTTATGAATGTCCATTTACTTCAAATAGGATTCAAGCATTCTTTTAGCAACTTTAACATTTAAATCAATTTTTAACCCTCATCGGTCCCTTTTATATGCTCGTGAACAAAATTAAATTCAGTACAAAAATATATTAAATCTTAACCGATTGAGTTTTTGGTAAATTCAACACATACCATTTTCTGAGGAGTTACACAAACGACGAATGACCATTACCGGAACAATTCGGCAGAAGCGAATCAAAATTCTCCGGGTTTTGACAAATATCCCGAAAAAGCCCGTTTATTCCACCGAATACTATATGTCCCCGAGACCAATCTGCGTGGTCGATGTTACATTTGAACCAGCAAAAACAATCCTAATTTGGGGCTTATTTTTTATTTTGTGGAGCCAAGTAAAGCGATTGAAGTATGAAAGAGTTTCTTATAAACTTTTTGTAATTTCTAAATATTTTTATTTGAGTGTTTATTTAACTTTATTTACATTTGAAAGGAACAAGAACGAAATGACATTGAATATGATAAATAAACAATAAAACTAAAATTAAAATGAGAAAAAAAACAATAAAAGTAATTGATAAATACATTTCATTCATTTACACTGCGACAACTGTAGAAAGCATAACAAAAACGTGTGACATAGATAGAAACGCACCCATTTTTGGCACCAGCGTTTTTTCCCTTCTTAACACATTATTATTATGTGTTGTAATGTTCTTGTGCGTGCTGTTGACATTTAATGACAATGAACAGCTTGTTTTTGTTTTTGTTGTTGTGCTGCAGTTAAGTGCTTAAAATAATTCGCTTGTCATGCAAAATGTTTTCATTGCGTCGAAGTGATCAGCGTACGAAAAGTTTTCAACACTCAAAGTTAACCTTAAATGGAATTATAATGTTGTGGGCGCCATCTGGCGTTAAAACATATGATCTGTAAAAACTTGTGTTAGAAAAATCAAAAACGATAAAACTATGCTTACAAGAATAAACTGAATGTATTCGGCGAGATATTATGAGGAAAATGTCAAACACCAGCGGAGTGTAGAAAAGCTTATTGTAAACAGACATCATTAACTCTACAGAGCAATGTTAAGCTTAATTGTGCCATTTCTGGAGAGAAAACCAGACCATACATGGCTTAATGATGAATTACAAACGAAAAATATTTACTTTTTATTTAGTAAAAACCCTTTTTCATCAAGTTTTTAAAAGATATAAAAAATAAATTTTAAATTTAGGGCCTGGACGCACTTTTTATGCATATTTCAAATTTTGCCCTTTTTCGAATGGTGATAGGTTAAAACACGTATCAGGAGATGTTACTACATATATTTCGGGAATAAATATAAAGACCGAATTTTTATAAATTTGAAAAAAAAAATACCAACATTTTGTTACATTTTTACTACGGTACCATTTGAGTCAGGTAGAAAAATAAGAAATGTTCCGAAAACAAACATTCGCCGAAAAATGATTATTCATCAAAACAATGCGAGCATTTTTGAACACTCAAAGCATCGAATTATTGCATCATCCGCCGTACAGTCCTGATTTCACCGCAAATCCCTTTTTTTTATTTCCGCACATCGAAGACAAACTGCGTGGGCAACGATTTTTAATGCCAGAAGAAGCCATTGATGCTTTCAAAAACCATGTTTTGGAGTTGTTTGAAACGGAATGGAATAAATGTTACGACAAATGGTTCCAACGTATGCAAAAATGTATTAATCATAAAGGAGAATATTTTGAAAAACAATAAAGAAAAAAAATTCGGTCTGTATATTTATTCTCCTATATAGATATAAACAAAAAATCGTTGGGCCGCTTGTGCGATTTCAAACCCAGTTTTTATGATTTCGTATTACATGGTTTTACTAAATAAAAAAGTTGAGATTCTTTTAACGAATGTAATAAAGAAGTAATAGAGCCTGTCAAAATTGAACAATTGCATAGTGGAGTTTTCAAAAATTCCCTTAATATCGCATTTTGTGATAAAAAAATTTTCAAGGTGTATGCGTAGATCCTAAACTCGTAAATCTATTTTGGCATTCTTACAAAAATAAGGATGAAAACAAGTTCGGGAACAAAGGATATGCTGTCAAAACCTACGGATGTGTTCACGACACAGCTTACTCCTTTTGTTTGTATAGAAAATATGCAGTTTTTTTGCGTTGATAGAAAAAAATTCATAAAAAAATTGTTGGCCCATTAATATTCGTAAAATGATTTAGTTTTTAATCATAAAATCTTCAATATAAAACAAGTTAGGATATGAACCCTAAAGAATAATTTTTTGTACATAAATGAGATAATAAATGAACTACATACATGCATATATTTATCCCTGCAAACATTTTCTGAGTGCCTCAAAAAAATGACTCTAAAAAGAGTATTTCTTATGAGTGTTTTATGAGTAAGTAATAAAAAGACTCCTAAAGGAGTCTTTGATATGATTGTAAAATGATTGCTCAGAAATAAGACTCTAAAAAGAGTATTTTTTATGCGTGTTTTATGAGTACACAAAAAAAAAGACTCGTAAAGGAGTCTTTAATATGATTGTAAAATTATTGCTCAGAGTTAAGACTCTAAAAAGAGTCTTTTTTATACATGTCTTATGAGTACGCAATTAAAGGCTCCTACAGGATCTTTATTTGATTATCTTATGGTTGTAAAGATATGATTGTGAAATGACTGCTCAAAAATAGGACTCTTAAAAGAGTCAATATTATACTTGCTTAAAGAGTTCTCATAAAAAGTCCTAAATAAGACGGTCTTATGATTGTTCATAATAAAGACTAGCAAAAGGATTATATTTATGTTATATTGCATGATAAAAGCGTAATTATAAAAAGGCCTCATAAAAGAGTCTTATATACGAGTGTTTTATGTGAACTCGACAATTAGGTTCTGAGAGGATTATATAAACTTTAGAGTTATATTTTTATTTAAAACCGTTGGTGCATATGTCTGACTGCTGATCCTCTGTAATTTGCAATTTGTGAGAATGTGAATATTTTTTTCGAAATGAATGCTCCAACATGTCATAATTTAACTTTGTTGCAAGTTGAGGAGCTTGCAGAATCGAACGAAGTCGAATCGAATATGGGAAGTGAAATTTTAAATTTTAATTTTTCTACAATTACTTTTTATTTGAAATGTTTAACAAAAATATTTTTGTCATTTTTTTTATTTTTAAATTATTAAATACTTTAAATAAATTTTAATCTAAAAATATATTTCAATATAATAATGAAAGAGTTTTCATTTAATAATGAAAGAGTTTTCATTATTAGTCTTAAAGGTTCCATTATAATTCTTAAAAGAGTATTAAATATGGCTATTAAAAGAGTCTTCATTTTGAGTCCAAAAGAGTAATTTATATGAGTTCGAAAAGAGTATTTATTATGAGTATTTAAATAGTCTTTATTATTAGTCTTAAAAGAGTATTAAATATGAGTTTTGAAAGAGTCTTAATTTTGAATCCAAAATGAGACAGACATTATTATGAATTATATTTTGAAGCCCATAATCTACGAAAATGTACTCATAAAAGAGTTTGTTTTATGACGATTAAAACACATTTATATGAGTCTTAAAAGAGTCTTTTAAGAGTCATAATGTTTGCTGGGATGTTGTTTTTTAATGTGTTTGGAAATGATACTTCTAAATAAAAATTAAATAAAAATGTTTTGAAATGAGATCAGAAATGTACAAAAACAATACATTTTTATAGCTGTTTGTTAACCCATTAATGACAACGTATGATATATCATACGCGATGAAATTTGTTTACGCATTTTTCGAAAATTCCTCAAAAATCCACCGACAATGTAAACATTTTGATTTCGACAGTGTGAGAAAGCTAAAAGTATGCTTTTTCAAAAAGCACTGAAGTTGACGCCAAAAGCTCTTTTGTTTACATTTTTCGCGCCAGTTTTGTTCAGAATGATGAGCCCATCGAGTTCTGGTGGTGAGCATTAATGGGTTAATAAGTTAAACGTTGCGACCATAACATAAGAATTGATCGAGTTGAGTTATGGTACAAGAGCACTTGTATCACTGGTTTTATTTTTAACAGGTTTTATTTTTAAAATTCTCATTTCTTTTAGCAATATTACTGTTTATTGATGTTTATCGCTATCTAACGATAGTTGAAACAAAAAGCACATTTCAAAAAGCAATGTACGTAAAACTACCCTATTGAAGAATATTATGTGAACTCATTTATGAAACCAAAAGGATTCGTTTTTAAGAGGCATTTAAGTGCATCGAGTGCCGCAGACGTTTTGAGCTTTTGTACTTAAAAGCTTTATGTATACATACAGGGTGTTTTTTTTAGAGGTATAGAACTTCGAATTGAAATAAAACACAAGAAAATCGTTTTAATGTCCATCAATTTGGCTTTATTGGAAGGATAATTTTATGCCAATAATGTTTAAATATGATTTCGGGCATGTGGCCGCCGTGGCTGGCTCGAATTAAGCCAATTATACAGGTCCAATTTTCAACCACTTTTTCGAGCATATGGGGCCGTATGTCGGCAATAACGCCACGAATGTTGGCCTCCAAGTCCCCTAACGTTTCTGGTTTGTTGGCGTAGACGAGCGACTTCACATATCCCCAAAGAAAATAATCCAATGGTGTCAAATCACACGATCTTGGTGGCCAATTGACAGGTCCATTCCGCGAAATTATGCGCTCATCGAATGTTTCCTTCAATAAATCGATTGTGACGTGCGCTGTGTGGCATGTAGCGCCGTCTTGTTGGAACCACAACTCATCCACATTCATGCCATCCAATTCGGGAACAAAATAGTCGGCTGTCATGGCTCTATACCGGTTTCCATTAACGGTAACTGACTCTCCAGCATTATTTCGGAAGAAGTATGGCCCAATGACTCCACCAGCCCATAGAGCACACCAAACAGTCAGTTTTTGTGGATGTAATGGCGTCTCAAGGATCTCATGTGGATTCTCTTCACTCCAAATTCGGCAATTTTGCTTGTTGACGTAGCCATTCAACCAAAAATGAGCCTCATCACTGAACAAAATTTTTCGATGAAAATCAGCATCGAGATCAATCTCATTTTCGGCCCATACACCAAAATCACTACGCATTGCATGGTCTCGCGGCTTTAATTCTTGCACAAGCTGGATCTTGTAAGGTCGCAAGCCAAGATCTTTGCGCAAAATCTTCCATAAAGTTGATGGACAAAGCTCCAATTGCTGTGCACGGTGGCGAATCGATTCATTCGGGTCCTCTTCAACATTTTGGTCTACAGCGGCAATTGTTTCTTCGGTGCGCACTGTTCGACGTCTCTGCGGATGCGTATTATCACATAGAGTAAACGTAGTGCGAAAACGACCCATGGTTAACCGAATTAATTGCTCTGATGGACGATTATGTCGACCATAAAATGGACGGAGCTTGCGGTAAACTTCGCGAACTGAACCATTATTTTCGAAATAAATTTGCACGATTTGCAAGCGTTGTTCTTTTGTCAACCTGTTCATGATGAAATGGCAAACCAAACTGAACATAAATGACATTAGAGTTGCCAGATTTGACCACAAAATGCCAGTTTTATCTCTATTCGAAAAACAAACCCCTAAAAAAAACACCCATTATTAACTCACGGACGAGCACTGAACTGCGTCAGTATCTATTGAAATTTCATGCAGAACCGACTTGCGGCACATGCATGCTTGTCGGATTGTTTTTTTTTTCTGCGCATACGCAACTTATGCTACACTCATAAAAATATCAGTTTTTGCTATTTTTATGCAAAATGTCTCTACTTGAATGAGAGTTGTATTTCTTTTTTGCAGAAAATATTTTTTCTGAACCTCAATGTATGGTTTAATTAAAACAAAAACAAAAAAAACCTAAAGAATAAAAAAACAAACAAAGAAGCAAAAAAAAAGACACCGTTTCTTATAGTAAGTATTGACACTTCTAAATAAAAATTTAATTTTAAAAATTGAAATTAAATTATAAAATTAACCTTACTATTTTAAAGTATTCTCCTTTTTTGTAACAGTGCATAAAATAGTGAATGTTAATATGTCTCTTCGATATAAATTATGTTATTATGAACAGTAGTAAGCATATGTAAATCGCAAAATTTTTTAAAAACATATCCCCCTCACGCCTCTCCCATATATTTGTAATACACTAGATGAAAATTTTTTCCGGCGCCACTGAATAATCAAACAAGCGAACCATCGTCTTGGATGAAAGCTAGACTGAGACTCAAGTAGTATTTTTTTTCAGTGCAAAGCTTTCAATGAGCTTTTATACATAAACAAAGTATGCTTGTTTAGAGTTTGATGACCACTGATTTAAATACATTTTATGGTGCACACCAAGAGTATTTTACTCCCATAGGCGAAACCTATGTTAATAACTTATTTCATGCTTTTCATGTCTGTAGAATTTATACTTTTCAAAAATTAGAGTTAGTCGCTTTTAGTTTTAAGCGTGCGATATCTCGTTCTTACAACTGATGACTGAGCCATCAATAAAACCAATGCAGTTATAATTTTTGCAGTAATCAAGCTTAAACTTAGTTATTTATTATCTAAATTGAGGCCATAATGAATACGGTATGTTATGGTTGAGCACATAAATAACAAAATCACTAAAACGAACAAACCAACAAAAAAAAATAAATAAATAAATGCAGCAAAGAGTTCTTTGCACAAACAGAGCAGAAATCAAATTGATTAATACAGCGCCAAAATTAAAACACAAAGAAGCAAAACAAATAATTTATTAACAAAATTAAAGAATTTTCACAACACTCTAGTTAAAAAAAAATAAAATATCTTGCAACACAAAGAATAAAAAGTTTCAAAAAAAGACCTTCAAACTTCAAGTAAATTACAAGCTGAATACATGTTTTTCTGTAAACGTAAAAATAAACAGGAAGAAATAAAATTAAATAAAAATTAAAACAAAACTACGCCAAAAACCTACTTCAAAGTAATACTATGGAAAGGTATTTTTTTCTGACCAAGTTGCAGCAATTTCACAGATGCGCGCAAAAATTACAGATACAAATTGTAAATGTGAACGATTGATACGGCGTGTGCTTGTGCGGCACTATACACTACAATCGCTTTCCACAAAATTGTGTGTTTATCAATGGACAGACAGAAGCACAAACATGGTGTTCAGCCGTGGTGCGCTGGTGGTGCCAAACACTTTATTGGTCATATTTACATTAATGATTGTTGCTGTTGCTTGATCCATATGCAATTGTTTTTGATGAAGTATCTATCTGTTGGGTGAATGGAGCAAAGAAAAAAATAAAAAATAAAAATAAAACGCATTTCTGCCATTTCAGTTTGCAGTTATTTATTCTAGATTTTTGTTCTAGATATAAACACTCGCACGTTAACAGCCAAATGGACTTTAGATTTATAACCAGGTCTAAGAAATTGTTATGTATGTTATTTGTTTTCTTTTTATTTATTTATGTTTTTTTTTATTCATTCATTATATCATTTTATTATTATGTGCAAATGGATTATGGCAATGAATGGAGTAGTAATATGCATAAAAGTCTCAAGGCCTGTCGAGCACAACTGGGTGCCAACTCTATTTGTCGAGCATATCGGATAATTATATCGAGCATATCGCATAATATATTGAACAAATGGTATTGGATCCGGATTAAATTTGGAGGCAATTATCTTTTCAACTTCATATCATATATAAAGCACCATTATCAGAACTGTAGCGCGTTTGACTGCCATCCAGGGGTCCCGGGTGGTCTTCAACGTTTCTTCATTTCTTTCCTCTTTTCTTTCTAATCAACTGATATTGAAAATTCATCAATATTTACGACTTAGAACTAGTAGTTGATGATAGAGACGTTTGTGGAACGTATTGCATAATAACTTCAATTGACTGGGGAAAGACATAACACTTGCCTTAGATAAAAATTCACACGGTAAAATGGTTTTCCGTCACGCTTAGAACATTCTAGTGGTACGAGTGTAGTCCCAGAAAAACACGACCCAACAAAGAAAACACAAAAAAAAAAAAAGAATTGGAAAAATTTCGTTATTTCTCTACATAAAAGGAGACTTTTAGCTCGATAAACTTTTCCAAGCTTTTTTGAAGAAATATGGTTCCAGAAGGGTGGTTTAAAAAAGAAGGATTTAAAAAACAAAACAGTGAACTTATTTAAGAAAAATTCAATGCAAGCATTATTCTCCAAGATCTTGTGATTTGATGGGTCTGGATCACTTCCTTCGGGAACAATAAATCGAAACGTTCAAACAGGGTGGATATTGACAATTAGAACTTACTCGTATGTACATAATTCTTAGTCATTTTATTAATTTTACCGTGTTGATATAAATAAATAAATAAATAACAGGCCATTTCAGCCCTTGAAAGGACTTTGACCTAGCTTCTTATGATCAATTGTGTTGTGCGTGTTATTAAGTTTGTACACAATTGACCGAGAACCGGACCTACTTTTTTAACGCCGACTCCGAACGGCGATGAACAGAATGTTCTTGTTCTCAAGAAGCTTTACATGGCATTTGATTACTCTTTGAGGTTTGCCATTGTCTGCAGAGAAGTGGCGGCCGTACAGGATAATTATTTTAATTCAAATTTTCTGTCGCTGCTGGAATTCGAACCCGGGTCTTCAGGTTCGTTGACATAGCGGCCACGCACTTTAACCAACTACGCCACGGACGCCACCGTGTTGATAAGGTTACTGTATTTTGGAAGGTGGCGTTATTTTGATTTCATTTGGCTTATTTTCTAACCTTATATTTAATTCTTTAGAAAGATGCTTACGTATTGAATTTCATTGTGATAACTCCAAAATGACATTTGCTATCGTGTCGACAGACGGACGGTCATGCTGATCAAGATGCTTTTCATTTTGTTGTAAGGATTTTAGTCTCTAATTTTACAACACAATGAATAAATAAACTTTAATAATATGATTATACACCCAACGCAAAAAAAAAACCGCACGCACTTAATACAGGCTGATCCAAAAGTTGCTGTACACCACACTATCTTCCTTAAAACTGAGATTAATTAACATTTTTATGAATTTTTTTTTCTGTGTTTAATTTATTAATGTTTCAAGACGAAAATACAATGCTTCAATATTTTGTTTGAAGCCCATCATTTAAATGGCAATAGCTTATTCTAGACCGAAAACTTTCACACAAAACGCGCACTTCTTCGTCTGTAATTGACTGCCATTCCTATTTTACTCTGGTAATTAATTCGCTTCTATTTTTTGGTTTTGGACTTTTACATAATGGTTCCTTAACTTTAGCCCAAAGATTTTCAATGGGGCCTAAATCAGTACATACCTCTTTAAATATCATCTTGCATTAAAATTGGAGCTAATCGGCCTGGAAACTGTTCTCTATTTTTGCTACACTGTCCATAAACTGGTAAAATGCGTTCTCTGTAGTAGTTGCCATTTACAGTGTGATTTTCATCGATTATTACAAGATTCTATTTGCCATACATGCTTATGCTTCCAGAAATCATTATTTTTAAGCCTTGTTTTGGTCTTTGAACAGGTATGATCTTGTGCGGATCACTTGTTCTGATTCGCATGTTCTGCCAATTAGGCATAGGAAACAGGTGGACAGGCGATTCGTCAGTAAAAAGTATGCGATAACGTTGTCTACGAACAAAGTCACTATCAGCAGTAAAACCTTCTTTTATAAGTCGAGCACAAAATTTTTTGCGGTCAGCGATGTTTTTTCGCTTAAAAGGGATTTGATGGGTCTCACGTACGAGTGCTGACCCCAAAAAACAGCTTTTGATGTATCTTAAGCCAGCCGACCGGCTTATTTTGTTGCTTTGGCCAGTTCTGTTTTCGGATACGTTTAAGCGCTTAGCTATTGTCCTTGTTCCTACACCTGCAGTATCTTAAGCCATTTTCCGTATTTTTCTTTTCAATTTTGCAGTTAATATAGTTGGTCTACCACTTCTTGGTTGATCTGCCACGTCTCCTTCAATATTTGCAGCCCACTTAATTACTGTTGTTCTTGAAACCTTCAGCCTCCTACTGATCTCGGCGTTAGACATACCAATTTTACTTAAAGCTAGAATATTCCTTCTGTTTTGTACTCTATCCATTCCGTAACTGTAAACAAAAAAGATTTGGTGTACACAAAAATGTTTATTTGAAAGCAAATCCAAAATGTACGGAAAGTTCCGATTATAAACTTTATTTTCATATCAGAAACGTTTTTGCTGTGAGAGCTCCCAAATCCGTTTCTTAACTCTCAAAAGCAGATTTTGAAATTTAAAATTTTTTAACCTTAAATAACATCACTTTTTATAATAAAGCCAGGCACAAACTTACTTGACAAAACTTGTAAAAAATAAAAGCACTTGTCACTTTAAATTAGTAAAATTTTGGCACCTTACAAACCATTCACTTCAAAAAGTCGCCACCAAATGATAACTGTGTAGCAAAGTTATTGAAATGTATTCAAGGTACAGTTTATGCAATAATAGTTACCAACATCGGGGAATCCCCTTATTATGTACAATAGAAGACACAGTGATTGACTTCAAGTTTGCTTTACAAAAATTTGAAGATGTACAGCAATTTTTGGACCACCCTGTAGAAATTCGAAGTTTACGTTGTTGGAATTTCTCCGAACATAAACTTAACGCGCTGATTTTTTTTTATTTAATTCCCTCGATTGTTCTTTATTACTTTTTGAAAATTTTTTTATGTATTTTGTTTTAATAGAGTTTTTTATTGAATTTTGGAAAGTGGTAAAATTAACATCATGGTTAGAGGAGCACAGTTGTCACAAATTCAAAAAAAAAAAAAAAACTGAATATGACTGGTCAATAGTCATATTCTCAGATAAATCTAAATTCAACCTTATATGACTAGATATTATTCGCACAGTGCGCCGTAGAGTAGGTGAACGCGTTGAGGAAAATTGCATTCTTCCCACCGTCAAGCATTCACCCTGTCATGATATGGGGATGCATTTCCATATACAAAGTGGAAGCGATTTTAATTCTAGAGGGTGCATTGAAGGCCAAAATTTATGAAGAAATAATTTTCAACGGGCTTATCACAAGCTTTGAGTCGATAACAGAAATGGATGCAGGTCCCATTTTTCGTTAATTTTCATGATTTGGATCAATACATAAAACTTTTAAAGGACTCGAACTGGAGTGTGGCTTTTTTTCTTGCGCTGGGTGTTTTAGTGTTGGTCCGTTAGGTTGGAGACTGACTGCGAGGTTCTGTATTTGTGAATTCTCTTCAGTACACCATGGTCGTCCTTATCGTCGTGGGTTGTTTATTTTGCCATACTTAGGCATTTGCGCAATATGCCACACTGCTTTTGAGCTCCTGCGGATATGGTCTCTACACATCCTTACTTCTTCTTTTTTTCAACCATCGAACTACTTCGTTGATTTGGAAACTTTCTCGAATTTCGGCATTGGTTTTTTTAACCAGCCGTAACAATCTAGCTTGTGTTCAGCTTCTATTCCAATATCTTCTCCTAATCCAAGATATTGATCTTTTTAAGAGGATTGAGGTATTAAATTGCTCAATTCTCATTTTTTACGTTTGGTCATATCTTGTCGTGTTTCTTCCATCTCTACAGTTTGTTATGTATGCTCCTAGGTAGGTGATTTCAGGGATTTGTTCTCTGTTGCTCTAACAAGACGGTTGCTCCTGGTAATTTTTGGTTGATAGGAGGGAAATTAAATAACTCCATTAGAGACGTTATTAAAAAAGTAAATTTAAGATCTTTCGCGGCATTGCACTTTTCTACCTTATCGACAAATATTTGTTTGGACCAAAATGTCTGGGACAAATCTTGAATAATTATATTTTAATAATGTAAAAAAATTTTAGTCTAAAATAAAATACAGCTTCACAAAAAAAAAATAAATTAAAAAAGTATAATTTTTTTTTCGAAAAACTCCCGGAGGCCCGGGACTTAAAATTTTATTTGGCTTATTGCAATTTAATTTAAAATATTTCAAAATATAAAAATGAAGTAACCTTTTTATTTAGATAGGTTTTCTGCTGAAGTGCTCTAGAAAAATTTGCCAAAATCGAGCAAACTTTCTGAGTCTATTACCAAAATTTTGCGCTTTTTGGAGTGTTATTGACGAGTTAACTTCAAATTTCCTTGTTTAACTTCTTGACTCAAACAACTTGAACCAAGCCAACTGAGGTTAAAGCCAAAACATAAACATACATTTATCTCAGTTTTAGCCGGATCCACAACGGCAACCAGCCGTTTGTATGTCTGTCTGTTTGCCGTGTCTGCGATTTTTCACAAATTTGTTTCGTTCAGTTGTTAAAAATACTTTCAACAACATTTAGATTGTATCTAGCGGTGGTTGTCTTTCCCAATAAATCCCAAAGCAAAGTGCAGATACTTGTTGCAAGACAAACACAATCTCATGTCTGTCTGACTGTCTTTGATACCGATCCTCAGCGGTATGATCGTTTCACGTTCGGAGGAGCAGGCATTGTTTCAACAAACAGCATTATAGTGGTTGCCGTTGTCGTTGTAGTTGTTGTTGCTGTTGTTGTTGTTGTTGTTGTGATTCTTCTGCTAAGCATTTCACCATTACGAAATGTTTGAATTTGTACCGCATGGCAAGAAACCAGTTTAATATAGTTCGGACCAAAACAAAGAGCGCTTAAAGACCATTAAAACCATTAAAAACCTTACCTGGTTGAATGGAACTTATTTCTAAGTCGTTTGGTTGGGATGAAGCAGCAGCTTAGCTTAAATAACCAAACTTTAGAATTGTTTTTTCTTTTTAATTTTTTCTCTTGTGGACTGTTTCGCGAAAAAAGGCCAATAAAATAGAACAACTACAACGGTGAAGACGCACAGTGGGTTGTTCCGTACAAACAAAAAATAAAAAATATTTGCTTCTACCCTTGCAAACATTTTCTGAGTGCCTCAAAAAAATTACTCTAACAAGAGTTTTTCTTATGCGTGTTTTATGAGTACGCAATAAAAAGACTCATAAAGGAGTCTTTGATATGATTCTAAAATAATTGCTCAGAAATAAGGCTCTAAAAAGAGTATTTTTTATGCGTGTTTTGTGAGTACGCAATAAAAAAACTCATTAAGGAGTCTTTGATATGATTGTAAAATGATTACTCAGAAATCAGACTCTAAAAAGAGTATTTTTTATGCGTGTTTTATGAGTATGCAATAAAAGGACTCATAAAGAAGTCTTTTATATGATTGTAAAATGTCTTTAAATTTTTCTACTATTACTTTTTATTTGAAATGTTTAAAAAAAGATATTGTTGTCATTTTTTTTTTATTTTTCAACTATCAAATATTTTAAATAAATTTGAACCTAAAAATCTATTCCAGCCTAAACGGATCATAATTACTTCTATGAGTTCTGAAAGAGTCCTCAGTATGAGTCTTTAAAGATTCCATTCCATGATTCTTAAAAGAGTATCAAATATGACTATCAAAAGTGTCTTAATTTTGAGTCCAAAAGGCATTAATATGAGTTCTAAAAAAGTATTTATTTAAAGTCTTTATTATGAATCTTAAAAAAGTATTTAAAATGAGTCTTAAAATAGTCTTAATTTTGAGTCCAAAAAAACTCATTTAAATAAGTTATAAAAGAGTCTTTATTATAAGTCTTTAAAGAGTCTTTATTATGAGTCTTAAAAGAGTATTAAATATGAGTCTTAAAAGAGTCTAAATTTTGAGTCTTAAATGAGGCATAAAGTAGTCATTATTATGAATCATATTTTGAGGCCCGAAACCTACGAAAATGTACTCATAAAAGAATCTTTTTTGAGAGCATTATGACGATACAAGCTCATTTATATGAGTCTTAAAAGACTCTTTTAAGAGTCATAATGTTTGTTGGGTAAAAACACAACATTATTGGTATTTGTTCGACAGATATTTAAAAAACAAAAAAAAAAAAAAACAAATTTGAATCAAAATTTGAGGGATTCAGATAAGTTTTGAATATGCTGCATAGTATGAATGTTGATAGGTTGGGAAAAAGTACTCGGAGTTTTTCTGTTCGTTTAACTTTAGAGTGTCATAACTTTGAAATGGTTACCTGCATCGGGCAACTATTTTTTTTCCGTAACAGAAGACAATTCAGCTAATTATTCATGAACATTTCACTGAGATTAGTGCCTCGCGTTAAAATTTACTTGTGGCGTCCGTGGCGTAGTTGGTTAAAGTGCGTGGCCGCTATGTCAACGAACCTGGAGACCCAGGTTCGAATCCCAGCAACGACAGAAAATTATTTGAAGTAAAATATTTTTTCTGTACGGCCGCCACCTCTCTGCAGACAATGGCAAACCTTAGAGAGTAATCAAAATGCCATGTAAAGCTTCTTGAGAATAAGAACATTCCGTTCATCGCCGTTCGGAGTCGGCGTTAAGCCTGTAGGTCCATTTCTCGGTCAATTGTGTACAAACTTAATAACACGCACAACATAATTGATCATAAGAAGCTAGGTCAAAGTCCTTTCAAGGGCTGAAATGGCCAGTTATTTATTTTTATTTTTTTTATTGTTAAAATTTATTGCAAAACAAATTTAATGAAATTAAAAAAAACATATATTAAATATAAAATTAAAAATATATTATACAATTTTACTACGACAAAAGGAAGAATGCGTCGAATGAAAAAAAATGTGTGCTATCGATCGACCTATGACCGAAAAAGTAGCTCAAATTATGGATAAGGGGCAAGAAAACCGTCACGACATCGCTAAGCAACTGAAGATCGACCACAAAATGATTTTAACCCATTTGCATAAATTAGGTTTCAAAAAGAAGCTCGTAGTATGTTACTCCATTACTTCTAAACCGTTCCAACAGTGTTGTTCAAATTTTTAGGGTGTGTTGGGTCAGTCATGGAATGGGTTTTGAATTTATTTGTACAACATCGGATGCGGGATTTTCGAGATATTGCAAAAATAGTGGATCCCTTTTCGCCCATACGATTTCCAATATAAAATCGCTTAAAATCAGTTTTTCGTTCTTTTTGACAGGAATAGTTTGACAGATCTCATTGGATAGAGTTTGCACTTAAGCGAAAAATATAGGAATAGTAAAAATTGACCACACACCATTTTACTGCCCACAAATCAATAAAAACGCTTTAATTAAGACGGTTTTGATCGTAAGACATATTTTCGACTCCAGTACAAAAGAAGTCGAAAATATGTCTTGTACTTAGTTCGATCTCTCTGAAAATTTTCATGCGTTAATTGTTTCAATGGTTCCAGTACAAAAACAAACGATTTCCATTGTAAAACGCTATTTGGGGAACCAGGAATTGACTATTGTTTGCATTGTCTCATTCATTATTTAGACGTTAAATTTGGCGTTCGGTGTATTTTTCGATATTTACTAATATATATCTACATATATACTTTATTTACATCTCTCCACCTTAGATTTTGACCACTGTGTTTAGATCTTAAACAATAATTTTTCGGCCGATTGGAGATAAAGTAAAATTGATTTTTATTAAAAATATTCCATTTAAAGAAAGTATTTTAAAAGTTTTTCCTAATACAAAGTAAATTCCGCGTTTATGTGTTATAATTAAAAATTATGACTTATATTAAAAATAATAAATAAGTCAATTATTGACTTTGATAGAAAATAGGGGTATTCACGATGTGATGTAATGGGTGTTTTTTTTAGGGGTTTGTTTTTCGAATAGAGATAAAACTGGCATTTTGTGGTCAAATCTGGCAACTCTAATGTCATTTATGTTCAGTTTGGTTTACCATTTCATCATGAACAGGTTGACAAAAGAACAACGCTTGCAAATCGTGCAAATTTATTTCGAAAATAATGGTTCAGTTCGCGAAGTTTACCGCAAGCTCCGTCCATTTTATGGTCGACATAATCGTCCATCAGAGCAATTAATTCGGTTAACCATGGGTCGTTTTCGCACTACGTTTACTCTATGTGATAATACGCATCCGCAGAGACGTCAAACAGTGCGCACCGAAGAAACAATTGTCGCTGTAGAGCAAAATGTTGAAGAGGACCCGAATGAATCGCTTCGCCACCGTGCACAGCAATTGGAGCTTTGTCCATCAACTTTATGAAAGATTTTGCGCAAAGATCTTGGCTTGCGACCTTACAAGATCCAGCTTGTGCAAGAATTAAAGCCGCGAGACCATGCAATGCGTCGTGATTTTGGCGTATGGGCCGAAAATGAGATTGATCTCGATGCTGGTTTTCATCGCAAAATTTTGTTCAGTGATGGGGCTCATTTTTGGTTGAATGGCTACGTCAACAAGCAAAATTGCCGCATTTGGAGTGAAGAGAATCCACATGAGATCCTTGAGACGCCATTACATCCACAAAAACTGACTATTTGGTGTGCTCTATGGGCTGGTGGAGTCATTGGGCCATACTTCTTCCGAAATAATGCTGGAGAGTCAGTTACCGTTAATGGAGACCGGTATAGAGCCATGATAACCGACTATTTTGTTCCCGAATTGGATGGCATGAATGTGGATGAGTTGTGGTTCCAACAAGACGGCGCTACATGCCACACAGCGCACGTCACAATCGATTTATTGAAGGAAACATTCGATGAGCGCATAATTTCGCGGAATGGACCTGTCAATTGGCCATCAAGATCGTGTGATTTGACACCATTGGATTATTTTCTTTGGGGATATGTGAGGGATAAGCCAAATTGATGGACATTAAAACGATTTTCTTGTGTTTAATTTCAATTCGAAGTTCTATACCTCTAAAAAAAACACCCTGTACTTATAAAAAGTATATAAGATAAATTTTAGACATAGAACATATTCATAGTTCATAGTAGATTGTTGTTTAATCGATTTCCGTTCATTTATTTTAAGTTGTTAAAAGATTCTGTCTAGCAAAAAAAAAAATTTTACTTTGAAAAATCTAATGATTTTGAAATGCAAAAAAATGTTCTTTGAGTACAATAGGGTTTCTCATTACGTCTCACCCGCATCGAGAGCAATCAATTGCCACTATTTCGCTAACTACTTCACTAGTTCTAAGGTAACTAGTACTAGTTCACAAAGGTAATGCATATGTTGGTCCTATAGCACTAGTTAAATGGTTAGCGGTTGGTAAACTAAACAGTAGTAATTGACCAATTCCTATGACATGTTTACGTAAAATTCACCAGTTGAATGCAAAGAAAGTGAATCAAAGTGGAATACTGTATTACCAGAGGTTAGTGATATCGCTAGTTGAGCACTAGTACCAAATACTTTAGTTTCCCTTTTGTATTCAAAACTATGTAGGGCCATTCACGATCCGGTGCAAATTATTTAGCAAAATTTTCCAATTAATTTTTTTTTTGCCTTGGATTAAGACTGTTCCTACTCAGGTTTACTTTGCAATGTTTGAAAAAAAATAAAGTTCACATTGAGTTGACTCATATTAATCGCTACCACCGGTCATGTCGCAGCGAAATAACTTTCCTCTAACTCAACTAAAAAAAACTGCTGGTTTGCAAGAACCATACGGAAACGGGAACTCACTAAAAAAAACAATTCGGTGATGTCATATGACTGCATTTTTGAGCTAAGCAGCTTTTTGTAAGAAAATTTACCAAATTGCATTGACATCCAAAGACTTATATTTTTGTCCATCGCTTATTTGGAGACAATTCACTGTGCGACGCTATAAACGGTAAAGCAAGCAGTCGAAGCTGAATCGCCAAACTAAAAGAGAGAAGAAAAAGCACAAAATAAAAGCTTCCAAGATGGCAACACTTAGATAAATGCACGTTGTACATGCGAAGTTTTGCGTTTCAACAGCAATAAAACAACAACAACAGCAACAGTGAAGCCAACAACGGAGCGCAAAATTTTAAGAAAATTATACTTCGTCAGAATTCCGTGAAAATCCAAGAATACTTATATAAACGTGGTTCCTTACTTTTATTTGAAACTACGTGCTGTTCAACTGCAAAGAAAAACTTCAATCTTCTCCAAAGCTTGCAGAGCCTTGGAGATCACCCCATCATGAATTCAGCTCATGTTTAATTAATTAAAAGCGACAACTTTGCCCTCCATTGCAGCCAGTGACAATAATATAGTTGCATGTGGCAGCAACAAATGATGCAAATGTTGCAAATGAACTTTGAACTGCAACATGGCGAAAAAATGCAACGACAGAAAAAAAAAACACAAAAATTCTAAGAAGAACATTTGAACATTGCGATGAATGAAGGATGCGATCACAATTGCAGCGTATGGCTGTTACAAGGAAGTAAATAAAATCACAACAAAAACAAAAACGAACCGACAACAAAAATTCAGTGCATGCAGTATTTGCTGCATGTGACGACGACTGACTGTATGTTGGTTGTTAGCTGGTAACCAACAACAAACAACCGAGATCAATGACTTCAGATCTGAACAGAGATGGGCACAAACAAGAAGCTGCTCGCACTAAAGCTAAGATCGAATTTTCAAGAGTCGCATCTTGCCACTGAAATGAAAGGAAAATAATATGTATAAAAAAAAAACAAATAAAAATAAATGCCACCAACAACAAGTGTTGACTTTACGTTGTATTGTTGGTGTTTATGTTTATGGTGATGAAAGATTTTTTTATTGCCTGCCTGCCTGCCTTCCAGCCTGGCTGTTTGAATATCTTACTGACTGACTAACTGTCGACTGTCGGTATGTCGCATCTTATGCTGCAGTCTATCGACCAACGCTATAAAAAAAAGATACTCGCTCGAACTTAGAAATTTTCATAAAATACAACAGCAACAAAAAATCATAAAAAAACAAAATAGTTAAACATACATTCGTCATGTTTGCGCCTTCATCAACTCAAGCAGATAACAACAATTCTTGAGTGCGCACAACTGACAACATGTTGCTGGTGTGTGTTTGTGTTAACAACCTGCGGCATTGTTGCCGCAGCATGTGGTTTCGTCAGCGAAGGCGGCAAAGCTTTATGAACGGGACGCATGGATGTACGGGACAGGACAGGATAGAATGGAATGGAATAGAATGTGGTGGGATGGAATGGGATGAGATGAGATGGATGTATAGATGGCAAAACTAAAACGAATTCAGGAAATTCGTATGAATATATTTTATTTTTTTATATTCTTTTGCTTAGAATATTATCTAACATGTTAATTTGTTGCATCTTTAGACATTTTCTAAAAATATCTTTACTGATCTTACTGACGTCTGCCTTAAGTCTCCTTCTATCCTCCTTCAACAGGATCTTTATGCTCTAGAACTTCGGGTCTTTGAAGGTGATGATGGTTTATGGGGAATATTATCGAGCATACCATCGGGAATACAATCTTCGAGCGGTATAACTTGAGAAATTTGAACTTCAACGCTATAAAAGTGTCTTCACCAAACAAGGTTCAGACCAAAACAAAATATACCAATTGAAAGGATTTTTAACATACTATTTAACTTTGATACCGGAATTGGGAGTCAGATTTTTATTTTTTTTTGTGCTTATAATTTTTGGTAGAAAACCTGTACAAAAAACAATTGGCTGCGGTTGTCTCTGTCAAGGACACACACGTGGGTTTTACTTGATAACGTATCTTTATCCTCTTCATTACTCTAATCAATATGCTTTCCCTTGTCCTTAAACATGTCCTCGTCCTTATGATCGTTCTGCTTTTTGATCTAATACTTGCCTTTATTCGTATCCTAATACTTGTCTTAATTCTTGTTCTTACCCATCTCCAAATTCTTGTCCTAGTCCTTGTCCGAATCCATTGTTGTAATGTTTCTCTTTTCATTTTTATTTTAATTTTAGCTTTCACTTTCATTTCCAATTTTCATTTTTATTTTCATTTTCCATTTTCATTTCTTTTTCTTTTTTTATTTTCATTTCCATTTTCATTTTTGTTCTCATTTCAAGGTACTACCATGGGAAGTGTTCAAGGGAGGTACAAGACCTGACGCCACCAGCTCGAGTATTTCCCAGGTCCACGCGGTCAGCATTCCAAGCCCATCCCTATACCATTGCCTTGATGCCCAACAGAACAACGCATTACCGAGATAATTCATTATTCTGTCGCACAGTAGGATTGTGGAATAATCTCCCTGCGAGTGTGTTTCCCGATGGCTTCGAACTGTGTGAGTTCAAAACAAATCTTCACCGACACTACTCAAACTTTCCACCTTCCAACTAAACTATCACCCTTCTTCCGAATCAACTCAATGCTTACGCATTAATAGGGGGCATCCCCTGAGCGTTGGTTTAGGCTAAAAAAAAAAAAAAAAGAATGCAAAGTGACTTTATCAAAAAGTTAAAATTCTTTTAAACCCACAAAAATTAATATATGGACTTGCAATTTTGCATATGAACTTTGATATATAACATGTACTCTGTGTGGAAATTCAGCCAAATCGAGTGAAAACTACACCTACCTCCCATACGAAGTGACTTTATCAAAAAACAAAAGAGAATATTTTCCGGTAAAACTATGACGAAAATGTTTTTTTGACTGCTTTACACTTTGAATATACTTCGGTTTGGAGGTGGGGGTATTTTAACTTCAGCCCAGTTGAAGATCATTTCTTACTAGTTTTTTTTTTTATTTTGAATTTTGTGTTTATTTTAATTTTTTAATTTTTTTTTTTTGTTATTATTTTTTTCAATTTTATTAATGCTTTTGCTTTTGTAAACATTAAATTTACCTAAGCTACATGCAATAAATTCATGCAACGATGATTCATTTCCGCTATATTATGCGTTTCTCTCAGGGGCCTCATTACGCGATAAATTTTTTATAGTTTATTTTTATCATGTGGCCGATAACCTCACTTTGATTATCGTAAAATTTACCGTAGCGCCAATAGTCACAGGATACAATTCCATGCAACGATTTTTGATTGTTGTTGCATTTTCAGTGCATTAAGCGGCTCCTTCCGTATTGATATGGCGCCAAATTTTTTTATTTTCATTATGTCACTAAACTAGCCTTTAATGGCGGGAGATAAAATTTACCATAGCACCTTCACTCAGGGAGTTATAACTCCATGCAACAATATTGCATTTTTTATACATAAACTGCGACCTGAACTGACTCAATTATTTTTTGT
This sequence comes from Pherbina coryleti, assembly GCA_943735915.1. Taxonomy (NCBI): domain Eukaryota; kingdom Metazoa; phylum Arthropoda; class Insecta; order Diptera; family Sciomyzidae; genus Pherbina; species Pherbina coryleti. The sequence goes on along the minus strand of OX030949.1, from coordinate 60,207,790 downwards.
TTTTTTTTTTACTTTTGTCGTAAGGCTAACTATAAATACTCCACTTCAATTCAACATCATTAACCGTAGCGCATAAATTCACCGAGTAAAAATTCCATGCAACGCCATTGCATATTTGTTGCATTTTCGATATTTGCGGTTGTCTCCACTAAAATTCATTACTTCATAAATTTTTTTGTTTACTTCATAAACAAGAAAAATTTCATGTTTATGGATGCTTTTCGGACAAAGAATTGGGAAGGTTTATAAGTTTCACATAAAACCTCGATGCACAGTTTACATACATATAATAAAATAATACCAGAAGGTTTCTTAAATTTTACCAAATCTCTATATGGACCAAACAATTTGGAATGGATTTTATAGGAGGATAGCGATCCAAAACTTTGAAGTCATTTCTGTACGCATTGGAAGGAGGAAAATAATATAAAGACGTTAGATTGGTTGTTCCAACGTCCTGATGCTAATTCAATAGAAAAAGTTTAGTCCGAATTGCAACAGAGGCAACGGTAGAGGGCAACAATAGCGACGATAATTGAACTTGCGTGGGTCTTGACTTTTACGCGTGGCTTAAAGGAATGCTTGAGAATTTGACATATTGTTTGCATGCAAAAAATTGAAAAAGTCTAAGAAATAAAATGCCAAAAATAACAAAATTTTGCTCTCAATAAAATATCATTTCTTAAAATATCTGAGGTGCTTGTCCAGTGCACTATTCAGTTAAGTTATACCTAGTTCTGCATATCAAAGCATTCACTCTATGATGATGATGATGTTGATCATTGATCACGTTAATAAAGCAATTTTTTTTCATATAGGAGGGTAGAGAATAAAGACAAATCACGCACATGCCTTAACTCGAGTTTTCTCCCAGCTGAGTCACGCGTTATTTCGACGCTTCATGTTGTTAATTGAGCTCAGCTCACAATCGGTGCTGCTTACTATTCACCAGCCTGTGTTGCCTGTACATATCACATCATTCCTACAAGCAAACAGTTTTACGCTTCATCTGATGTTTAATTTATATGAGATATTTTGTAGGTGCGAAAAATAGTACCAGAGTTATTTGACACTGGTTGTTTTTGTTGTATTTGTTATTATCGGTGAAATCTTTGTTGTAGTTTTGTGTTTTGCTTCTTCCCTTCTGTATTGTGAAGATCAAAGCCATTAACCTTGTTTAACTCGGTGAAGCTGCTTTATTTCTCTGGGAACCAACAACAACAACAAAAAAACAAAACAATTCACAATTTATAACGGTATCTTTTTCAATATCTAATCTTTAGTGATAGCTGACCGATGATCAAAACTACATATAGAATATATTATATCAATAATGAATTCAAATAGATTTTGGATTTCATGTTAATGTAAATTTTTATATTCAAAATGTGAATATAAAGCACAGATTTTAAGCTTGGCTGAGAAAGTTGAAGTGCGAATCGTGTCTAGACAGTGCTTTGATTGATATTCTCAGACCTAAGCTGGTTTAAATAATTTTGAAAAAGTGAACGAAAGAACTTGTATGTACTTATGTTTAAGTATTCATAAAATTTTTCATCGAAAAATAGAAAATAAATAACGCTGAACGATTTCACAAAGTTTAGCAAATTGTCAGATATCAAAAATTATATTAAAGGCAACAAGCATCACTTAAACATCAAAGAACCCATAAAAATCTGCCTTTTACTTGTTGCTTTGACGGTGGTCGCGGCTACACTTGAGGTGTGATCGTGTAACAGTACAACTACACTTTGAGGTATACCCTGATGCTTCGAATGTCAGTTAAAATTTTTTTCTTGGTAAATTTTCCATTAACTGTTTACATATAACTTTGCTTTTGAATTGTTATGATGAAATGCAAGTAAACATTAACCTCCTCAGTGCCGGTGAAAAAGGTCTTTCCTTTTTTTGACTTTGATCAAAAAATGCAAATTTTCGACAAAAAGCTCTTTTAAAGCTCCTATGATCCCTAAATTAGGCACAATATAAAATATTCACTATTCTTGAGTGTACCCAATGCAATTCTGAGGTCCTTTTTTCGAAAATTTCCTCCAGTGATATGATAGTGAAATAATAAGTTTTTCCACGGACTTTCCTTAAATCTCAGAGGAAAGGTTTCCTTAGGCTTAAATTTTAGTTAATATTCGCAGTCCTCAAAAACAAGATGGCGAATCTAAGATGAAGGAGTGACAATCTTATATATATTACGCAAACCCAAATTTTGTCCGGCGTAAGGCTTTTTAAGTACAAGTCCAATCTTAATAAATTTGGTATTTTTGGGTAGGTTCAGACCTGTAGATGTGCAAACTGGACTTTTTATTTCTTAAAAATTTATATATTTTAAGTTATAGCTTATTAAAGTTTGCATATAACTGCATATAATTGTTGTTGTTATGTTGTTTTTTCTTTTCTTAACAGCAGCTGAGAACAACGTTACCAAACTCAGAGCAAGAATATTCTCTGCTCACATTTCGCTCTCTTCTGTCTCTTCTCGCCAATTATTATTATTTTTATAGTTGATGGGTGCAGCAACGCGCACCAGTCGTAGCTAGTTTTTACATATTCCCAGACGACATATCTTTTTCCTTCCAATGAAATTCAAGTAAAGAAACGGTTTTTTAATTAAATTTTCTGCGGATTTTTCTTTATCTAAATATTAATCTTAATCTTGAACTTAATTTCAGTATTTCAATTTATTTTAATATTAATCTTAATCTTAATCTCAATATTAATTGAGATTAATCTTTATCTTAATCTTAGCCTTAATTTTAATCTTAATATTAATATTAATCTTAATCTTAATCTTAATCTTAATCTTAATCTTAATCTTAATCTTAATTTTAATCTTAATCTTAATCTTAATCTTAATCTTAATCTTAATCTTAATCTTAATCTTAATCTTAATCTTAATCAAAATCTTAATCTTAATCTTATTCTTAATCTTAATCTTAATCTTAATCTAAATCTTAATCTTAGTCTTAATCTAAATCTAAATCTTAATCTTAATCTTAATCTCAATCTCAATCTCAATCTTAATCTAAATCTTAATCTTAATCTTAATCTTAATCTTAATCTTAATCTTAATCTTAATCTTAATCTTAATCTTAATCTTAATCTTAATCTTAATTTTAATCTTAATCTTAATCTTAATCTTAATCTTAATCTTAATCTTAATCTTAATCTTAATCTTAATCTTAATCTTAATCTTAATCTTAATCTTAATCTTAATCTTAATCTTAATCTTAATATTAATCTTAATCTTAATCTTAATCTTAATCTTAATCTTAATCTTATTCTTAATCTTAATCTTAATCTTAATCTAAATCTTAATCTTAGTCTTAATCTAAATCTAAATCTTAATCTTAATCTTAATCTTAATCTCAATCTCAATCTCAATCTTAATCTTAATCTTAATCTTAATCTTAATCTTAATTTTAATCTTAGTCTTAATCTTAATCTGAATCTTAGTCTTAATCTGAATCTTAATCTTAATCTTAATCTTAATCTTAATCTTAATATTAATATTAATCTTAATCACAATCTTAATCTGAATCTTAATCTTAATCTTAATCCTAATCTTAATCTTAATCTTAATCTTAATCTTAATCTTAATCTTAATCTTAATCTTAATCTTAATCTTAATCTTAATCTTAATCTTAATCTTAATCTTCATCTTCATCTTAATCTTAATCTTAATCTTAATCTTAATCTTAATTTTAATCTTAATATTAATATTAATCTTAATCTTAATCTTAATCATAATCTTAATCTTAATCTTAATCTTAATTTTAATCTTAATCTTAATCGCCAAACCTAGTCCCTTTCAATTTGATTTTAATATTAGTGAAAATATATTAGGAATATCAGGAAACTAAAAACCGATGATCTAAAGGGGTTAAGAAATAAGTAAGATGAGCTGGCTTAAACACGAGTACGTAAATTGTTTTTTCCTTTTTATTTTTTCTTGTTTTGTTCAGATTTCAGTTTTGTTAACTTAGGCTAATTAAAAATGCTTTTAACGTAAACGAGCTTTGTTGTTATTCTCATTTGTTGTTTTAACACACTTTTCCCAATTCTGGCACGTATTTTTATCGAGAATTATAGTGTTACAAAAATGTAATATTCAAGATTTTTATGGTGAAAGTTTTGCCGAGTTTGTGAATTTGCAACGCTTTGCATTGATTAAGAATTAAAATAATTTTAAATTTTTTAAAGCTTGCTTCTTTTTATTTTACGAGTCAGATTATTATCTGAACCTGTTCCACTACAAAGCTGTTATAAAGACTTCGGAGAAAAGGCTGTAGCCTGAAAAAAATTTGATTTTATGATTTTGATCTTTTTGGTTATGGCTGGACTTTAATATCAAAATAAGCAAAATTATGTTCTAGAGTGAAAAAGTTAACCCCATTTGTTAACTTTGATAACAATTTTTATAATTTAATGGATTGATTCAAGATATTTAGTGAAAATAGGAATAATGTTATATAAAAGGGTCGTATAAGAGGTACAATATATCAAATTGCAAGAATTGAAAACGCTTTCTAATGTAATTTTTTCTGGTTGGCTTTCTCCTGGAGGCCGTAGATCAATGGATTCTTTTGACTAATTGACATTTCTATAACAAAGCTGTTTTTCTTGTTGGGTATATAGGTTACTTTGTACTTCAATGGTATCTTACAAATTCATAGCACTCGACAAAAAGTTAATTTTTTCAAAAAGTTCCATTAAAAAAATCTAATTATCTACCTTGTACGGTATTGGCCAAAATATAGAATATTTTTATATAAATTAAATAAAAAAACAAAAAATATATAGTATCTTCATTAAATCTATTACAGAAAATTAAAGCCATGACTTTTCATTACGTTTAAAAAACGTTTAACCCTTTCAGTGCCAAATTAGCCCTGGCAATGCCTAAAAAATTTTTCTAACTAAAAATGTAAATAAGATCTCTTACATTTGTAGTATTATATTTAATTACCTTTAGCTTTAGAAAATTCTCGGAAATATTTAAAAATATAATTTTTTAATTTGCTCTTTTTTGAAGTCGCGTGGCCGCGTGGTCGCGCTCATAAGTTCACTCGGAATAACCTTGAAAAACATGTTATAAAAATTAATTTTCGTATTTTTGATTTTCTCTTCTTTTTCATCACATTTCAATCTATTATTAAAAATGTATTGTTAAAAATCAGGGTGTCGCAAACTAGAAACAGAGCCACAAAGCAAACTGTTGCCGTATGGCAACAAATATGCCGAAAGGGTTAAAAAGAAGTTATGCATATTTTTCTTAAAACGAATAAAAATTTCGCTGTTCAAAAATTAAACACCCCAACCTCCCTCGTGTTAACTAAAATTATTTTAGTAATTTGAAAATAACAAAAGGAAAAAAGCATAAGGAAAATTTTGCGTTCTTTCTAATTTTTTAAGTTTATCAAATCGTCCGACTCCTCTACTTGTGCGTTCCGAGTTCGAGACCACTTTTAGAAAAGCCAAAACCACTGTTATTTTTGACCTATCGGGCTTCCTTTTCGAGATATGGTGGTTTTTCTTATTTTAAGGCTATCATATCGTCCGTCCCCTCGACCTATACGTCTCGAATGGTTAAATACGTAATGAAATTCGGTAGTGCAAATAAAGCAGTGGTGTTAACTCACTTGTTGATAAGCCGGAGTAAAAATATTTTCGAATTTCGTCGAGGGATTCTTAATTAATAACCAGCAAAATTTTGAACGGTTTCAAGAAAAATATGTATTGCTTTTTTTATCGTTATGAAAAAGCCATTGTTTTAATTTTCTAAAAGCATTCTCTAATAGACTTATTAAAGATACTGTGAGATCAAACATTTTCTTTTTTATTCAATTTTTATCAAAATATTTTATATAAAACATATGAACCGAGGGGTGCTTGACTTTTGGCTAATACTGTATATCATTTATGCTGTTTTTTTCTGCTTTGACGCTAAGCTATAATGCTAAGCAAAAAAATACATAAAAAAACAACAAAAATGCTCTGTCGGTAGAAAATATAAAGTCAAAAATTTTACTCAATGCAAAAATAAAAACAGGTACCAGAACTTCAAAGTTTTTGGCATTTTGCAAGAATTTATTATGCCACAAGCATAACAAGAAACCGGATTTTGGTAAGCTTTTCCCATTCCTACCTGCTACAGAGCATGTTCCTAATTTAAGGATAGTGGTCAGCAACAAAAACTTAACAAACGGAATCAGTCAAGAGTTTTTTTATGAGGCCAAAAAAATAATTATTGTTTCATTAAGAAAAGCAAAACACCACTTCCGAATATTAAAAAACAAGAAGAAAAAAATGAGAACCGTTTTTACAAAAATGAAACCAATCTCGAAAGCGATCCAAAGTAACGAGATACACTCCGCTTCACTTGAATAGGGACAGTGATCACAGCTACGAAAAATGGGAGCTGTTCAAATTACAGCATTTGAACATTTTTTAAAATTTTGATTATGAAACTTAAAACTATTTCAAAAGTGATTTTCAATTCAAATTTTTTCAAATTAAAATTTCAAATTTTTCTATTTCAAAATTTTTTAAATCGGATATATACTTAAATTTATCTTTATCCAAAAAAAAAGTTGAATAGGCACAGCAAGAAAACAAAGAAATAAAGTAGAAAAATCAATTTTTTTTATTACAAATTTTATTTGTAATGAGTTAGTTCTTCTGTATTCGAAATAAGTTTAAAATTTCTATTCAGTGGGCTATGGTACTATTATATACTATTATGGTACTATTATATACTATTTTAAAAAATTTAACCAAATTTCACTCCGTGCAACTTTAATCTCTGCAATCCCGATCATCGAATTTACGACCTGATTCGTAAACCTTGCGGGATAACCATTACCATACATTTTCCATTATATTTAGATTCGATGAGTTACCCGGCTAGGTTACTGCAGCAAATTGACTTTTTTTTTTTGTCTATATAACCTTCGTGGCATCCGTGGATTAGTTGGTTAAAGTGCGTGGCCTCTACGTCAACGAACCTGGATACTCGGGTTCGAATCCCAGCAGCGACAGAAAATTATTTCAATTAAAATGATTTTTCTGTACAGCCACCCCCTCTCTGCAGACAATGGCAAACCTCAGAGAGTAATCAAAATGCCATGTAAAGCTCCTTGAGAATAAGAACATTTCGTTCATCGCCATTCGGAGTCGGCGTTAAACCTGTAGGTCCATTTCTCGGTCAATTGTGTACAAACTAATAACACCCACAACACAATTGATCATAAGAAGCTAGGTCAAAGTCCTTTCAAGGACTGAAATGACCAGTTATTTATTTATTTTTATTTTTATCTAACTTTTGACCACTCTTGCGATGTGAATAAATATCATTATCTTGCTGATACGTTCAAGAAATTGGTCCGAAAATATCGACAAATTTTGGAAATGTTGGAAAGATTTGCTATCATTCTTTCTATCTAAAACTCGAGATCAGTTCCGTAATAATAGCCCACGCCCCAGACCATCAATCTTACTTTCCGGCTGTGCGGAAGGAGCAAAAAATGTTCCTCCATCCTCCATAAATCCAACAGGGCCATGAAAATTAAAATTACTTCTCTCCGATTTTTTCTCTTTTCCTCTACTGAAATTTTTTCTGAACTCAAAAGAACCCATGTAGCATAGCAAGTAAGTAAAAGGTACATACAAAATATATTTATTATTTTTTTAACATCAAAATTGTAGTTTGTAATGCATATATTTATTATAATTATTATGTTATTGTATAACACTATATTTGTAATGACAACAAGATCGGTAGAATAAATTCTTGAATCTTTTAGACTTCGGTAATGAATGGTCGTCTGAAGAGGATGAAGAAGAATAAAATGACATCGTCTAGATATACTAAGCAATCAACATCTACCAATTCTCCTAGGAGCGAGTTCAAAAGATTTCGATTCAAAATCTAAAGATATGAATTTTTTAGCCAGGGTTGTAAACAAGCGAAATATTAACATTTAATAATTTTTATATTTTTAATAATACATTTTTTTAACATATAGCTCTTTAAATATTAAGAACAATGTTCAAATTATGTATCTAATTTTTTTCATATTTTCTTCATATTTTCATATTTCATATTTTCTTATTTTCGAACTCTTCTCACAGCAGAAAGAATAGCATTACAGTCCAATCTCCTCAGTTGGGTTATTTTTTTAAAGGTTCATATATGTAGAACAAACATACCCACGTAGTCGCCCGTATGGCCCGCGTGGCCCTTCATACAAATTTTTTTCTTTCTTAATTTTGTCTTTGCGATGAGCCAAAATCAAAGAACGCTTTCAAAAAACAACAACACAAGCCGCACTCGTTCAGTGTTCAGCACATTTTTCTGCGAACTTTACAAAAACAAATTCATGCAAAGCCAAAATAAAAAAACGCACACTCGATGATGTCGATGCTAAAGCTTATTGTCCCGTTACTTATGTGTCGAGTAATTTTTCATGACATGTGATTTTATTGCACTGTAATTGTTTTTTTGTTTTGTTTGATTTTCAGCCAAATGCAACGATTAGCAACATTTTGTGTTTGTTTTGTTTTTTTTAAGCATTGGCCCGTGCTTAAAATTTCTTGGGCCCCACTGATGTAGAATATCACATCAAAACCTTGATATGCCAAGGTGTATCAAAATGGGGCTTTGATACTATACTTTTATATTTAAACGCGTTTTTCTAGTAACGGTATTTTTCGAGATGGCGGGATAGATTCCCGCCGCACCAATGAAGATATTTTCATTTTAATTAACTCCAATTGTTCGTTAGACATGTTCGCACGGAGTAATAGGCTAATTTTTTTTATATTTTATTCCGTTCATTAGTTATTGTAGAAAGAAGTAAAAAAAAAGGCCAAAAACGAATTTTGTTTTTCAAAAATTCGACATTTTGTTAATTTTCAAAATTTTTATAATCCATCCTATTACTTTTACTGCGCAATATATCACAGATTAAAAAGCTATTTCATTTTTTCATTTCAGATGAGATTTGCAGACAGAAACTCTCCCACCATGGACACTGGGTTTTTTTTTACACGTCAACTCTTACCGCGACGGGGGAAGGGTTAAATGTGTACCAATTTTTATGAAAAATTCTATTTTTACCTCAATATATAAAAAATCGTTGGCAAAAAGATTTTAAATGATTGCTTTTGACATTTTTATAGTCCTATTGAAATAAAAATTTATTCTACCACCAAAAATATATCTGTTGCTTATGATTTACAGTTACAGTTGTCGAACCTTTCTATTTGGTGTCTTAAAAATCGTCTTTCATTAAACATAATGAAATGTTTTCATACCACTTTTTCAAAATCACAAAATATTATCAATACCTCTTATTCTATCCACGGTTGCACTTTAAAATCTGTTGATCATATATCTGATTTAGGTGTGATTTTTGACTCTAAGTTTTCATTCGTTAGACACATTAATTCTATCATACATAAATCTTATGCCATGCTTGCATTTGTTCGACGCAATAGCTCAGCCTTTTCTGATCCATATACGCACAAATCGCTTTATAATGCTTTTGTAAGATCCAAATTGGAATACGTATGATTTTTCGGTAACGAAACAAGCCTTAAAGGTACTTTTAAATAATTTTTACCGGTAAATTTTAATATTTCTAACTATCTCAATGTATTACAACATTATTCAATAATTGTTATTTAACTTTAAATGATGTAGCCAAATATTTTGTAGTCAATAAGGAATATATTTCCATTGATATAAATAAATAAATAAATAAATTCGTGTTCCCAAAAAAAAAAAATTGGTGAAAATTGACATTTTTATAGTCCTATTGAGGAGAATGGTCCCTTAACACCAATTCTTGCCTCTGTTTTGACATAGAGTCACTGGAATTGGGTGCTAACCTCAATATATTTCTTTTGTTCGCAACGGCTGCAGCCCATTTTTACCTTTCTGTCATGTTTTCCCCGTCAAAATTTGACTCTGGCAAGAAGCTGCAGACAACGTAAGCCCTTCTTCCAATTTTGTTGGTCTGAAAGTTCCTGTTCGGAATATGCCTCAATTTTTTAATTTTTAGTAAGTATCGACACTTAACCTATTCGATCGGTCCATATTTACTCTCTATACACCGGAATTCAAAGAAAAATAATCTTGCTAATTTTAACGGCGTTTTTTATAAAATTTTTGCACCTTTTGTATGTACATATGTATGTATATCTAATATATATTCAAATGACGCGAAAAATAGATTATATTTTCCCAATTTTCATAGAAACTAATTATAAAAAAATAACGCTACAATATTACTCTCTTTTACCACATTTTCTCAAAATTCAATATCGTTTGAAACAAAAACAAGTTCAAGCTTTTTAAAAAGCTTAAAGCAGAGAGCTAAGCTTTGATTTATGTTAAAAACTCTGTACCAATGAATGTGAAGCGGTGTAAAAATACAAGAAGAACTACTCTTAGATATTCAGAACGTCAGTGTATGAATATTTTTTAAAAAACTGTTGAATGTATAATAATGGAATAAAATTTAAGCTCAGTTGGACCTATAGACGTAACCGGGTTAACAAAAGTAACTCCTAGACAAAAGTCATAACATTATCGTGGCTTAATTAAAAAAGTCATTAAATAGATTTATGTACATCTATGAAAAAGCAAATGGTTCAACCAACTCAGTTGTAAGTCGCGAAAAACCCATAAAATACGAACATTAAATGCACAACAGAAGAAGATCTTCTCGCTCATGGATATGAAGAATTAAATTGAAAAATTTTATATTTCGATCTAGGAGAGGCACTTGTTTCAATCTAAAGGAAGAATGATGTAAAATACCAAGAGCTGCTGGAACCATTCAAATTAAACAACAACAAGAGAATTTATGATAACCATAAAGATGGAAAACACCATAGCCCAACGTACAACAAGTACAATTCCATAGAAATTTAAACTAAAGAAGAAAAGCAGATAAAATTGAACACACTCAAAGGTTTAACATTTTTGTGAAATACGCACTCGACAAGTCGATGATGTTGGCTCATTACGAATGCCTGGGTGCTGGTATTCATCATGTATCAGTCAATGATCTGTTGGATCTTTTGCTCATAGCCTGAAGTTGTTGCTGTTAAATTAACATATGTCTGAAACGAAAGAAGATGCTGTAGGAACTAAAAAAAAAAAAACGAAAAAAGGGTATCTTCCAAGGATGAAGATGTACACGAAGAACATGTGGAGTTCAGTAGATTGACTAGACTAGAATGCCAACGTTCCCTTGTGTGAATACGAACAGACGCAATACCAAACAAAGCGGGTATGTACGTGTTACAAATCAAATGTTCCAGAATTGAAAAATAAGCCAGAGCATATTTCATTTCAACAGGTAGCAATAAAACAGAAAATATCTACTGAGTTCCACTGAAACTCTATCTTACGCAAAATAGACTTTGTTTAGTTTTTTTTTTTTATACGAAAAATACCAACTTCTACTGGATGGAAGGCGCTAATTTGACAAAAAAATCTTGTAATGCTTGTACAAGCTTGTACTTTGCAAACATTTAGTAATGTGTAGGCAGGATGTTTGAAGTTTTTGTAGCTTCTGCTTTAAGTAAAAAATTCCGTCTTTTTTTTCGCTTTTTTGTTGCTTTTTTGCGGTGGGCTAATCTTGTAGAAATGTTTAATTTTATGCATAAAGTTTTATTTTTTTTTTCTGTTATGTTTTCTTATTAACATGTCTTGTTGGTAGCAAGTAGCGTCAAATACTTTGTATCGGTGTTTTATTTATTTTTTTTTTTTCTACAAAACCTAGTCAATAGATATGAACAATAGGATTTTTTTTTATGTTAACTGTAAAAAAATGTAAAATAACTGCCAGATTTTGCTTATTCTAAGATATGCAGTTAGATTTCTTTAAAAATTAACCTAATTCAACCTGGTTCGAACTCAGTTCAAATCGTTATAAAGAATATATTTAAACTCTTTCTATATTGTTCCAATGAAATCGACTTGATGAAAAAAAAAATAATAATAATTATAAATTGAGAGAAAGGAGTAAGAATGACGGGCTTTTTTTATTCTTTCCTTATGTTGAACCCTTAACAGCCGCTTTTACGTACTTGAATCACAAACTGGCAGTGAAATTTTCGAAAAAGTGAATAGGTAGCCTTTTAAACCAATACAAGAGGGTCTTTAGACGTTTAAAAAAAATACCTATACAAAAGTAGATCTTTTTTGAACTAAAACAAGTAAAACTATCAAAAGTCAAACAGAATAGCAAACAATTTCTCAGAGACAGATCAAAACATGAAAAAGTACGGGTACGCTTTTCGAACTGAAAATTGTGAATTGAGTAAAACTTCAAACAAAAGCATTTCTACAGGAAAATGTAAGACAATTTTAAAAATCTCATAATTTTTTCAATTTCAATATTTTTCAAAAAGGAAAGGAGTAAAATGAAAAACATAAAACAAGGTACGTGTCAGCTCCGACGCGTGACTTCCGTAAACTCCTCAAAGAGGATTGTCTTGAAATATACAGTGTTGTGCATACAAAAGCAACAAAAAAAGCCATTGTCAATTATACCTAGAAACTTTTCCGTTTTTACTAAAATTCTAGTTTGATATATTTTTTCATAATCACTAAAACACAAATTGGTAAAAAATAATTCAAAAGTTTTTATTACTGCAGGCTTTTAAATTTTTTTATAATAAATAAAGTACAAAGTAGAAATTATGCTGTGTATAACTAAAGCAACTTACGCTAAAGAAATTTAAATCGATTGAAAATACAGGTTATAGGGTTAATATTTGGTAAAATAACATTTATTTTTAATAACCGCAATACATCTCCTTGGCATTGATGCTATAAGGTTGTCAATTATAGTTTGTGATATGCTTCGCCACTGCTGTGTCAGTGTCTCAACGAGTGCAGCTTTATAAGAAAACCTTTGCCCACCGACTCGTCACTTAAGGATTCCGAATAGATTTTCTATTGGGTTGAGATCAGGCGATTGATCTGGTCAATCCAATACCTGAATCCCTTTTCCGCAAATTCAGGTCTTAACGAACATTGCGGTGTGCTTAGGGTCGTTGTCATTCTGAAATATCCAACTGGTTGGCATTTCTCGCTTAACAAAGGGCAAGGTAACTGTCTCTAAAATCTCTTTATAAATAAATCGGTCCATTTTTTGGGTAATTTCATAAACTGGATCTTGTCCAAATCTAGAAAAACAAGCCCCGAACATAGCCGAGCCGCCTTTATGCTAAACTGTGACCTGACAGTTTTGAGGTTTAAGGCTCTCACCTTTTCGCCGATGTTCTGTGGCCATGCTATCGCTGGTAAAGAGAAAAAGTACTGTCTTCCATTGTTCATCAGACCAATTTAATAAGTTTTTGCAAAATTTAATTGGGAATATAAAAATTTTTATTTGACTTAAGCCAAAAGAGATTATGTCTTAAAAGCAAACCTTCGTTATAATTTTTTTTTTTTTAAGCAATGGCTTCTTCGGTGGTCTGCAACTTCTTAAGTCAGCTTCCAAAGCACGTCGGCGAACAGTACTCGAGTCCACATTTAAATTTAGTTAATTAACAACAGGCGTCCGTGGCGTAGTTAGTTAAAGTGCGTGGCCTCTATGTCGACGAACCCGGAGAACCGGGTTCGAACCCCAGCAGCTACAGAAAATTATTTGAATTAAAAATAATTTTTCTGTACGGCCGCCACCTCTCTGTAGACAATGGCAAACCTCAGAGAGTAATAAAAATGCCATGTAAAGCTTCTTGAGAATAAGAACATTTCGTTCATCGCCGTTCGGAGTGGGCGTTAAGCCTGTAGGTCCATTTCTCGGTCAATTGTGTACAAACTTAATAACACGCACAACACTATTGATCATAAGAAGCTAGGTCAAAGTCCTTTCAAGGGCTAAAATAACCAGTTATTTATTTTTTTTTAATTATCAACAGACTGAGATGATAAAAAAGGATATTCTTGAAAAGCTAGGATCACATGTCGGTCTTTTCTCTGTGTTGTTTTAAGCTACGGACCACCCAAGTGAAGGGTTTTCACAGTTTTTTTAGTCTCAAACTTTTTTATAAGACGTGAAATTATTGATTTATTTATTTTGTACGTTTTGTTAAAAAAATTAGTGATGCTCCTGATTTATACTCATCAATTATTGCTGTTTAAAGACTCTGGGTATTTATCACGCGAAATGACGTTTTGATAATTTCAAATGTCTTTTTCACACAAAGAATTATTTGCAAATGACTCTTTTCAGTCTAAATCAGTAATAACTAGGCAAAAAAATAAATATAGAAGCGACATTTACCGTTATTCGGAGCAAAAATTATTTGACTTAAGTAATTTGTTTTTCTTATGCACAGTCAAAAATCGCTCTTTCCGTATACTACTCTCATTGCTGAAATACGGTTATTTTTTTACTTCATTTCTTTTGATGCTAATACATGCGCAATACATGATTAAGTAAAAATAAAGGGCGAAAATTAAAGCATCTCTCATAAAACCGAAAGTATTTACATTAGAGTGTACCCCTTATTTTAAAGATGAACTCGAGACAACTCCAAAAAAAAAATGGTATCGAGTTAAGATAAGGAAAGAACTTATGCATTTTATGTGCGATCTTAGGAATTAATATACCGTTCAAAAGGGTTTAACTAGTGCTATATTTTCCTCTCAGAGCTTTTGGACTTCCAAAATCATATATTTCAACTGGTAAGCCCTGTTGCCTCGATTTACCACCCTTGAACTCAAATTGTTTTATTCATAAAATTAAACTTCTTTAAAATTTATTCACTTCTTGCCCAAAAAGTTATTTTTTTGGCCTTGAAACAAACAATTTATAGCAGTTTCAAATTATGGTATAAAACCTTCTATTTAAAATTTCCACAAATCTTGGTTGTCCTTTTCTTCCCACTAATCTATCACCTCATTTCGAATCAAGGCAGACTTGACTGAATAGGTATTACACCTGAATTTCTTACTTCAAACCCTTTAACAAAAGTATGAGAAAAAGTTTATGATCACGTTTCTTCATGAACAGTTTTGAATCTACATCTGTACCTTCTGATCAAAAAAGAAATGAAATTTCCGATTCGAACAAACCGCGCTTGACATATTTTCAAAATTTTTTCTGGGTTGGTACATCTGTCATCTAGTGGTCAAATATCTGTTTGAGCGCCATTTGTCGGCAGTTTGTACGTGATAGCTTTGTAAACAAGTCAGCCCTTATTTGCTCAATTTCGAATATAGTTGAACTAAGAATTTGTCTGAAATTTTGTGTTTCTAACAATATATCATGTATAGAATTGTGGAGGAATATCAGAATTGTGGAGAAACAGCAGATGTTTTCTTCACCAGAACAATGCACCGACTCATACATCTCTTCTTATATGCGACTATTTGACAAAAAACAACGTTGATATCGTTCCGCAAGCTCCGTATTCACCAGACGCCATGTCTTGTGACTTTTTCTACTACTCCCACGACTCAAGTTACCACTCCGCGGAAATCCTTTTGAGACGATTGAGGTGATTAAGTGGAATTCGCAGAAGAAACTGAAGGCAATTCCAAAATCAACCTATGAAAAATTTTTTTCTATATTGGAGAAAGCGTTAGAATGTGTGCATTGTTTGCTATGGAGATTACTTTCAAGAAAGCAAAATATATATCGATGAAGAATTGAACCGTTTTCGTTTTATTGAAGAATTCCGGTTATTTTTTGATCAAAAGGCTAATAATGCCTTGTGGAGATGTCTGCCTATAGTATGTCTTCAACGTTCTGATTCTGATTCTGAATTTACGACTCGAAGTCGCAGTTGGTTGGTAGTAGAGAAGTTTGTGGATGAGATTGCCTTTTCCCTTCCCTCCCACTTATCTGTCACCCCATTTCGAACCATGGCAGACTTGACTGAAAAGGTATTACACCTAAAATCCTTTGTTAAAAAAAAAAAATAAATTACAAACTGTGACCATAACAATCTGTTGACCATTAGGTAAAGTATATCTCGCGGCGCACATGTCCCCAAGAGCAGATTTAGTTGGATGGAAACCTCTTCACAAGTAAGCTTCATCACAGAGAGTGTGATGTTGCGAATTGCCAATATTTTCAGAGATGCCGACGCCTCTCAGCTTTGAATGGTGGGTCGTTAGTATTGTGTTATGCAAATTAAATATTCGATTTCGACTGGTTTTTCGTTGTGAAGCCAAGTTTCTGAAGGTATTAATACATAAAAATTCTGTATGAATTGCATGTTTTTTTTTAAAAAAATTATTTACTTAAATCCGTCAGATTTTGAAAAAAGATAATAAAGTAAGTGTTCACTTTTTTTTTAATTCAGGCTTTAATGCATTAAAATGGCGGAATTCAGAACATTTATTTTAAAAACTTACTTAAAAACTGATTTGAAAAAATTTTTATAGGACTGCATTCTTATTTTTACTAATAATAGAAATGATCGTTGGCTTAAAATTAATACCAACTCGTAGTTAAAAGCTGTTGTTTAAAGAGCCGATGATTCAACCTCAAATTTATGGCTTATACGAGTAGTACTGGTTCGTGATTCATGCCGAATTGTCAATGAAGTTTTTAAATTATAACCAAGACCGGCTTGGCGAACGTATGACAGTATCGTCTTAATCGAAGTCAAAGACTTAAGTAAAAGATTATTTTAGTAGCATATACTTACTGTTAAAATATATGAAAAACTTATGTAAAATGCCTTGGTATACAATTTATGAACAGCATATTCTAATGCGATCAAGATTAACTTGGTTCAGGGTTTTCCATAGCTGAATGGTTTTATGTATTTAAGTTTATTGTACCTAGAGTAATTGCCGATAATGGCTTTATAGGTATAATTTCAACAACTTGAGGATCATTACATAGTCAAGCACACGTCCAAAGTACACGTGTTGCCTATAAATACAAAATCGATTCAAGGTAACTTGCTCCATACCAAAGGGTCAAAGAATAGCAACGATCTGCTCCTTAAGATCATAAACTTTAATTTCGTTAACAAGGCATGACAACAATGAAAAGTTTTCTGGGTCAAAAGTGTGTGTGTACGTGTATGTGTGTGTTTGTGTGTGTCTTTGAAGAGAGACATACAAACGACCCACAACCATCACTTTAACGTTCAACGATCAATGGGTTTAAATGTCAAACTCTTGAATAGAACAATCAAAATCACTGATCTAAATACCACAAATATAACGGAACGGATCAAGATAAGCGGGAGTAGCCAGAAACGCTTAACTTATTTTCCTCCGTTTAAATGCTAAAGCATAGGAAACCGAAGGCGTAGTTAATTCAATTCAAACAAGATCGATCACAGCGAACAGCGAATGATTGTGGGATTCAGCGTTTGCCAAAGACACAGTGGAAAAATATTAGTTAGATCTGCTTAACAATAGTTTTAAACATAGAAAAATGTGAGACAGCGAATATATAACCAAAGTTAATTAAAACTTATGAAGTTTCTATGAAGATTCGCAATCGTAACTTATTAAGGGCCGTTTTATTCACTTTTATAACTTGAGAGCTAGAATAACTTTAGGATTTTTTGAAACTGAAAAAAAAATTTGTTTTATTCAGTACAATAGTTCTGTTATAACTTTTGAAACTGTTATAACTGAATGAAACCTATTTTTAACTTTCGAAATTAAAATTTTCAACTTCTCAAGTTAAACAACTTAGCAAGTTGACAAAAGTTATTTAACTTTTACAAGTTAACAAAAGTTAGAAAAAGTGAATAAAACGGCCCTAAGCTGAATAATATTGAAAAATTAATTTTTTTATTTTATTTATAAATTTATTTTTTCGAACTTAAGATGTTGTATCAAAAAGATGAGATTTCAAACAACAAGTTTCAGGAAATTTTTTAATCTTGCAACGATTTTTTAGATACAAAATGATTTTGTTAAGAATTCGCAGGACATAATTTGATCCTAAGAAGTTCGGTCAAAGTCCTTTCAAGGGCTGAAATGGCCAATTTATTTATTTTTTATAAAAATAAACTTGACTTTTTCAATAAGTTTTAATTTTAGTGTGCAAACATGAAAACAGGAAAGCCAATCTAAAAATCTAATAATTAAAAAATAGGAATCGAGATAATGTTATGGCGATATTTCTACGGATTAAGGATTATGAAGGTCGTCATTTAAAAATTACGACACTGAATAAACACCAGTAAGGAAGATATTATCTCGGGCTTAACCGAACTTAAAATACCTCCACACTCGTGTTTATAACACTCAGGCTGCTACTTATATTTCAGGATAATGTCAACTCTAATGTCAGTTAAGTCAAACTGAAGTTTCCATTGAAAAGTTAGACATTTTTAATCTATGCACGTGGGCTTAATGTGTTGTTTACAGTGCTTTTAAAATTGTATTTCCGCAAAAAAAAATGTGAACATTTTCGTGCGATTATTGTTTGCAACTGATAATGCATGAACTGATAATGCTTGATCGTTATGTGACATACCGCAAGATTGAGGCATTCCTGGGCTTTGCTTCCACCAGCATAAACCATTTCGCATGAACACGTAGTTTTAACGTTTTCACGTTGGATTTCACATAATTTGGGAATCGCTTAAAAAAAGACTAATGCTGATTGGTGCAAAGAAACGCTTAAGGAATACAATCGCGGAACTTCAAAAGACGTATATAAAATAGTGGATCGAATCATGGATCTATGCGTATGAGAATGAAAGTAAATAACAGTATGGGTCTTTCAAGATGAACCAAATCCAACAAAAGTTGTACGAGCTCGAAGCACTGCGAAGCAAATGGTCTTCTGTTTCTTCTAAAAAACTGGTCATGTGGCCACGGTACCACTTGTGACACGTAGAACGGTCAATTGGGTATGGTATACAACCATTTGTTTGTCGGAACTGTTCAGTGAAATATGGAAAACAAACAATTGCCGAAAAATTATTCTTCATCAAGACATGCGAGCTCCCACACATGAGCTCAAACAAAAGCGTTTTTGAGCACTCCAAACATCGAATAATTGGGTCATTCGACGTCTATTTCTGATTTGGCACCTAATGACTTCTTTTTGTTCCCGCACATCAAGGGACAAACTCCGTGGACAACGATTTTCGACACCAGAAGAAGCCGTTGATGCGTTCAAAGACTATGTTTTGGAGGTGTCTCAAGTGGAATGGGGTAAATGTTATGACGAATGGTTCGAACTCATGCAAAAATGTATTTATCAAAAAGGAAAATATTTCGAAAAACAATAAAACCACTCTTCGAAATTCGATCACAGCGGTTTACTGCTATCAGAGCATATTGAAGTTGTTGTTATTTTTGCTGTTTAGCTCCTCCCTTTTTCCACACTTCCATTTTTAGGGTTCAGTTAGTTTAACTGATGGTACACCTAAGATGGTGTGGAGACCATTTTGTTATGAAAGACTTTGTTGTTTACATGATTAACACACAACTAATCATTTTCTTAACATTTTTACGGGCGTGCTCTCCCAGAAATTTAAATATTAAGATTAATAAAAAAAACATATTTTTATATATTCCCGAAATATATGTAGCAACGCTCGTATGAAACGATAATATCCGAAGATATGATGGTTTTATTTTTTGATGACGTCAGTTTGTAAGGGAGATAGACGTTATTTTCAATCATTTTCAAAACTTATGTGCAAAATTTCAAGATTTAAGATTAATTTTGTGTCATTTTTAAAGATTTTACCATTTTGATATAATCACTTTGTTTGGGAAGTGGGCATGGTTTTCATCCGATTGGTTCATTTTCGAACTTGATCTTTTTTTTAAAATATCTTATATATCAAATTTTATTATGAAAACTTCGAAAATACGATAGTAATAGATTACTATCGTAACGATGGCGGACGGACAGATATGCTAACGGATAGACGTACAGTGGCGAGCAAAACTGGCTTAATGCTTGCCACTTTCATGCGTTTTTGATTGCTGTAGAGTCATTTTTCAATATAACGCTACCAAAAATGACTCTTCAGCAATCAAAAATGCATGAAAGTGGCAAACATTTAGCCAGTTTTGCTCGCCACTGTACATCGCTACTCGTTTTTTTATACCTAGCACGCCTGCTTATAAGCATTACAAACGAAGTGACGAAGTAAATATATATTTTACGCAGTTCGCGTAGGGATATAAAAAGGTGAGGCGGAAATTTTACATGCGTAGAAGTGTAGAATATTCTAAGCGTGGCGGAAAGACGTTTAAACGTGTGAATTTGAATCTGAGACAAGTGTTATGCCTTAACCTCAGTCAATTCAAGTAGTAGCTTCGTCAAGTCAATTCAAACTACTAAGCGATCCTCTTCACAAACTTTTCTCTATCGCCAACTTCAACCTTTTGCGTTGAAGGTATTGATGACTTTTTAGTTTCAGTTGATAAAAAATAAATTAAGAAATGAAATAAGATCCAAGCGTAGGACCATGACCACGCCAGGGTGCAAGCCCGAGATTTCTGGTGTCGAGCGCGCTCCAGGACAAGAAATTGATGTTTTTTTATTAAATTGGCTAAAATTTTATTTGCGTAAGACTATCATCAATAACTCGTTTTTTTTTTTTTCCTACTAAAGTGAACAAAAAGTCAATATTTTTTGATTCTTTTGAGAGTCTTTTTTGCGAGCAAATAATAGTTCGTTTTAGGGAATGAGTTGGAATGACTTAGTCGGGCAAATGATTAAAAATCATTTGTTTTCGAGCATCGAAAACGAACTTCTCGAAAAAGTATAAAACTTAATTGTAAACAGATACTTTTATTGCAGTGGGTAATTTTATTTTTTTTTGTTTTTTTTTTTTTTTTTGCATGTTTTCGAATTAATTGGTTGATATAAACATTTTTCTTTGCGTGTTATTAAAGTGTCGTTCTTGCGCTATGATCTAATGATCTTGCTTGGACTTTGAAAATACTACTCGTATAATAAACAAAATTGACTGGAAATATAAAAGCAACAACAAATTGAAACGAAAAAAAAAATAAAGTTAAATATGTGGGAAGCTCAATAATGTTAATGTTAGAATTTATGACTTTAGAATTTAATAGTCTGAGGTATGTATTTATGTGTTGTACGAGAAGAAGGCATCGTGTAGCTAACAACAAACATATTAATTAATGCTGAACCCTCATGTGTCTTTATTTTAAAAAAATTCAACCGCTGAGGTTTGTACCTTTAAGATTTTTCTAAACAGTGTCGTCTGTCTGCAGTCTGTGCCGCTGTTTGTAAAGATGGAAACAAGTTTTTGAAATTGTTTTCTTTTTTTTTTTTTTGTTTTTTTTTTTTTTTGGTAGTTTTGGCTTCAAGTCGCCCACATCTTGAAAAAAAAATGCTTGCTGATTATCGGCATTTCGAGAAGAGTTCCATCGACCTGCAGTTAAGTCAGTTAGGAATACTGCACAATTTGTTAAAATAAATTTCGAACACATGTTCGAAAATTGAGCGTACACTTCAATTTGAATTTTAAATTTTGTTTAACGACTGTTTTTAGTGGGGTTTTTTTCGCTTTAGACTTGTTTTCGTCTTGTAGCGTAAACGCTTTCTTCTTTTTTATTTAATTTTTTTTTTTTTTTTTTTAATTGTATTTCTTAGTGAAAAGTTTTTGGCTTTTAACATTTAAACTTTTTTTCCTTTTTTGTTGTTGGTGTTGTTTCTTTTGTATGCAGCTTGTTTATCTATGCAGTTGAAGTCGGTGTTTTTACGAATGCGTTTTCTAACACCTGTTGTTTTTGTAGTGCTTTATTTCTCTTTAGATATGAGCTGTTTTCGGTTCAACGTATGGGTGGTTGAAGTGTTTTTTTTTTAATTTTTCCTACTATCTGACAATAATGGGTTTTTTATCTTGGTGCTGCTGTGTATTTTTAAAAATGAAGGCCTGCAGAAACTTTTTCTACTCTTTCTCTTCATAAAGTAGTGATTTCTATTCTAAGTAGTATTCAATTATTTCGGATATGTTTTCTTCATAAAAAAAATAATGACAATTTATGCATCAATTAATATTTATGCCAAATTCAAGTCAGTGTTTTTTATCTACAGAGGTATTCTATAATTATGAAAGCATTGAAGTTATGAATTTCTTGTATTCAATTTGTAATTCGCCCACGATAGCAAAGCTAAATGGAAATGCATTTCAAGACTTTAATATTTTGTTTTTTTTTTTTTTTTTGTATTGATTAAAGTTTCTAGTAAGTAAGTAAGTAAGTAAGTAAAGTTTTTCTATATCATAAAGTGCACATCAGAAAGTGCAGAACTAATATCATTAGTTTTTCCTATTTATAGTATATATATATTATTGTTTGTCACGGTCCATATGGAAAAGATCAAATCGTTAATGGCTGAATTACAATACTGCGTTAGGTCGGTCGGCCTTTGACAGCTCGACTAGAAACAATGGGTTCTTATGAAGCAACACAAAATATGACCTCATGCATTGCGTCGACCTCATCCCGTAAATATGAATTTGAGGGGGTGACGTACGATCAACGCTATGAGTAGCGACATGCTCAAGCTAGGTCGTGCTTTTGACATTCCATATTAACGCTGGGTTGCATTTTCGTTGAGAAATGCTAAAATGTGGGTATTCTTGGATTCCGATGGAAAACCAAGATTTTCATAGGATTATCGTAGGAATATATATTTTGATGCGAGTTTCTTTTAAATTGATAAAATTTTTTAAATTAACATGCTGCTTAAATAGTATAATAATGATTTTGATGAATTTAGAATGATATTAATATTATTCAATTGTATATCCTATTAAAATTTATGCATTTTTTAGTATATTATAAATAATATTATAAGGGTATTCATGCAAAATGGCAAACTTATATATTGGTCAATTAGATATTTTAATGAGGTTGGTTGAGGACGAATACCCTTAATATCATTGTTTGAATAATATAACACACAAAGGAATGTTGTGGTAAGGTAGATTGGCAAATGCCGTTCACTTTGTTTTTGTAAAGTTGTACCCAAGTACTCACTAATTACAAGTGATTCAGCGAGCATTGTACAAGGGGGCAAGGCAACTCGAATCTGCAATATCGAATAACTTTGGAATTATAGGTCGCACAACATTGGAATTAGGTGTTCGGCCTCGGTTTACATGTACCATTCCACAGGTAAAATTTTATGGGCATTGGGCAAAGGGCGTGTCACTTTTTCGGCTGCCCAAATTGTGGGTATAACTTTCGAACTATTAGTCACACATCAATGTGGCGTCCGTGGCGTAGTTGGTTAAAGTGCGTGGCCGCTATGTCAACGAACCTGGAAACCCGGGTTCGAATCCCAGCAGCGACAGAAAATTATTTGAATTAAAATACTTTTTCTGTACGGCCGCCACCTCTCTGCAGACAATGGCAAACCTCAGAGAGTAATCAAAATGCCATGTAAAGCTTCTTGAGAATAAGAACATTTCGTTCATCGCCGTTCGGAGTCGGCGTTAAGCCTGTAGGTCCATTTCTCGGACAATTGTGTACAAACTTAATAACACGCACAACACAATTGATCCTAAGAAGCTAGGTCAAAGTCCTTTCAAGGGCTGAAATGGCCAGTTATTTATTTTTTTATTTATAGTCACACATCAATGAAACTCGGTAAGAATGTACTATTTAGTCTTGTCCTTTGACAGGAAAAATTGAGTGAGCATTGGACAAGGGGGCATGGTACCGCCCATATAAGTCAAACTTATGGTATCAAATAGCTTTGGAAATTAAAGTCTCATTACATTAAAACTCACAATGGAGTTCCACTTGGTGATATCTTTCTGCGCCTATGGTACTTGTAAATTTGTACTACAGCACCAACTGGTGTCTAAGTTGGATCAAAGAAGATAGCGAAAAAATACTCACCGTACCTCAAAATCACAATATACCAATTTTAATTCTAATCGCATACATAATTGTACTACAGCGCCCTCTGGTGTTCAATACAGGTCAAAAAAGATAGCAGCAAAACACTCAGCGTAAATGAAAACCACTATATACCGATTTTCTTTAAATTTGTACTTAAGCGCCCTCTGGTGTTCAAGGTGGATAAAAATTGATTGAAATTGCCCGAAAACACGCACCGTACCAAAAAACTTCCATCACAAATTTACATGAATATTTCCAACTTGCTTTCGTTGACGAAATTTCCTACATTTTGCTCTCAAAATTTGCAAAAATCTCGGCAAAAATTAACAGTAATAATAATAATAAATAGCAGTAATTTTCACAAAAACAAGAAAATAATGACATCAAGCAATCACATTTTATAAAAAAAAGATACAGTAGTTTCGACTATGTCGTAACACAAGACGTAGAATTATTCAATTCGCTTTTGATGACATCTTTTTTAAAAATATTTATTCCATACACCTGAGGATATGACCTTTAAGAGAGTGCCGGAGAGGGTTAATATGTATGACCAACCCCCATTACTTTTGCAAAAGGAACATTTTTGCCTTTGACACCTATTCCCTCCGACCACTCCTTAGGGGCGCTTCCATACAAATTTTATGCTTTTGTCGATAAAACCGGAAACTGTCCATAAATAGGTAGAAAACTTAAACAAGCAAACAAAATTTGTTCAATGCTACCAAGTTCAACAACCCATGTGTCAAAATTTCACTGTCGATAATATGCCCGTATATTTAATTGGCTGCGGAATTTTGACAGTTCAATAACAGATTCTGTTAAAAAAGCATGCCCCTCAAAATTACTCAGTATTACTGGGCTACGCGAGTCTGTTAAAAACAACATGCCCCCAAAAGTATGCTTTTTTTTAATTATAAGATTTATGTCTTCACGCTAGATGGCGCTGTCTTCGCCGTCGAAAAAACCGGAAGCCGTCGACAAATAGGTAGCAAGTTTAAGCAAACAAAAACATCAAATGTTGACTTTATATTTCATGTAATTGTGTAAAATTGATATAAGTTAGACAGTTCTAACATGAATTTTTGTCGCATTGAGGATCAAGCAGACCAACAAGTGCTAAGATCAACATTGTACGATTAGTACTTTAGGCCCACCAAAGGCTCTAAAAGTAATGTAAATACCGACACCTGATCACTATCAACCACCCTACTTACCTCCGAGAACGACGTATTCTTCGTCAAAACAATATATGTACATATATATATATGTGACCCGGTCTACGAAAAGGGACCTTCGGTGTGAAAATATCATTTTTCACTTTTTTGGCGATTCGGATAGACTAATGTGTGCTCTTTCTAATGGCGCAAAGCAGAAGTTTCCAACTCGTAAAGAAGTTTGTCAGGAATTTTCCAAAAAAAGAGCAGAAATGAGTGAAAATGAAAAAAAATTGGACATTGAATTATAACATAATAAACATAATTTACTTACTTTTATTTGAAGGGAAACCAGCCATTTTACATAAAAATCGAATAGAGGATAAGCTGAAATAAATGAAAAGACGCCATTCAGTGTGCGACAATTAAACGTTTACAAACAGCTGTTTTCTCGAAAACTTGTTTTTACACCGAAGGTCCCTTTTCGTAGACCGGGTCACATATATATAAAAATATCGATCAATCAAAGAAAAATTTTTTGCCATAAAAACTGAAATGTGTTTCCAGAAATTCCATTTTAAATTTTAATTTAATTTCACATTTTATCATTAAATTGGAAAGCGTTCATTAATTTGAAGCTTCTAGTCCGAATTTTCACGTTCATATGTGACATTTTTCATTATTTCGCAGATTATATTACACTTAATAAAAAGATCTTAGCTTTCTAAAGTAGGTTTTATGGTTCTTAATGATTTTATGACAATATATTTTAATTTTTTATTGATTAAAATTATAGTTACATGATTTCGGAAAAAGGGACGTTTTGTGGGATTTTTAGTATAGCTGCTTTTATTGGCATCACCAAAATGATAGACGCACGATCTATCAACGCAACATTTAGTTTTGCAAAGTTTGAGGTCGTCCGTTTTGAAAGCTTATATCGTAAAGTTTTTACAACGGAGACCAAAGTACGGTCAAAGGCCGACCGACCTAACGCAGTATTGTAATTCAGCTATAAAACATGCATACAGGATGCTTTTTTAGCTGCATGAGAAGTTTCAATGGTTCTTTTTCTATGGTTTGACAGTTGAGAATGTCAAATTGTGCTGACATTTCTGTTCAGCAAGATCTGGCAATTCATCATGAATCCTTTAACGCCAGAACAACGCTTCCAAATTGTGGAAATTTACTTTGAAAAAAATAAATCTGTTCGCGAAGTTCATAGAGCACTTCGTCCATTTTACGGTCAACATAATCGGCCTAGTGAGCAAGCAGTTCGTGCAGTAATTGATCGTTTTCGTACTAATTTTACTCTTCTCGATTCAAAACCATCAACAACACAAAGATATGTGCCTACCCAAGAGAATATTGCTGCTGTAGCGCGAAGTGTTGAAGAAGACTCCGAAATGTCGCTTCGTCGCCGTTCTCAACTTGTTGGCCTTTGTCTTTCGACTACGTGGAAAATTTTACGTAAGAATCTTGGCTTACATGCCTATAAAATACAGCTCGTGCTAGAATTAAAGCCAAATGACCATCGCTTACGTCGCATTTTTGCTGATTGGGCTAATTTGAAACTGGCCGAAGATGAGCATTTTTACCGAAGAATTGCGTTTAGTGATGAAGCTTATTCAGTCATTGGTTTATTTCGACAAATCAGCAACTCTTGGAAGTCAATATGCAAGCCACCATTGACGCCATACGGCCAGATTTATTGGAAAGAGTAGTGAAAAATTGGACTGATCGAATGGACTATGTTACTTATAGCCGCGGGAGACGCCGGATATCATATTTAATTAATAAATGCCATGAAATTATCTACCTGATTATAATAATAAAAAATTCATTCCAACAATATTTCTGTCTTGAATTATTATTTAAAATTCTCAAGCTCTTAAAAAACACCCTTTACTAAAGAGCTGCACAAAACATTCTATTCATAGTATGTATTTGAATAGTGTACACTATGAAGATGCAGTGTATTTCAGTGTATCCATGACATCGAGCAAAAATGTTTTATATGAAGCGAAGGCAAATTAAACACTAGGATCATGTCTTGAAAGCTCTTCGTTAATATGGTTGTGTTTTGAAAATTTTGATATGAAATCAAATATCAAATCATAGAGCGACACTGAAGTAAACATTACGGGAAATCATAGCGAGCACACCGAGTGCACTATGCACTCACAAGTATAGAGGGTCTGTTGATAACATAATTTAAACTAAAAAAAGCACCTTTTCTCAAAAACGAAACAAGATAGGCCAAAAATATGACATGATTTGGGTTTTTAAAAGGGGGTCTCGAACTCAAGGCACACAGATATGTAAAAAATTATTCATAAAAAAAAAAATTCAGATCGTAGAATATGCATTGGTGTAGTGCACATTCATTTCTATATTCTACTTCAGTAAAGATTATAAAGGGTTTTCCATTAAGGACTTGACAACTTTTTTTTTAAATAAAACGCAAACCGTTTGAGATATTTCAAAAAATTTATTATCGGCTTGAAGTACAATCAAAACATTTATGAATGGAACTCGACTTCGTTCATATGGCCACCGCGGAGACACATGCAGCGGTCGATTCCTTGGACCTAATTTTCGATGCCTCGGTCACACATTTCGGTGGAAACGGCCGCTATTTCGTGTTCAATGTAGGCTCTGAGCTCTGTCAACGTCGTCGGCATGTTGGCATAGACCAATGACTTGGCGTAACCCCAAAGAAAATAGTCTAGAGGCGTTAAATCGCACGAACGAGGCAGCGTTCGACTTGCCCATTTCTTGACATAACACGCTCATCAAACTTACTCTTCAATAAATCTATTGAAACGTGTGCTGTGTGGCTTGTTGCACCGTCCTGTTGGAACCACATGTCGTCCAAGTCCATAACTTTCAATTCCGGCCAAAAATAATTGGTAATCATGGCGCGATAACGATGGACATTCACATTAACGTTACGATTGTTATCGTCGACGAAAAAATATGGTCCAATGACGCCGCCGGCATGCAAACCACACCAAACAGTTATTTTTTGTGGATAAAGTGGAGATTCATGAAGCATATGTGGATTTTCACCAGTCCACATACCAATAACGCATATTTTGTTTATTGTCGAACCCATTGAGCCAAAAATGAGCTTCGTACTGAAGATAATTTTGCGATGAAATTCATAAATTCGTAAAATTTTTATAATTTGCAGACGTTGTTCGTTCGTGTACTACTTTACCATGATGAAAATGTTGAGTTTACTGAATAAATTGACAGTGACAGTTCGATGATTAGTGGAAGGGTGCGTTCAGAAATTTAATTCAAAGTTGTCAAGTCCCTATTGGAGAACCCTGTACTTGAGTTTTCTTACACTAAGGGAAATAACGCATATTAGCATTATCCACGCCTGAGTATAAATTTTATTTAAATATTTACGTGGATAAATCAAATGTTTTCCTTACAACTCGTTTTTTCCCGTATTTGAATTTTATTTATACCACACATACACACATATTTCATACAAGCAAGCAGCAACAGCATCGCACACGTACACACATATTCCGACAAGCAGCAACAGCATCGCACTCTGTTCCTGCATTTTATTTCTTGCAGTTGCAACCTTAGTTCTTATAATTCTCATTTAGTTATTGTTGCAAGGAAAATATAGCCGCATGTTTGGCCAATTTTCTTTGTAAGTGCGATTGATGATCGCAAAGTAAATAGGGTTTGAGTGACAACCGGACCTTTTCTCAAAAATGTCTTGCACCGGTTGTCATTTGCCTGCATATTTTTGGTATTTTATTTTTCAATTTTTGTTTCTCTAGCTTACTGTCAAAATAGTATAAATTAGAGAAAAAAAAAGTAAAAAAGAAAATAAAATATACTAACAAATGCCATTTCATGGACGCATCTCGTGGGAAACATTCTAATATATTTGTTTTTAATTTCAATATTTTTATATAAATTTTCCTTAAATGCGATAGTTTTATTTTCAAATAGTAAATATTGGAAAGATATTTAAATATATTCGTGCATAATTTTAATATATTTTTTATTAATTTTATTTTAAATATTTTAACATTTTATTTAATTAAAAAAGTATTTAAATAAATTTTAAATATTTACGTGGTCGATTTAAATAAATGCGTTATTGGTGCAAAAATGACTCGCTTTTTGGATAAATTAAAAAAGTTTTTGGATAAATTTAATATTTTTTTCCCTTAGTGTAGATAATGAATTTAAGTGCATATCAAGAAATCTGAGTTCAAAACTACATATTTTGAAATGTGATGACGACTCGAATAATGATAGATGGTTTGCAAGTCATATTTCTTATGTTTGTGCAGCGCTACAATACAGCGCTTAAACGTACCGTACTTTTTGTAGGTTTTGTTCCTGTATTTTTGTAGCAAATACTCTGAAAGATAAACAATTTAAGAAATTAAAACGAGAAAAGGGAAAGAAGTTGACAACTTTTCTGATGTCTCACTTATTTAGAGAAAAACAGTGCTCACTAGGGCATCGCTAAAACTACAGTTGACAACAATTGAGTCTGCTGGCATGAGCTCATTTTCGGCTTTTTTTAAGGAAAACAAAATCATTCGGAAGTCAGTTTTTAGTTTCTTTAAGCGACAACTAAAAATATATTGTAAAAAATACATGAATTCAAATTTTACCCCAATAGATAATCATAACTTTAAATAATGAATTAAAGTGTTAATTCGTTGATTTATATTGAGTCTTTTTTGTTATTTATGCATATATTTTTCTTATAACTCAAAACATAAGATTTCATATAACTCAAAACACGCAGAAGCTAAATCAAATTTACAATTTTTTTAACGCCTTTAGCTGTTGTCTATTGTGAATAAGTAGCAACCAGTTTAGCAATGTTTTATTCACAATAACAACATTTTTATTTTGTGGCTTGCTGCTAATTGACAGTTTATGTCGGCTTTCTACACTTTGAAGTTGATGTATTGATGTGTGCCTGCTGGCCGTTGGTCTGTCTATCTGTCGGTCTAACTTATACACGTTAAATATTTCTGTTTACATGTATACATATTTGTAAATTAAGATAAATAGTATATATTTTGTTTTTCCCAAACTTAGCTTAAGCTTGTAAATGACCTTAAAATACTTGGTTGGTTGATGTAGCAAAAATGTTGACGCAACAAGTGTTGCCGCAATAATAAGATTTGTTTAAATGCTTCAAGCAAAGTGTAAATATGCAAAATGTGCCCCAGTAAGAAAAATATGCACTTCACAGAGACTTGTCTGAACTTGCCTTAAGAAGTGGACCAATCAACGAAAACTCAGTTTTAATTGCTTTTTATCAAAAACAACAAAATTTATTCGGACATTTTCGTTTGATAAAGGTTTGTTTTTAAAACTGAATGTTTTATATTCCTGTGAGTACCAAAAATTTTCTACAAATATAAAATTTTCACAAATACGCAATACTTATATTTCTCGTGATGAATACTTTTATTTTTATTATTAAATTATTTTAGTAATTTTATTATTTTATTTTTATTCGACACAGAACAATTTTTAAATCCGTTTTTTTAGATCTCCTTTAATCGGACATCTTCCCCAAAAAATCATAGATAATTATATCACCATTGATATGTTTACTATAATTTTAATTTAAATTGTTTAAATTTATCTTAAAAATACACTTTGTGCTGATATCTCGGTGTGACAGACGTGTTACATTAGAAGTAAATAAACTTACTTTTTAAGCCGAATGAAAATTTTCCACCAATTGCGGATAAAGATTTTGAATAAATCCTTAATATAGATGCGAACTTTTGAACCTTTGAACTTTTGAGAAATTACGAAATAAACTCATAAAACCAATAGAAAACCAACAGAAAACCAACAGGTTTAAGTTTTAATTTATAAGTAGTTAAGGTTTATCAAAAATTAAAACTTATGGTCTGAAAAATGACATCCAAACAGATATATCTCAGAATTTCTCTAAAAACAATATTTAAATGTCTTTATAATCACAGGTATTTTTCGACTTAATTATAAAATTTTGTTTAAAATGTAACCGTGTCTTTTATTCTTCAAAAGAGCAGGCGAGTCTTGGGAAGATCGAAAGTAGAATTATCAAACCCGATATTGGGATATTCGAAATTTTTTGCTATTTCCTGATTCGGTTTTCTTGATAACATCAATTTCGTGTTTATCGAAAAACTGGTTACATTGTATAAAGTTATTGGGTTTTTTTAATAGTTGGTACTGCACTTACTTTACGTCTCTTAATTTAAATTTAAAAAGTAGAATAAGATTTCACTTTTAAATTCGATTTCACTTTGGAATAGTGCAACATAGTGAAATTCTTTTGGTTAAAATACCGCTAAAGACGCGATAAAGCAGAGATTGAAGTGATTGAGACATTTTATAAAAGACTAAGTTATGGAAGATATTTTACTCGAGCAAAGTTCTGATCAAAAATATTTAAAAGTCTCCCATAAAAGTCTTACTTACCAAAAGGATTTTTCGTATTATATGGTTCTATGGCAATTTTCAGTTTTTTATTGTATATTACGAATTAGATATAAATAAGTAAGAAGATATATAAATGAAACCATATCAATTGGTAATTTTTAAAATATAATTAATTGGGTTAAAAATAAAAAATTTTCGATAATTTTTTTTTTAGTTTCTTTTTGTATGCCAACTCTACATGAACACTCCTCATTAAATAATATGTATATAAATTTTAGTTCTTGAGTTTTGCGGAGATATTAAAAAAATTAATTATTATAATACTTGAACAGTTTTTTTCGAATATCTGAGAACATTTATTTAAGGCGAATGTAAAGCAATGAACCACCTGAGTGTTAAGTACAGTGATTGTCATTAATATTCGGTATTACCATTTTTGTTAAAAAAAATATCTTGTAATAAGAAAACAAAACTTATTTTCAATTTAGTTAAATCGGATTTACAATATGAGTGTAATCATACGATAAATAACCATTTTAATGCATTCAATGTTCCATGTGAAGTGCAACTCTGCAGTTTCTAGAGTAACATGAAAAATCACGCGTTCTCGCGTTTAAGTTTTTGTGATAAAAAAATAGTGAAAGTAGTATATTTTAGGTAAATTATCATTGAGATATTTTTGACAAACATAAAGTTTTTTTTTAAAATAATGGGTTGTAAAGGAAAAAAATTCTACTGTTGAGCAAAGAGAACTTGTAATTTTTCATTATAACAAGGACGAAACTTAACTAGCCTAACACGGTAGAAGGCATTTACTGAAGCAAACCTGTCAGTCCAGGAAACGGAACGAACGGAAGAAAAATATTATATTGCGAAAAATTCAGGCAAATCCCCGTTTAAGTGCGGCCAAAATTTTTTTCGAAGGTAAAAGGCTAATGAAGGCTAATGAATTTGGCAAACACGGTTTGACATCTACTTTCAGAAAAACGACAAAGGCAAAATGTTATAATGGTCGCGTTGCTCGCCGTAAGCCACTAGTTAAGCCTCGAAATAGACAAGCCCGTTTTACTTTCGCCAAAGAGTATATTTGCAAGCCGCAGTCTTGGTGAAAGGATGTCTTATTTGCAGATGAGACGAAATTTAACGTATGCGGGTCCGATGGGCGGAAGCCTAATAAAGAACTGCGACCAACGGTGAAACACGGTAACATCCACGTTATGGTGTGGGGTGAATAGGGTCAAGTCGGGTGGTAAAATTAGTATTTATTAATGGTATTTGGAACAAGGAGTCAAATCTGAATATACTGAAAGAAAATTTTATAGCTAGTGCAGAGAAGCTCCTTTATAACTGCCACAAAGTATTGCAACTACCCCCACAATCACCGACATCAACCCAATAAAAAATTTGTGGGATGAGCTAGACCGTCGTTTTTGTCAACACACAATACCATCGGTCAACGAAATAAAATTGAAGCTGCAACAAGGATGGATATTTCTATAAATTATATCAAAAGAATTGTGGAAAATATGCCAAATCGTTTGAATAAAGTCATAAAGCAATTAGTATTAATCTGTATTTAAAATCTTGGTTTTGAAACCGATTTGTACCTCAAGTATGAATAACCGAATATTTATGACTTAAGATATTATGAGCCGCATAAGTAATTTTAATTTTTCATGGAAAAGTTATTTAAAAGTTGAATACCTAATTACGAAATAAAATTTAATAATTAAAAATATTATATGACGATTTTAAATACTTTAATTAGCTTTGGAATTTGCAAGGATGTGAACACCGAATATTAATTACGCCCACTGTAAGAAAATAAATCATTAAAATACTTAGTACCTACAATAATTTTTACCTCGAATTTATGTACAAGTTTTACGTATTTGTGAATTTTTTTCCCATATTGATTAATTAGCACAGGTTTAAGGTTTAAGGTAAGCCGTAGGGCAGAAAAAGATGTTGAGAATGATGCCTACGAAGAAACTGAAGGTTTATAGTATGCACCAGACATAGACGATTAATGTAAGTATAAATTTTCTAAAAAAAAAAAAAAGTTTTTTTCGAAACAACATTTTTTTTGATCAGCCCAGAGATCTGAAAAAATTCTATTTAGCCGATAGGCTGAAATTTGAATACGTTATTCTAAACGCCAAGGGCTCTCGCAGGTAGAATTGTTTATTTCTGATCATTATTTCTTATTTTTTCCTCCGATTTTCACAAAAACAAAAAAACACAAATTTTGAAACTTCTTGTTTTTGCCAACCACACACGATTTTTTTAGGTGTCCCCTTTGGACGTAAAAAACCCTAAAAATATCGTTAAATAAACTCCAAAAAAATCAATAATAACGTAAAGAATTAATTAAAATTAATTAATTAAGAAATAATTTTATTTTATTTTGTAAAAATAGATAATTCCCGAAATAACCCTGGAAATAAGGTCGGAACACCAGACTACATCTTTAACTTTCTACCCCGCATGGTTGAACTAATGGGAAAAAAGGAGCCAAAATGTTTGTTTCTACACTGAAAAAAAAAATGTTTTGAAAAATTGACGACAATTGTTATTAATTTGACGATATTTGTGTTTAAAAAATAGCTTGCAACAAATTTCGTCAAAGTAAGAGCAAATGTATTTAAAAATTTTGAAAAACATATGAGAAAAAAGTCAAATTAACAACACATTTTGTGAACACATTGTGTTTAATTTTAAGCTAACTTTTTTTTTTCAGTGTAGTAAATATTGATATCGATATCATGAATCTGATGTATGTTTGTCATTTAATTGTACAGTATAGCCGAGAGATGAAAAAAATGCGATAGTTCGTTTTACAAATCTGTAAAATGGCAGTTCCATGGTTAATATGTCTAAATTAAAGGTATTGATTAAGCCGATGGCTGTATCGGAGCCTCCTTGAGGTATAAAATGTTAAACATTGCGACAGTTGGCATCATAACCACATTGGGTATTGAAGTAGGTAAGAAAACTATGGAGGAAATTAGTCTATTATAGTTAATAACTAAAGAGAGCTTGTAGATTTTTGGTCCATCTAACCATTTTTATGAGAATTTTGCAGAATTGTGCGTCTTTTGTATATCGGGGTTCTTATTAGCAATTCTATTGTATAAGCAATATATTATCATTGTCAAGGAAAGTCTTCATTAAAACTAATTTTGGTTAAATTATCATTTGCTGCAATGAGTGAAAAGTTTTGACAATCTCAGCTCCTTAAACCCTTCCCTGTTTTTTTTTTTTTTATTAAAGTAAGCACTTAAAATTAAAATTCAAAATAAGATCAACGACCAACCGATCCATTCTTATGTTTTCGAATTTTCCCAACAACAATTAAATGACGTTCATGTTAGCAACGTGCTCAAGATTTCGGCGACTATCTTTACAAGTGTTTCGCTGCCGATAATACTCATAACGTTTGTTAAAACTTCATTCAACCGAGTGATATCGGTACACTTGGTAAT
This sequence comes from Pherbina coryleti, assembly GCA_943735915.1. Lineage (NCBI taxonomy): Eukaryota > Metazoa > Arthropoda > Insecta > Diptera > Sciomyzidae > Pherbina > Pherbina coryleti. The sequence goes on along the minus strand of OX030949.1, from coordinate 60,172,829 downwards.
GCGCAAAGAAGAAGGAAGTGCACACTTTGAATATGTCACAGCCCGATTTAACATGAAATCAAAGCAATACCAACGGATGTGCTTGGCGTGAGAGTCTTTTGAAGTCTTTCTCAGTGTGTCAGCAATACACAGATACTACAAGTTAAATAATGATATTAAGACGATACAATACAAACTCATGTTAAAAAATATGTATTTATAACCAACAAACATAACACGAAGTATACTTCGCCAAGAAATATGCATGGAACAGCTGTATTTTTGGTCGTCTACCGGGTATTGTTGACTATACAAGAAAGTCTCGAATTACCGAATGCAAGTGCGGTGCTCGGAGAGTCACATAAGAAACATACCAACTGTGAGTATTTTGATATATGATGTCATATTTATATTATGTATAATTAAACATGATGGCTCATGGGAGCAAACAAACAAATATTTTTCGTTTAATTTTACAAAAAAAAATTACACTGTATAAAAGTGTTGCAGTATATTTTCATTTGTTTAGAAAGTTGCACAGAAAAACGTCGGAAGAGAGAACCTGTTCAACTTTTATGTAGTACGTTTTGGTTAAGTTGGATTGCGTTTGATTTGGTTTGGTTGGGTTTGAATTGTTTTTTTTTTTCTGTTGGAGTTCAGGGTCATGTAGATCAACTCGTTCAGAAGTGAATCTACACCGAGCTATTTAAAATTATTAGTTTTTAAGGTTTTTTTTCAGGTCGTGGTTGATTGTGGTGTTGTTCAGCTTATCATATGTCAATGTGAAATGTGGATGTGGAAGTTTAAGTTACACACATTCACAATAAGATCTTTGAAGCCATGTCATAACATATTTATAGCACTTAATGTGTTATCATCTTGTAAACATTGGATCATTTAATTTTTTATGTTTCTTCAACCTCAATCAATAAAAATTTGGAATGAAGAAAAAAAAAATGTTGTCTTACATTATCTGAAATGTCACTCAATCGATTAGATGAAAAAAATTTTTTCGATTTTTGTTTTGCTTGAAATTCTTAAGAAACTAGATTTTTAAGCATAAGTTTTATAAAGTGTCCGGTCTGTACAGCGATGAATGGAGATAGGCCCGTTGATTTGTTTGGTGTTTGATTTTGGGTGCCGAAAACTCTTTTCATTACAATATTTACAATATTCTACTTCAAATGGGACACTTTGGAAACATATTTTTTTTTCTTCTTCTTTTTCTTGTTCTTTGTTGCTGTGATTTAGTCATTTTGCAATAACTTGCAGCGCAATGATTTACCCTTTTTTTTTGTGATCTAAATAAACTTTCGTCATAAAACACCATTTTCAAAATATCACAATGATTTGACGGGTATAATTTTACTGCCCATTTTACTGGTTTTATATTTACTTACAGTGTTGGACAAAGAATTAGCACAATTTGCATCCTGTTAATTTGCCAGAATATGAATAACACTAGAATCAATACAGCACGACTTTGTTGTGGTTTTTCAAACCACGTGAATGTACTCTTGCATTACATCGAAAAGAACCGTTAAAAGACATGTGCTAGCTTTTTTTAACTAAGTTTGGTGCAATCATTCAAATTTGCTGGTCATAGAATGAACACATGTTGCTTAAAAAAAAATAAATAAATAACTGGCCATTTCAGCCCTTGAAAGGACTTTGACCTAGCTTCTTATGATTAATTGTGTTGTGCGTGTTATTAAGTTTGTACACAATTGACCAAGAAATGGACCTACAGGCTTAACGCCGACTCCGAACGGCGATGAACGGAATGTTTTTATTCTCAAGAAGCTTTACATGGCATTTTGATTACTCTCTGAGGTTTGCCATTGTCTGCAGAGAGGTGGCGGCCGTACAGAAAAATTATTTTAATTCAAATAATTTTCTGTCGCTGCTGGGGTTCGAACCTGGGTCTCCAAGCTCATTGACATAGCGGCCACGCACTTTAACCAACTACGCCACGGACGCCATTCACACATGTTGCTTATTCTTTTATTTATTTTGTGGTAAATTTAGAATTTGTTTTCTTTTAGCTCAAATATAAGAAATTTAAAATTTCACTAAATGGGTCGAGTGTCATTCGTCATGCGTTTCAGAACTAAGAAACTTTTGAATTGACTTTTGAATTGAAAAATAGTAATATGACCCTCAAAAAAAAAAAAAAAATGTGTGAATTGCAATTCAACATCATTAAAAACATAAAAGTATTAGATCTATTAAAAGAAATGCTCCTTTGTAAAAAAAGTAATGAAGATGATAGACTAATATCTAGGGGAGCGAAGAAAAATCCCTGTATAACATCCGCAGATATCCAGGAAATGTCCTAAATTACAAATATCCTACGTTTTGAGTAGTAAGCCACAACCATCACGATGCGCCCCGAAGGGCCGTCCCAATCTGTCAGAATGATTTAAGTTAATTTTTAAGACTTTAGTCAGACTTTGTAGCTTACCAGTTGAGCTTCATAATTCCAGATTTCCCAACAGTTCCAGATTTCACCAAGAATAACTTCTAACATGACCCATCAAATTGGATCAACAGACTATCTTACAGATGAATGACTACAAGAGTCACTCATCTGTTAGGGTGTCTAGTAAACACCTAACATGCAAGCTGGTTCAACCCAGCAACTTGCACACTAGATGCAAGCACATTGCACATGCCAAACTTTTCATTTACTACAGTTATACCCATAGCTCTCAAATCTCGAATGTCTTCATAAAGAATACATTCACACAAGACATGTGAACAATTTTCGAAGACTGCTCTGCAACCGAAACCTTTAGTAGTGCTGAATTTTGTATGCTATTTAAAAGGAAGTCCAGACCTAGAGAGAACCCAAAATCCAGACGAAATTCATCGAACGACATGCCACGTATAAACCAGTAGCTGACTCTACCACTCCATCTAGATTGCCATCTACATTTTACGCGCTCTTTTAGCATAGCCTTCCACTCTGTGGTAATCATGTCTCTAACTAACATGTCCGAAGTCCAATTAGTCGCTTATAGTAAAAGTCCATCTTGGATGGGCTATACAAGATAATTGAAATTCTATTCCTCAAGGCCGTTTCCAAGTTTTGGTTGAAAGTTTGCCTCAGAGATTGACAGAAGTCTTAAGTGAAATGGAATTCTCTATAAAATAAAAATAGAAAGATCAAGAAAAATTAAGCTTAAAACTTTCGCTTTAAGATATGCTCATTTGGTGGCCACAAAACAACTGAGGCATATAAAAGGTGTTTTTTTCGAGCTTTTTCGATAAGAATTAAACTGTCACGCAGTAATCAGATCTGGCAACTCTATTATTGTTTGTCCTCAGTTTGGTCTGCAATTTATAATGTGCAAATTTATATCGAAAATTTTGATTTAGTTCGGGAATATTACGTCTATACAACGGGAATACAACGTCTATTTTACGGTCGACATAATCGTCCATCCGAACGACTAATGGAATGAACAATGGATTGTGCGATTAAACGCCTTTGAATTACTCAAGAATGATAGAAACAAGATTACGCGTTCCGCAGTCCCGTTATCTAATGCTCTCTTTCTCAGCTGAGTACATGACGTTACACAGTACTTTTGCTTGACCAAAACGTATGCAAATGTGTGATCTCTTAGGCAAATTGACGAAATTGAAAATAAATTCTTTCGAAAAAGTAAAGTAAAAATATCTACTCTTCTATATAAAAGTATGAATATTTTCGTATACGAAAAATATGAATTCTTTTAAACTTTCAAGATTTTTATCTCCTAAACTATTCGAGACTGACAAAATTTTACTTTTTTATTTTACTTTAAAATTTTATTTTTTTTTTTTTTTACCAATGGGTTAAGGAGGTCCATATACATATTATAAAAATAAGAAAAAAAATATTTAGGCGTGGGTGTGGGAGTAAAATTATTCCAAAGTCTGACAATATCGCTTGTGACGTCATGCTATCTCTCTCTCATTTGCGGAACGCATAATCTGGTTTCTATCATTCTTGTGAATTACTTTCTCTGGGGTTTTGGGAAGTCATTAGTTTATGCGAACAAACCAGCAAACCATAGACGTCTTGGAAGGCAAAATTGTGCTAATCATTATCGAGATATGTCCCAAAATGTTTGAAAAAGTTGTCTAAATTTGGCACATCCGAACCAGTCACGGTGGTCAATTGCCCCAAATCATATTTAAACACTAATGGCATAAAATTGTCTTTCTCATCAATACAATTTTCAGTTTGAAATTTTATCATATCAGTATTGTATTTCAGTTCGAAGTTCTACATTTCTAGAAATAAATTCCCTATACATATGGTACAACACTAAGAAATTACTGGTAGTTAACTGAAATTTTTATTATTAAGATATTTTGATTTTTCTGTAACAATTAAGTATGCTACTTGTTCTAAATCTTTGATAAGTAATATAAAGTATAAAGTATAAATATATGAGGCGTTCTTTATCATATCGGCTACCCCCCCCCCCCCCTTAACGCCTAAAACAAATTGGAATTAATAGAGTTTTGAGTTAAGCCATTTTTTGCAAAATTCCAAAAAAACAAAATTTTTTTTTAATTTGTACTTATATTTTGACAAATTTCAAGTACTTTTTGTTTTATAAAATTTTTCCCTAAAGTGCCTTATATTTTAATAACAAATCGTTTAAGTTTGAACATTAAATATTTTTTGGACCCACTTAAGCTGATAAGGGTTAACTTTTTAGAAAAATTTAAACTTTACACAATATTTTTAGGTGAGAAACAAGATTCTATCATTAAATAGAAAATAAAAAACTAACCTAAGCCAATTTTTTTAACGTTTCCTTTTTTTGCGTAGTCATCATTGTCCAAAACAGTGGCCAAAACACCTCCAAATTATAAAAAATTTCGAGAGCGCCAAACGGCGTCAAAAAATAGAAATTTCAAGGAAAATTTTAAGCCGCTGTGAAAATTTTTATCTCAAAAATGCAGACGTTAAAGGGGGAGGGGGTGACCGTTTTGATAGAGAACGCCCCATGTAACACCCCTCCCCAAAAACAAAAATTTTTGCAAACAGTACCAAAAGGTACTGATTCTTCTAAAAAAATACTAAGCAAACTTACCTGAATTTGTTTTAGAGCCCGGTAGAACAACCGATGATTCTGAATCAAAACCAATACTGGAGCCTTTTTCCGAACCTCCAGCTGTGTGTATATCCGTGAAATTATTCCAAGCATACAATCCCGCACTGCGGTATTGTTTGTGATTAATTGTGACGCTAGCCACGGGGCTGCACCAAGTTGCTCCAAAAACAAACAAAATCAGCAACAATAATGGTGATAATGTTGATGGTGATACTAATGATGATGATGATGGTGATGAGTGCCGTCGACGCCACCGACAATTCAAATTAAAGCATACAAATAAATACGCCGCACTTTTAAAGCAATTAAAAAATGAAAACGTTGCGCGGGTGAAGTCAAGGTCGCTGGTGAGGGCGAATGTTAGAGACACTTTGAACTTTTGTTTAGCCATGACTGTGTGGTCGATGATGTAGTTGTATGGCTCAAGGTTAAAGCGCACTGACTTTAAACGATATCGTCGATCTGGCAACACTTTTATACATTAAACGAATTCTTACACATTTTTTATGTTTTTTAGATACTAAACTGAGTATTTTTAATTATTTTTTTAATATTTAACTGCACTTGCTTGGAATTTTCATGACACTTTTAATTTGAACAGCCCAATTTAGCAAATTTTTATTTGTTGATTTGACCTTTGTGGCAAATAAACAGCACGATGATTATGATGATGATGCCATCAAATTGAATTTAGCTGGTTTTATTAAATTAGTGTGGCCAGGAAATCAGGGGGACTTTTAATTAGACTCACATTCGGGGGCACATTATAGCACAAACTCAATTTATATCTTGAAAAATTTACTCAAGCTTTTCTTTTTTGTCGGATTACGTTTTTATTTTTATTTTTTAATTAAAAAAAGTTGATATGTTGTCAGCAAAAGCAGCACCAATGATGACCATCACTATTTTTTGCACTGCATTAATAGGTGTAGCTGATTTCTGTAAAAAAAAAAGATAAATCAAATTTTATAGATAAGCTTAAAAACTTCAACAAGTAACGGTAAATAACGTTATAAACTTAACGAATATTAAACAAATTTTGCATACATTTCTAAGTTTGGAAAATTTCCCTTTATTTACATAATATATTAAAATTAAATTCGCCATAAAACTAATCGTGAATGACCCATTCATTCATTACTCATAAGACTCGAAAGGAAAAAAGCAACAACAACTCATACTCGAAACGATCATAAAGTGTAAAATACAGGCAAACATGTGTCAAAGTTGCTAGATAGCGCCATGACTTCAAATTATGTGAGTTGCTGCAACAATTTGTTGGATAGGCAAACAATTGTGCACTTTTACGAGTCATAAAGTTAGCTTAACATTTTCTATGACATCTATTAGATATACATGTGAGATAATCACAAGCCAAATGGATACATACATGTTTGATGATCTGTACGGGTTTAGTCAAATGTTTAGTCAAATGTACGTTTGTAGTGGTTTTCATTTTTGACCCAAAGAGGTACACTTCCCAATAAGCCAAACAAGCTTACAATAAGCTTAAAAAAAATTTAGAAGCATTAGCTCCGAGCTAAGAAAAAGCCTGCTATAACTATTGAGCATTAATTTTAAGTAATTGTAAAATCAACAAAACCGATTCCGTTGAATAATAATAAGAATTTGTATTTAAGAAATGTGCATCCAAGTGTTTTTCTACAATTAGAAATACTTAAGTATTTAAAAAAGCTTTTTCCAAGTTTTTTTTTTTGGAAATGGAAGTATTAAAGTAAACTATTTCCTTTTTTTTTAGTTTCTACATATACATATTAATTATCTCCCTCCTTATGTTCGTCCGTCTTCTTATAGACTGCTTCGGGAAATACCAACCAATGAATCAGAGATAATGTTCAAGCAAAAATTAATGATAATTATGAATGTTGAATTATTAACACAACTAAGTCGGAAATACGGTAAAAAGGCATTTGGTTCTGAAGCAGAGCAGTGTTGAGAAATTCGTCAGCAAGAAAAAGTCATTGTAACATTACCATCATTGTAACATTACCAATGTACGAATAGACAGTGGTTTTGGAATTTTAAACGCGTTTTTCTCAAAACTGCGTTTCTGAACTTGTAGGACAAGTTCTACTCGGCACCGTGGTTGTACACAACCCCTACTCGACCGATTTAAAAAATGAGTTGGCTGTATCGTGGTCACACCCGTAGATTTTTTACGTTACAGCGTATCTTCATCCTTGTACATATTCTTTCCTTTGTGTGCAAAGTTGTCCTCATTATTTGGACATTGTTTTCTTTCTTATTCTTTTTCTTATGTTTATCTATATATAAATAGGCGTAGATAGAACAGTTTAGAACCATTTTCTCCCGTGTTTCTGAACCGATTTTGATAATTCTTTTTTTAAATCAATAAGAGTAGGGAGAGGAGTGCACCGAATATCTACGGCAGGCGTGGCACATCCCATACAACCCAAATTCGCGATATCGACTAGCTTTAGAGTTATAGGTCACACATCCCGAGAAATCGGTATTCGCCCTCAAATCACACGTACCATTCTACTGGTTACATTTTACGGGCGTTGAAAGAGGGGCATGGCACTTTTCGGCAGCCCAAATTTACGGTATAACTTGCGAACTATAAGTCACATATCAGAGAAACTCGGTAGGAGCTTTCTAAATATTTAATCGTGTCATTCGCCTGGAAAAATTGAACGAGCATTAGACAAGGGGAAACTCAAAATGGAGTTACTATTTTGTGATTTCCTGCTGGTTCGGTTATGTTTACATATGAGTGAAAAAAGAAAAAAGCTTTCAATAAAAATACAAGGGAAAAAAATCAATTATAAATGGTCGAATTTCGACCAAAGGCGATACTAGTCCTAATAATTGTTCTACTTCTTACTCAAACACTTGATTTAATATACATATGTCTAAATTCCTTATCCCATTTTTTTCCAATCTTTGTCCAATTTAGGGGTGTCTTTAGTCTTATCCTTATACTGTCAAAATAAATACTTGTTCTATTCCTTGCCCCTTTTCTTACCCTTATCCTTTTCCCAATCTTATCCTAGAAATTGTTTTAGATTTGCTTAAATCTTTGTCCTAATCCTTGTCTCTAGGACAAGGGGTCATAGTTTTTTCTCAATCTTTGTCTTAATTTTTTCCTAATCCTTGTCCAATTCCATGCTCTTATCTTTGTTCGAATCTTTGTCCTACCTCTTAACTTATTCTTTGTCCTAATCTCTATCCAAATCCTTGCCGCTTGATTTGTTAAGTCCTTGTCCTAATCTCTATCCAGATCCTTGTCCGCTTAATTTATTTAGTCCTTGTCCTAATTCTTTTATTCTTAAGAAGCTTTACATGGCATCATGGTACAATAACAAGGTAAATCCCAGGGAAAGAGCGCGGATTCAGAACTGTCAAATCGAAATTATTTCAATTTGAATTTTTTAGTTATTTTTTTTTTTGTGTCTTTTGTTATTTTTGTTATAAAAAAATAGCACAAGCAGCATTTCATCTACCTTTTTTAATTCTACCACGCATGGCATTATTTACTCTCTGAGGTTTGCCACTATCTGCAGAGGAATGACGTTCGCTTATGTCGTGATATTGCTAGGCCATGATACAATTACAAGGTAGGCTCATTTTAAAATCGCTGCTCAATTGTGAAATTTTGCAAAAACAAAGCTGCAGGAGCTACAAACGTCAAACGACAAAAGCAACAACAAGTAGAAAAACTTAAAATTACCAGCTGATTTTGACAACTAGCTCACCCTGCTCTCCAATATGAGCCTACCTTGTAATTCTATCCATGATACAATTGTACAGGTAGGTTTGACAATAGGCTATTTTCTCACGAGATCGTTCATGGATTGTCAAAATCAAATGAATATGTTTGTTTTTTTTGTTTTTTTGTTTGCTTTGCTTTGTATGATTTTTGACAATTCATGTTCGATTGAAAACTGTCACACCTACCTGATTAATTATACCATGATTCTATCAATGATACAATTATTCAAGGTAGGAGTGACAGTTTTTTCGTCTTGCACCAACTGTCAAAAATAGTGTAAATTAGAGAACTAAAAAAGTAAAAAAAAAATAGAAAGTAAAATATAAATGACAGTCGGTGCCAGACACTCGTGCTGTTGTATCATTCAGCAAACAAAAATGTTTGGCGTGAGAGCGAGATAATGAGCCAAACATTTCAGAACCGTCGAATTGCTGTACCCGTTTTTTTTTTTTTCTTCAAGAGTTTTCTGTCAAGAAATTATTTTTAATGCAACTGAATAGCAAAGAAAGCATAACCACTAAACAAACATTTGAGCAGAAGAGAGTAACAACAAAAAAGCTCAGCAAACATGCTTGCCTACCATAGCCACAGCATTAAAGAAATTAATTTTAATTCAAAAAAGCTTTATGTTGTTTCAATTGGAATTCGAACCTGGGCTATCATTGTCTTCAAGTGGTCCACACACTACTTAAAGCACTCGGCCAAATCCGCCTTGTTCTAATACCGGTCATTATTTTGATTTTAATTCATTTTTTTTTGCTTTTGCATATGGTTGATTGCATATTTTGTTTTTAATTCATTTTTTTTTTGCTTTTGCATATGGTACATTTAGGTTACTTGAAGGGTTTTAATGTCTGACGCCATTAATTGTTTATTTTTATCATGTGATCGAAAACCGTAGCGTCAAGTCTCAAAGCTATAATTCCATGCAACGTTTTGTCATTGTTGTTGCATTACTGCATTAAGAGTGGTGTCGCCTCTATGATGTCGCGGCTCCAATTTTGTTTTTTTCGTTGTTTTGTTTTTTTGGTAGGGACTTAGGAGGACAAATATACAAAAAGGGGGGCGTGGATGAAATTTTTTTCCCGGAATTATTGCGTTTGAAATTAAAAAAAAAAAAAGTCAACCTCTTGTCTTCATCTTCTCAGAGCCAAATCGTTTATTCGAAACTGCTTTAGAAAATAATTATTCATATTAAAATTCATATTAAATATTATTAAAATTTCGCCCAATCATTTTGTCTCTGAATGGAAAACAGTGCAATTTACAAATCCCCAAATTATTCCCTTCAATTTTTGGAGATTTTCTATCCACCTTTTTTACTTTAAATTTTTATTTCCAACTGTTAAATTTGAACTAAATTAACTCATAAAATTTAATTTGAACCAATTAATTTCCTTTTTCAAAGATGAGGCAAATACAAAATTTATTCGAATTTTTAATTAATTACAACAAAGTTGTTTTTGTGCGCGTGACTTCAAATGTTTATGTTTACAAAATCAGCTCTGCTGTTTGTGTATTTGTTGTATGTATATAGTATGTGTGTGTGTGTGTTTTAATTATGTTTTAATATTGCTGTTCTTAAGCAATCAAACACAAACAAACATCCTCTGATGTGGTATTTCATACATTTTAATTTCCTCACATTTAATAAGCGATTATTTCTTTTATTTCGACGTTGTTTTAGCAGCGATTTTCTTTTTAATTTTTTTTTTTTTTAATTAAAATATCATATTTGTTCACCTTTTCAAAATGGAATGGTTAATCGGGTCGATCATTAGTATCAATGCTGGTTGCCCGTTAATATCCTTTAATACGTCTGTATTAAATTTTTTCTAGCTTTTTTCGCAATTTAAAAATTACATATCAATTTTGTTTATTGATTTTCACATTTTCGCGCAGCAAATCGAAACAACAACACTCGTATTTCGTTGTCGTCTGCTCAGACGATGCGATCTTTTCGAACGCAGGCCAAAAGCAATGTCAACAAGTGGCAATGTTTGTAAACAAACATTGGTTTATTTCGAATTGAATTTGCTTAACCGTTAATTCACAAAAAAATTTTCGTTGAACACACGAGATCCGCTAAACAAGTGATTTCGGCAAACGAACTTAAACAACATGCGAACTAAATACCTGCAACGATCGAACAGTACTGAACAAAATTCTGCGTCGCGTGTTGAGGTTTGAAACGATCCATCGGTTGGATCCAGAGTTGCATCGGAACGTACTTTGGTACGTAAAAAGAATACGTTTTTATTTTGAGGATAAAAGATATTTTTGTGAAGGTAGCTTTTTATTATTTTTGAAGAACTTTTTATAGGAGAGAAAAGTATGATTTTGTAAGGATTTTTTTTCTTTTTAGGTAAGGTAAGGTTGAAAGATGGTGAAAATTGTTGAACGTTTTGTGTTTTGGTCAACACTTTCATTTCGGGTAGGAAATACATGTTCTCAAGGTTGAAGATCGTTTTTTTTTTTTTTGTTTTTCTCATAACTTTAAAATCTCCGTAAGCAAATACATGTTGCCAAAGTTGAGGACTTTTTTTTGATCATCATTTTCAAATTGGCAGACCGAAAAAGTTCATCGAAAATCTATTTTGTTCCCTGTTTATGGCGACATTTTTTTCAGTTGTACTTTTTATTTTTTTAAAATACTTTTTTTCAATTTTTTATTTTTAAAGTACCTTTTTATTTTTTTTCCAAAGCAACCCTGGATGGATCATGTTCGGAGTTCGTTTAGGTTTGAGCTGATGCTGCCATGTTATTATTATTATTATTATTATTATAATTTTCTTTTTTTTTAATTTAAGTGCTTGAGCATTCGGAATAGTTTGTAAATAAATGTCGACTTTTAGAGAAGAACTGAGTTAATAGACTTAGCTTTACGTACAAAAAGATGCTTTTAATGTTTTAAAAAAAAATTATTGATATTAGTGACTCGATCACTAAACAAAGTTTTCTTCTGAAAAGATATTTGGACATGGTTTAACATACATCCCAATTTTTTTAGCCATAGTTTGAATGGTCATCAAAAGCTACGATTTTTATTACTTAACTAGATGACATCTAGGGACTATTACAAATGTCACCATCTAAGCATTGATTGATTTTTTTAATAAGGGATATGCTTGAATCAAAAACAGAGACAAACAGAGTCTTAAAGTTATTTTTAATAACAGTTATGTTTTCGAAAATTCTATTTTGACGTCAATTTTCAGATGCGAATCTGGTTTGTTTATTAATTTCATCAATAAAATTTCTCATTTACTGCTTTTTTACTCCAAATACAAACTTTTAAATTTCAAATTCAAAATTTCCCAAATCAAATTCAACTTTTTACAAGTCAAAATTAACTTTTTGTTTTTCATATTTCAATTTTTTAAAATTTCAAATGCAACCTTTTATAATTATAAAAAACTTTATCATTTCAAATTCACGTTTAAAGTGTTATATCAATTCTATTTACACTTTAAATAAAAACTAAAGCAATAGTTTCTTTAATGGGTTGAAAAACAACCAATAATAATTCATTACTTGGTAAAAATCTAGAAGGTGGGGCGTGAGAGGTAATGTAATTTAGTTTCATGTGCAGGTAGAAGAAGAATTTTTAATTTTGAAAATAAAAAATCGCTCAAGATATAATAAATTCACAAAAAAAAAAACAAAAATTCAAAAATTTTTATTTCGAAAACCATATAGAACACCCTTTTTAGGTGTGTATTCTGCAGAAATATATATTTTATGGGTATTACATAAGTTTTGATAAAGCTTATATAGCCCATACTATTTTACTATTCTGATGATGTCGCTTTGTATGTCATTTTTTTTTGAAAGTGGATGTGGTTTTCCACCAATTTTACCTAATTTCAGCGGAGCTCTAGGTAAAGAGATTTCTAGCAAACTGAAAATCAATTAAGTCAAACCAAGATATGTATTTATCAAGAAAAAATATGAAATTTCGAAAAAGATTTGCAAAAAAGTCACACATAAAATTATTAAAAAAAATTAAAAACAGTCCTATTAATTTATTGTATCTAGATAGCAAATAATATGAAAATACTTTCTTAATTATAACTAGGGTAAGGAAAGATCCGTTCATTTACGCATGAAAACCCGTACATAGCTCATTTTGGTACAAGCCCGTGTTTATTTCAAAACGTCTCACGCCCATGTACGAGAGCTAAATTTTAAAAGCAATCGTATGTAACGAGTGAGAATATGAAAGAGGGACGATCTGGCAACGTTGAAAAGGAAAGTGAAAGTTAGAAAGCTGTGGCAACATGGTGATAGAAAGCGTCAGTATATAGAGAATTACTAAGCAATAAAGACAAAGAATTTCAATCTAAAAAACTAATAATTGCATTTAATTATTTCATAGATCAGAAGTGGGATATTATTCACGTTTGCAGCAATAGTTGCGATATTTCTATACGTTTACGAAGAAAAAGGAAAAGTACTTGGTAATGGTGCTAGTTTGTGAATTGAGAACGGAGGCTCAAAGCATAACAGTGGGCTGGCGTTTGCAAAAGTGCTGCAATGGAAACAGACTGCAATTTTGGCTTACAAAATTGTAGTGAAAGTGGATTTAATCTTAGATCCTGGTAACGAAGTTTAATTTAAACAATTGAGACATCATGAAGCATACTTAGCCTTGAGGAGTCGGGTGCTCCTAGCGCAAAGTATGTGAGGTTAAGAAAGAGCGAGATCACTATAAGCGATTGACGGTTTAAAAAAAAAGGCGGCAAAATATTTTGCAAGTACATGTTGCTGCAAGTGTAAAGGAAATGGTGATATTTCGTTGAAAAGAGAAATAATCAATCCATATAAAATTTGTGAGAAGAGAAATATACAGTTCTTACCATGTTGTTCCATATATATATGTTAGATTGAGAAAGTATGACTGTGTATTTTCGGTAAACGGAAAGGCATAAGGTCTGCTGCCATCTCATTGCTAATACCAACTTGGTAGTCATTTTGGGTTTGTGATCGTCAATTGATGGTTATGGTGGAAAATAAATAATGTTAAAGTGTTGATTGAGTCAAATGAGTTCTTTGAAAAGAAGTCGAATTCTGACGTGTGAATGAATATGGGTAATGAATTTTTGGTTTACAAAAAGGCATTATGATCTCATATTTTGTTTAATTGAAATATAAATTTTGAGCATTATATTGAAGTAGAATCTTGCAATGTGAAAACGTGAATTTCTGAACTGATTGGAAATTTTATGAAATGTGTGCGGTTAGAATTCTAATAAATGGTTTGAAATGCAATCAAAGAAATTTTGTTATGCTTTGAGTTTCGTTGCTAGACAGTTATTTATCATATGTTGATATGTATAAGTATTGCTTGAATGCATTGAAGATAAAAGAGTTGTTAATATGTATTAAGTAAATTTTTACAAATTAACTAAATTGGTTTTTCTTTTCTATTTTAAATTATTTGTATAGAATCTAAAATGGAGCACATGAACGTGAAACAGCTTCAAGTAGAATTAAGAAACAGAAGTATGTCTATAAAAGGATCCAAGAAGGAACTTTTAAAAAGGATTTTAATATATGATAAGCAAAATCCTGTTCCGTCTATTACGAATCCGAGTGAATCCGTTTCAGAGGTCTCTGAAGTAAGGCATGTTGAAAACCAGGTACTCTTGCCCCAAATGGGTGGATCTCAGGCGGGAATGATTTTAGTAGATGGTATGCACGAAAGTGGAGTGCAAGAAAGAATAAGTCCCCAAAGTGAAGTTGTTAGTTCGAATGTTTCATCAGTTGGTGATAGTACATTAAGGGAAAGAGAATGGGATATAATTAGAAGAGAAAAAGATTTACTTCAAAAAGAAAAAGCATTATTTTGTAAGGAACGAGAATTAATTGGCAAGCTTAAGCTTCTTGAACATCGGCACAATACAGACAGTATTGCCCCGCATAGATTTAAAGTAAATTGTAGCATTAAAGAAATAGCAGATACTTTACCAATATTTTCACCAGGAAGCCTATCATCAATGTCTGCAGAATGTTGGGTAAATAGAGTAGAGAATTTGTCCAAAATATATGAATGGGATGAAAGAGCATTACTTATGGCAGCAGCCTCAAAGATGCAGGGACCAGCACGGTATTGGTGGGATACAACTCAAGAAGTATCAGTTTCTTGGGAAAAATTGGCAACTGGCTTAAAATCGAATTTTCCACATGAATATAGTGAGGTTGAAATTCATCAGCAGCTTGTAAAGAAGGTTAGAAAGCCACTCGAGTCTATTGAGAGTTATTGTTTTGAGATGAATATGTTGGGAAAAAGAATTCAACTTTCAGACAAAACAATCATTCAGTATATTCTTACTGGATTAAATGATCCACAAATGAGTTCCAGTTTAGCAGCAGGCAATTTTAAAGATATTGCTGAGTTGATTGAGAAAATTAAGTGGTTCGACAGTATTCGAATAAACTCACGTTCTGGCCATAGTAATAGTTTTTCCAAACATATTAGTGCCAGTCGACAGTTTGCAAGCACTAGCACGACAATACAACACCGCCCATCATTGCAACGAAGTGTTACTTCAGTGACATGTTATAATTGCAACCAATCTGGACATTATGCGAGACAGTGCACGAAACCTAGGAAAAGGCAATGGTTACGTTCTCGTGACAATAATACTAGGCAAAATACTCCAGAAGAAAAGCAACCAGATAAGAAATATCGGATTAACATGATCAATGATGATACGGACGTCGATTTTTATCATAAAACTGTAAAAATTTTCGGCAATAAATATGTAGCGCTACTAGATTCAGGTAGTGAACGAACTTTAGTGACTGAGAGTACAGCCAGAGACTTGAAAGTATCTATTAATGAATGTACGTCGACATTATATGGTTTTGGTGGCGGCAGGTGTCAAGCTATAGGTAAAATATCGTGCTCAATACAAATTGACGATGCTGTGTTTCACGTTGTGGCAGTAGTGGTTTCTGATGAATGCCTGACTGAAGCGGTTTTGATTGGTAAAGATATACTCAACAGTAGAGCATGTGGTATTCGTAAGCAGGGAGATTCTCTCACAGTGCAAAGAATTGATGAAATACACGAATCTATTTCTAGCACTTCAAAGTTAACTTCAGTTTCGTCACGAGAACAAATAACTTCATCAGATTTGCAAGTTGGCATTGGTGTTGATCCTGAAAAATTGGTGAACTTGTTTAATAAATATCGTCAATGCATTGCGAAAAGTCAAAAAGAATTGGGTTTAACTACGACTATAGAGATGGACATAGAATTAACTAGTACGGAACCTGTTGTTTATCATCCATATAAAGTGCCATATGCTAAAAGACAGATTCTTACATCTATGGTAGCAGAACTTGTTGAGAATGGAATTGCAACAGAATCTCAATCGAATTTTGCTTCGCCTGTTATTCTTGTGAAAAAGAAAAATGGGGAAGATAGGATGTGCGTGGATTACAGGAAACTCAATTCTGTAACTAAGAAAATAAAATTTCCTATGCCCTTAATCGATGAGCAGCTAAACAATTTAGCGGGTTTTAAATATTTTATTGCACTGGATTTGGCATCAGGGTATTATCAAATACCGATTAAGAAGGAACATAGACATTACACATCATTCATAACTCCGGATGGTTTATTCGAGTTTAACGTTATGCCGTTTGGTTTAGTCAATGCTCCATCAATATTTCAGAAGTTAATGAATAGCATTGTTCAAAAAATGAGACCTGAAAAAATTGTTTGTTATATGGATGATGTAGTTATACCTGTAAAGAGTGTAGATGATGGAATGAGAAAATTAGAGATGTTTTTAATAATTCTTAAAGAGGCAAATCTGACTTTAAATCTAAAAAAATGTGTATTTTTCCAAACAGAAATACAATTTCTTGGTCATGTGGTCAAAGATGGCACAATTCAACCCGGAAAGTTAAAGACACTTGCAGTTGAAAACTTTGAGAGACCAACGAATGAGCATGAAGTTCGACAATTTGTCGGATTGACAAGTTATTTTAGGAAATTTATAAAGAACTACGCAAACATAGCACTACCATTAACTAACTTGACTAAAAAGAATAGCGCATTTGTTTGGGGCGAAAAGGAGCAAAGTTCTTTCGAAAAACTGAAGCAGTGTTTAACAGATAGACCGGTGCTGGCATTATACAACCAATCGGCTGAGCACGAACTACATACTGATGCCAGTTCCATTGGCATAGCAGGGATTCTGTTGCAGCGAGATGAAAGACGTTTGCAACCGGTAGCTTATTTTAGCCGAAAAACTTCCAAGGAAGAATGCGTTTATCACAGCTATGAGCTAGAGACGCTTGCTGTTGTTGAATCAACACACCGATTTCGACAATACCTTTTAGGCAAGCACTTCCTTATCGTGACGGACTGTCAAGCACTTAGAACTGCGATGAAAAAGAGGGAGTTGGTTCCAAGAATAGCAAGATGGTGGCTGAGGATGCAAGAATTTGACTATGACGTAAAGCATCGACCGGGTAAAGATATGGCTCATGTAGATTCCCTTTCTCGAAACCCTTGCGAGGACCATAAGCAATCAGAAGTTGTTGATATGAAGATACTAAAAGTAAATATAGAAGAGTCAGATTGGTTATATTCTATACAATTACAAGATGATGAAATTAAAGATATTGCAAAAATTCTTCAAAAGTGTCCAGAAAACAACGATGAAAAACAAATTCATAATGATTATACTCTTCAAGAAGGACGAGTTTATCGTAAGGTGGATGGTGAACTCAGACTATTCGTGCCAAAAGGAGTACGAAACCGTGTCTTGCGTGGCAGCCATGACATCGTTGGTCATTTTTCTGAAAACAAAACCACGAAACACTTGAAAGCGAGGTACTGGTTTCCAAGGATGACACAATTTGTCAAGAAGTACATAAAGGCATGTGTGGAGTGTGCTTATAATAAGAAGGAAAACCAACCTAAAGGAGAATTGTATATGATCGAAAAGAAAAGCGTGCCGTTCGATACAGTACATATCGATCATCTAGGTCCGTTTTTAAAGTCAACTAAGGGCAATATGTATTTAATCGTACTAGTAGATGCATTTACAAAATTTGTCGTAATGAAAGCGCTTCCGAACACTCAGACTAAGCCAGTTATAAATTTTCTGACTGACATATTCTTTACATATGGCACCCCGCGGCGCATAGTATCGGACAGAGGAACAGCCTTTACTTCAAAAGCATTTGAGGATTACACTAAAGATCATGCCATACAGCATGTACGAAATGCAACAAAAACACCTCGTGCCAACGGCCAAGTAGAGCGCTATAACCGGACAATTTTGAATGCACTTCTGGCTACAATAGAAGATGAAAATCGATGGGATCAACAAGTTAAGGTAGTTCAATGGGGAATTAATAACACATATAATGCATCAACAGGGAAGACGGCACATCAAATTTTAATGGGATATATTCCAAGAGATCCGTATAAGGATGTTTTATCACTTGGAGTCGATTTGAATCAACAAACTCGGTCTATTGTAGAAATTAGAAAAGACGCTGAGGCTAACATAGCTAAGATCCAAGATAACCAGAAGATACAAAATGATTTAAAGAAGCGAAAAGCGAAACAGTATGCAGTTGGTGACTTAGTAATGTCATTGAATGATGGAGCTAATACTACTGGAATGTCACGAAAGCTAGAAGCCAGATATCGTGGACCTTTTGTCGTTACTGCAGTTCTACCGCATGACAGATATCAAGTAGCTGATATGCCATTTGCTTCTCGTAGTCAAAAACCATATTCCGGCATTTGGGCTGCTGATCGAATGAAACGGTGGATTGAACTAAACAGCTTCGACGAGGACGACGAACTGGTCAGGATGGCCGAATCTGTAACGAGTGAGAATATGAAAGAGGGACGATCTGGCAACGTTGAAAAGGAAAGTGAAAGTTAGAAAGCTGTGGCAACATGGTGATAGAAAGCGTCAGTATATAGAGAATTACTAAGCAATAAAGACAAAGAATTTCAATCTAAAAAACTAATAATTGCATTTAATTATTTCATACGTACTTGCTCAAGTACGAGAACACTACAAATATTTGTTACGTACTAACTCACTAGCATGTGTGTAAATGGGATGGTTGAGGATCATGAGACAGTTCATGTGCCGCACATGGCAGTTAATAGAAAAAATTTAAAGGGGCATGGTATAGGTCCTAGATGAGTCTCAGGAACTATTTTGAATTCATTGAACTTCTTGCATAAAAACCTATGATTCTAAAATTCGAGCGGCTCCATTGGCTAGGTCATGTTGAGAGGATGAAAAACAACACTCCAGTGAAAAAAATTCGATTTGGTACCTGGTGGCTATCACGCACACATCTCCGTTGAAAGGCCCAAGTGGTGGACAAACTGATGACGCTTGATGTTCCCAACCGAAGCCAACAAATAGAAATTGCTGGCGCAAATTCTAGGACGAGGCCACAACCGAACGACGGTTATAAGATAAGATAGATAAGTAAGTAAGTAAATATGTGTATTTTTTAATTTAGCAGTTCGCAGTCTTGGAATAGAAATTTTTACAATACATTCGTGATCAGAAGTGGTGACCAAGGCTCGAGTCCATGACCTGACACAGAAAATTTTTCAAAAGTATGAAACTCACAAAACAGCTACCGTTTTAAAACAAACCACATACCCTGACTTAAGCCTGAAACCATACCTTAAATGCATTTTAAGAATGTTGAGAAATAATTGCTATGTGTATATTTCTTCTATTTTTCCCAACGTGCGGAGATTAATCTTTTTACCATTTTATTCATTTTTCGAATATCAAATATTTCCCCCAACCCGGAACACTTTTTTTCTTTTTTTAAAGCCATAGAGTTCCCGTCAGCAAATCACTATTGCAACATAACCAAACGAACACATAATAAGAATCCTTATCACCCACTCCAGTTGTGTGAAGCTGTACAAGAATTGAATTATTATGACCTATGTATGACTTTTCGCTGTCATGTAGCTCGATCGTTTGTTTCAATACTTTTCCAAAGATAAAATATCCAAAATAATATTCTGCTTTTTTTCCAAAAATTTTTATTTTCCCAAATTAGAATTTATTAAGTCAAACCATTTAAAAAATTACAACAAATAAACATATGGTTCAATTAAATAAATAAATTAATAAAATATTTCATATAAAATCTATTATATTAAATTATGTATGTTTATTGAAGAACATGCAATAAACTGGTCTATGTATGTAGTAATTATAAACATTTTGTTTAAATAATGAGGTATTTGCATTCAACATTAACAATACTTGAGGATTTTTGTTTTTGTTACCATTATTCATCTAAAGCCTTCGAGTATACATAACAAATGGCAAGTTTAACAAAAACAAAACAAAAAAAAAAATACTTTATTACAAATGTATGTCTGCATATGAATAATTTGTGATTGTGTTTGAGTGTATGTGTGTATGTATGCATGTGTGTGTGTTTAATCGACATCTGCGGCAAGTTTTCTACTTAAATTTAAAGCGTTTGTGTATCGTTGTCCTGATTTATCTTTGTTTTTTGTTTTCATTTACTTCTCGCATTGCAGCAATTTCAAAAAAAGTTCCTAAAAATACGCACGACTGCCTGAACCCAACGTGGTATGGGTCTCAAGGTTATTTCACGTTCGGCGGTTGTTGATAAACTATAAAGACGATCCGCTTCAGCTTGTAGACGACTGCCAAGCGAACTATTGGAGGTAACAAGGCAGATTTGTGTTTCCAAATCACGATTAACCGAACGCTCACCAAAGTTGGAAGAGCCTATAAGCGTTAGATTGGGGTGCTTCGATTCGGGAAGATAATACCTGCAAAGGATGGTATTTAGAACAGTAAGAACAGAGTCCAAGGTCTTCATAATGCTTACCACAAGCCCTTCGCATGATAGGTCCATCCATCTTTTTCGTATTCAAAGAAATTGACACGATGTTGTTGTTTTCTATGCACAAGACTCTCGTAGAAACTCTTAGCTATTAAGGAATATGCGGCAGGAATGCCACCAGCGGGACCCTTCGCACCTTGGAAACCATTTGCCTGAATCAAAAGAAATGTAAAAAAATAAATACTGAGAAAATGCAACGATCACTTTTAGATACATACATTAGGATGTGCCATAAGGATGCTGCACTGGGCAAGGCAATTATTTGTTATTGTATCCATGTATTCCTGCGTCAAATTGAAATATCCTGTCGCCAGCTTTAGACGAGAACCATTAATGCAGGAGGACAGCATCTTCTTAGTAACGACGCTGTCGTGGTGAATACCAATTTGCCCCATTTCGATAAGTGGAAAAATCCACGTGTCCGCATCTGCTCGTAACCGAAATAAAAATTAATAATATTAAGTGTTAAGCTATCTTTACCTACCCGTTTGTTTTTGCAATTCCAGCTGCTGCTCCTTGAAAACTTCCTGCATAAAGTCTGTGATGCGGTTCTTTGCAAGTTTTATGAAATTTTCTTTCGTGCCTTCGTACGGCAGAATATTCCAGTCTTTATGCAAGCCTACTTCGTCATTTTGCTTTACGGACAAGCTGAACTCTTGCACTTTTGCTATGAATTGTGCGTAAAAGTCTGCCAGCCGTTTATCCTCAATTAGAATGTAGCGATCCTGACGATTAGTGAAGTAATCGTTAGACAAATTTGCTCCAGAAATAACGACCGAGTCATCGAACAGGTACACTTTCATGTGCTGCAAGCCAAGAAGTTCATTCCAACGTGGCGGCGCAAAACGCTTTGTCATTCCACGCAAATCAGGTGTATGATACATAGATAGCTGTACATTGTCCGAGAATTCCTGCACTAGTGGAAGCAACATTTTCTTGGAATTCATTTCACCCCGTGTACCTCGTGTAAAGTCCAGTAGAACATTGACCTTAAGAGCTTCATTACTCTGTAGATTCTTGCGTATTGTTTGTACAAATGCATTCTCCAGATGTCCTGTACCTAGATACAGACTCGCCAGAACGATACGTTCACGCGCCGCAGCGCTTTTCTCAACTAGCGTATCGTAGAACTTGCTTGGTTCATGTATTATCGTGATTTGATCACCACGCAGGGGAAAACACGGTGAAACTCCATGCAACCAGGCAAGACTTTCGAGGCCGGGCGCTCCAAAGTTATTACGGAACTTTTGTGGCGTCTGCAGGTAGCTGATGAGGTCGGAGGGTGCAATTTCCTCAGCGAAATGTGTGAAGAAGCGTCGCAAGAACATTTCAACACACTTTTACAGCACTATCTTCTAATTTATACACTGTGTTGAAATTTTCTTTTCTATCCTACTATTTATTATTTTGAATTGAAACGCATTCTTTTAATAACAAATCTTGTCTGGTGTTTGATTAATTGCGTCAATAAAATCTAAATTATTTAAAATTATGCGCTTGACTTGTCCAACTCTGATTAAACACCCACAAATTACAGAAATTATTTGAATAAAAAGATAAAATTATTGAACATTAAAAAAATTTTCTGACACGCGTGTGATGCTTTCTAATCGCACAATCAGCTGTTGTTGACAGTATCATAAATAATAGAATTTCTAAGATCAGCACTGCCAGAGTGAAATTCTCCATTATATTTTAAAGTGTGTTTTAAAGGCCGTGTGCTAGTCGAAAACTTTTCACTCATGGTAGGAAAGAATTTACTGAGTTGAATATTATTTCTGTATTATCATTTAGAAATCCAATTTGCACATACTCTTCGCAGTAAATCAGGCTTTATTTCGGTAATAATGCTTCGAATGGTCAGTTCACAGATCCATTTCGTCATGTGAATCGTTCGTCAGATATTTCTTTTAGTAAATTAATTGTATCGTGCGCTGTGTGGTATGTGACACAGTCCTGCTGAAACCACATCTCTCCCAACGGTTAGTTTTGCTGGATGTAATGCTGTTTCGAGGAAGGCTTATGGGTTATTATTGTCCTAAATGCAACACTTCTTTTTTATTCACTTAGCTATTTAACAAAAAATGTGCTTCATAACTGAACAAAATTTTCAAATGAAATTGTGGATCAATGATAAACTTTCCTTTCAACAATTTGCCAACGTAGCTCCAGCACGAGTCTTATAATAATAATGGTATTCATGCAAAGCGGAAAAGTTATATTTAGGGCAATTAGTTATTTTTATCAGGTAGATTGTGTGAATGTCCCCTAAAACCGATTGTGCATTTTCAGAGATAATCAGCTGTTAACTTGTGAATAGTAATTGCTGATTGCTGTTATAAGTTTGCCACCTCGTTTGCTCACCTAAATCGAAGAGCAAATATATCTGGTTTGTGCAAAAGCTTCTCAGTACAAATTTTGACAGTTCATTTATAAGGGTGATAAAGTTATCTCATTTATACCATTTATAAGGGCTTTGCCCATTTGCATGAATACCATTAATGAATGCGAATTAAACTTACCCCAAACAATCGATCAGTATCAACAGTATCACAGAACTGTTACAGAAAACAGTTTTGAAGCTTTCCGCCTCTCAAAAACACCTTTTACATAACAGGTTTCATACTTTTTGGATTAAATATTGTTAAACTTTCAAAAGTGAGAGAAAAACAAATGATTTTTCAGGTAAAGAGATATATATAATAAAAATTGTAAAACGGGTAAACCGTCAAACAAAAAGTAGTGTAAAAGAACACCTAAGAGTAAGTTTTATTAAATTTTAGTATTATATTTCAGTATTATTCAAAACAAATTATATAAAATAAAATAATACAATAAGCCTAAAGAGTTTTAAAGCCCTCTTAAAAAACAAATAAAAAAATAACCAAAAAAAGAGTTGGCTGTGCCGTGGACACACCGAAGTTACTTGTTGTTGTTGTTAATGTTGATGTTGATGTTGATGTTTGTGTTGATGTTGATGTTGATGTTGATGTTGATGTTGATGTTGATGTTGATGTTGATGTTGATGTTGATGTTGATGTTGATGTTGATGTTGATCTTGATGTTGATGTTGATATTGATGTTGATGTTGTTGATGTTGATGTTGATGTTGATGTTGATGTTGATGTTGATGTTGATGTTGATGTTGATGTTGATGTTGATGTTGATGTTGATGTTGATGTTGATGTTGATGTTGATGTTGATGTTGATGTTGGTGTTGGTGTTGGTGTTGGTGTTGATGTTGGTGTTGATGTTGGTGTTGATGTTGGTGTTGTTGTTGGTGTTGGTGTTGGTGTTGGTGTTGGTGTTGGAGTTGAAGTTGTTGTTGGATTTTGAGTTGGTGCTTTTCTTTTAGCTTTTTTTTGCTTCCCCATTGGTTGTGCTCTAATTTCAATTAATCCAGCAAAAGTGATGCATATGCGTCACATTAGGCGGTTCCCTTAGGATCTTTGACACGCCGTCAATTTTTTTTTTATTTTTGTCATATGCCCGAAGACCTCACCTTCGTTTTCGTTCCTTAAAATTTACTGTTGCACAAGTAGTTACAGAGTTAAAAATCCATGCAACGTTTTTTCATGGCTGTAGCATTTTTACTGCATTATGTGATTGCATCCCTGAAATCATGACAACAAGAATTTTTTTTTAACTTAGTTGTGAAGCCTAATAACACATCCATGCTGTCGTAAAACAAAATTTACCGTATCACTCCTCCTGAGTGAGTAATAATTCCATGCAACGATATAACATTTCTGTTACATAAGCTGCTATATTCACGACCTGACGACGCTGGAATTTTTTTATTTTTGTCGTAAAGCCATTTGTAAAACCTTCATTTTCCTTTTTAAACTTTTATCGTTGTTTATATACTCATTGAGTAAAAATTCAATGCAACCCCGCTGCATGAATGTTGCGTTATCGATCTTTGAGCGGCTGTCTCAGCGTCCCCATGGCGACAGAAATTTTTTGTCTAATTTTGTTGTGACGACTTACAGTAGGCCTTTATTGGCGTGTTGTATTTTTAATCCTAGCACTAATACTCAGCGAGTAATAATTCCATGTAACAAATTTTCAGTTGTGTTGCTTAAACAGTCCCCCCTGCGACCCGATGATGTTTTGAATTTTTGTTTTGTTTTTATAATGAAGTCAATGAATTAACCTTTACGGTCATACCATTTGTTTAATCATAGATCTTATACTCAGCGAGTAACAATTCAATGCAACGCAGATGAATTTTTAAAAAATTCATTTTTCAACTTTTTTGGAAACTAGAGCAGTACAACGCAACTTCGTCACGACAAAATTCTTTGGAATAAGTAGAATCCCGTTGGCTTGCCAGCGCTGGCTTAATGTGGTATATCAGCGGATGATATTTTTTTTTAGCAGATTACTTGTACCTGTCTGCTGAAGCTGTGTTTTTATACTTAATATAAAAATTAATACATAATTGTTTCCGCTTCCATTTTTATAATTTTAATGATTTTTTCTGATGGAAAGTATTTAAAAAATTTTATTGATTTTAATTTTTTATTTGTTTAACTGACAACAGTTAAATGCAGGCATATTGGCAATTTTATCACAGGAGCGCTAACATGCAAAAATTGTACGGGAATATACCTAATAATAGAGTAATCGGTGCAATTTTTCTTTGTTTATTTTATTTTTTATATATTGTTTTAGGTATGATTTAAATGGTAGAAAATATACAATCTTATTATTACTATAAGTGGCTGCTCATATCTGACAATAGGTCTGTTCCCGTACTTTTGCAGCAGAAATTCGCAAGTTGCAAAATTTGAGAGAGTAAACCAAAAAACGTCCGTGGCCTAGTTGGTTAAAGTGCGTGGCCGCTATGTCAACGAACCTGGAGACCCGGGTTCGAACCCCAGCAGCGACAGAAAATTATTTGAATTAAAATAATTTTTCAGTACGGCCGCCACCTCTCTGCAGACAATGGCAAACGCTTCTTGAGAACAAGAACATTCCGTTCATCGCCGTTCGGAGTCGGCGTTTAACATGTAGGTTCGTTTCTCGGTCAATTGTGTAAAAACTTAATGGCTACGTTCCGCAATCACAACTGTTGTGCAACTGTTGAGTAAATGCCTGCGGAACGCGTAAGTATTAATTTCTGATCAGCTCAACATGTTGTGAGAACTTTCAGTTTTTGGTATCATTTTATTTTTCTGATACATGTACTCAACATGTTGAGCACAACAGTTGCACAATAGTTGTGATTGCGGAACGTAGCCATTAAGTTGAACACAATTGAAGTTGATAAGAAGCTAGGTCAAAGTCCTTTCAAGGGCTGAAATGGCCAGTTATTTATTTTTTTTTTAAGCCAAAAAATGCTCTCTTTGCGTGAAAAATTGCAAAAACTACGTAAACAGGTTTTTGCAAAAAATTGCAACTTTTGATGAAAAATTATATAAAATACTGCTTATTACATTGTATTCTACTTAAAGTGCTTGCCGAACAATTAATTTGCACGTTTCTCGTCATTTTTTACTATTTCTTAATGTTGCTTCAATGGCTGCCACTCTACCCTACAAGAACACAATCGGTTATATGTCTAGTTATATAAAGGAGAGCAAAACAGAAGTTTCAGTCAGTATTTTCTATCAGTTTCTTAAGGGCCATGTGAAAAATCTAACCAAAATATTTGAATACATGTTATTTTGTGTCCTTTTCATACATAGACTTTTTGATAAGTTAAAACTGTAGTCATCTCTCTCTTATGCCTATTATTATTAAAATATTCTTGAATATGTGTTAGTAGTAAACAAATATTTTTGCGAGTGTGTTGAAGTTTCGGTTAGGCCTGTCTTGCTGGGTAATTTAATACTAGCTGTCAAAAAATTAAAGCTTGCTATTTTCTGCTTCGCCAAATTCGTGTAGCAGAAAATAGCAATATTTGACAAGGACTGGATTTCACATTTTCGCCCTCTTTTGAGAATTTTTTGGGTACGGGAACAGGAAATCGCAGAAAATAGTACGAATTCTTGCGAATGTTCAAGTACGGGAATAGACCTAATGTTGGACTTTAAAATGAGTCTACCTTGTTATTGCTACATGTGCTGACAGATTAAATTAATACAAGTATCGATTTTTGTACCATCCCTGGCAAATATGTAAAAAACTTGGTTTGTGACAATTGCAAAGAGTTTTTGTTTGTGTTTTACCAACTTTAAACTTATTTTTATCAAAATAATAAAAAAAATATTAAATATATTCGTTGTTCAAACCTGAACAATAATAATAATGGATGCGGACTCCTATCCTGACTTCGAGACGCTCTGCCGCTTATGTTTGCGAGCTGAAACGGCTACAGTAAAAATATTTCCAAATGATGCTGCCAACTGTAGCCAACTTTCAATACCTGTTCGAATTATGGCTTGCGCTGCACTGGAAGTCCTATCCGGTGATGATTTACCTAAGGCTATATGTGTGGAGTGTCGTTATCAGCTAGAGAAGTCATATTACTTTCGGAAACGCTGCCAACTATCAGACAGCAAGCTCAAGAAACACATACGACTGCTAAATCTCGGGAAAAAAAGTCGTATCTTCAGTAGAACGTCAGATGAGGACTTTGAAGATGAGCTGGAATTCGAGGACTCTTTGAATTTTCTGAAGGAAAAAGACGCAGAGGTAGAAAAAAAAGAAGCAGCGAAAAATGAATGCTGGCGAGAGGAAATGAAAGAAGTTTGGAAGACTGAATTACGCGATGAAGTTGAAGATAAAGTTAGACAAAAGTTACAGGAAAGTGTGCGCGAAGAAGTGTGCCGCAGTTTGAAGATCGCATTGCGTAACGAAGTTCGGGCAGAACTGCGTGATGAAGTTACAGCTGAAGTGCGTCAAAGTCTTCGACTGGAAGTACGCCAAGGGTGTATTGATGAAGCTAAGGTCGAGCTACATGATGAGCTGCAAGAAAAGTGTCGTGCGGAAGAGTGCAAGAGTTTACTAAATGAATTGAATGATTTTTTGACATTGAAGCGGACTAAAACACAGAGAAGCCCGGTAACGATGGCACGACGTACGCGTGAGGATACGCAGGATGAAGACGAAAATGAGCTGGCACCGCATTCCAAAGTTGAAATACATAAAAATATTGAAAGGTCCAGCATAAAAAAGACAGAGAAGCGACCGAGTGATTTGTTATTGCTTAACAAAGCTCAAAAGTTTAAATACAACGATGCTCAAACTGGTGCTGGTAACTCGGATAATGAAATAAGCTCCACAGAGCAGGCACTATCATTTGTCGCGGTGCCCAGTAGCGATCAAGAAGATGGTGCTGATGGCACCGAGTCAAATTTCTTTATTATTGAAGGCGATGACGAATCAGGCGATCAGGATGAAGATGGTCAGGATGTCAATACTTATTTCTCTTTCGATGATGCAGTTAATTTTCAAATAACGCCTTCAGAGTCCTCCGACAACGGCGGCACAGCGTATCAAAGTAAGCAAATGCTGCTCTACTTTTCCTTAAGCACTTAATATATTTTTAATTTTTTCAAACAGTTGAGGAAAATGGAGAGTTGAAATGTTTTAAAAAAGAAAATTATGCCGATGAAAATGATGAAGCCGAAGTCGACAACACAGACGATATTGAAGACGAAAACGTGCTTATATTTGATCCTGAAAATGGACAAGACGAGAACTCAGAGCAAGTTGTGGAACAGGACGACTACGAAAAACAAACTATTTCAATTGACGTAAGTATTATAGAAATACTAAAAACAGGTTGAAATAATTGTTCAAACGTTTCAGAAAATTTGCAATAAAATTAATGCGGAATCCGTTATAAAAAGGACGATAACATCTGTGCCCATATTCATTAATTCAGAGTCTGGCACATCTACTGTTATACGAACCAGCGATATAACAAAAACCTTTAAGTGTTCCGAATGTCCACGCGTTTTCTCTACTCAAGCCTCAACACTGCGTCACTTGGCAATGCATCGTTTACTGGAGAAACGCGGTGTTAGCTATAAGTGTCCCAATTGCCGTATTATCTTGTCATGTAAGAGTGCACTTAATCGCCATATGTTAAAGCACAGCGGTCGCCGGCCGTACGTTTGTGAAGATTGTGGAAAGTCCTTTATACAACGTGAAATACTAAAACGTCATCTATTGACACATTCTGGTGTGCGCCCCTATGATTGTCCACATTGCGATCGTTCCTTCTCACAGAAACTCAATCTTACACAACATGTTAACAGTTGCCACACCGAAAATCCAAAAGTACAACAATACGCCTGCCACATGTGCCCAAAGGTAAACACAGAAAATATCTAGAAAAAGTTCTGGAACAGTTGAATCTTTATTAATACAACTAATTTTCTATTGGTTTGGTCTACTTAAACCACTGCATAGATTTTATAAGAGTTGTTAAAACTGTCCCGAGTAATAACGGGTTTATCAGTTAATTTTTTATTTACAAAAGGATTTTGTTTGAGAACCACTATAATGTGTTTTTAGTTAAATTTATTGCAGTCATCAATATTTTTCTTTACTTTTTAGCGCTTCAATCATGCCTCTGGACTGAGTCGACATTTGGCTACACATTCGGGTGTCGCTTTTCAGTGTACAGAATGCGATCGCACTTTCACCGATCGTTCCTCAGTTAAGAGGCACATTGTGCACGTACATGGCATTGGCACCATAGAAAAGACTGTGCATCCAAAGAACAACACCGAAGCAAATAGCTTGGAGCAAATCGATGAAAAGAAGGATGAAGAAAATTCAGCAGAATTTATAATGTAGTTCTTTCTTCTAATTATTTTTTTCCATTTTTAGTATAAGCGTTTTTCAAATGTCACAATGTTCATTATTTCTATTATTTCCAAATAAACTATTAAATACGTATGTATTGACGTATTGACAAATAAGCTAAGATAATTGAGTTTTCGCTAGAAAGAATTATGATTTTTTTAGTTTGTTTATTGTTTAGTAAAATAGTTTTGCAAGCTTTTCATCAGTTTTACTCACTATATTATAGAACAATGTACAATTGATACCTAATAACTACAAAAAAACATTACAATTTGATTTATATATATATAAAACTTAGAAATATAACTTTTAAATATTTAAAATAAATTGAAATTTATATTTAATTATATAGTAGAATGCTTTTTGAAATACTTGAGTTTAATATAAATAACAAAGAGTTGATACTTTAACAAACACAAAACAAAAAAAAAAAAAAAAGAAATTATAATAATTATAATATCAAGAGATATGCTAACGTTGACCATTTAATTAAAATTTAACAATAATAAGAACATTTATATAACAAAAAGCAGGAATGAGATTATTTTTTAACATGATACAAATTCGTTCAGGAAATACATACATATTTTAAATAAATTTCTAACAAAACTTTAAAGTTAAATGCGACTTTTTTCAAAACAATCTAAACAATTTGACTTAAGACATGCTGCAACATTTAGACATGTTGTTATTATTTTAAATGCTTACGTTTATATAAGTTTGAATATAAATATAAAATATGTATGTAAAATATTGGATTGGAATTATTCCTTTGATGTATGTATAACTGCGCACCCTGCACTGACTATTTTGTTTTTTTTTTATTTGCTGGCTCTTTTAGAATAGTTTGTGATGCATCATTACAAATGTGTCCTTAATCCGAGTTGGTCAAGGAAGAGTGCTGCGACTCGAGCGTATTTGTGTCAGTGCGATTACGTAGCATGCGAGGTTGACTGGATGCAAAATTCGAAAAGTCTTTCATGACATCTTTATATGTCTCATCCTCACCGTTACCCTCATCATTCAAACCAATTTCATCGTTCAAGCGTGTGAGTCTTAAGCTAAAAAAAAAGGAAGGAAAAAAATTAAAATTGATCATTTAAATTAGTAGCTGTTGCTTCTGGTTTTAAATTGATAAAAAAAATAGTCGCTTGGTCAGAATTGTTTCCGGATAAAATTAGAAATTCTCTTTTTTGGCAACGAATTTTGTTTTTAAATTGTCCAGAAAAATTTGTTAATCACGTTTATACTCACAGCGTTACAATGTCTGCATTTCTCTGATCCACGGCAATGTCCAAAGGCTTCTTGCCATTGTTGGCTTCTAAGTCGTATTTGGCCTTGTGTTTAAGCAGCAAGTAGACTTGCGCTATATAACCCTTTTCCGTCGAAATATGCAATGCGCTGTAACCATTGCTATCTACGACATCGATTGGAACGCCATTTAGCAAAAGATACTCACAAGCCATAACAGAGCCCTTTAGAGGAAAGCAAGAATTATTGTAATACTATCTCAAGTGAAAAATTTCATTTCAGTCAACTAACAGAAAGCACAGCTTGATGCAAATAATTTTTATTCTGATCGTTTTTATTCTTCCACAGCTTATCAGCGCCCAAGGCGAACGCCATTGCCATTACCGGCAAATTGTGCACTGCTGCTGCCTTGTACAATAAGAGATTCGCGTCTAGTTTTGAAAACGGTTGCTCATCCATAACTTCAGGCTCAATTTCTTCGCCTTCTGTAGACTCCTGATCGGAGCCTAAAATGCATGGCGTCTCATATGATTCCAACTCCAAGTTGTCGCCAATCATAAGTAAGTCTTCGCGCGATATACTCAGCGACATCGATGGTATATTTATGGAAACATCATCATCGTCGTCATCATCAACAGCAGGTTCTTCATCTGATTTGGAACTGGAACGATTGCGACGTCGACGTCGTCGAAACTTTTTTACCGCCCATTTTCGTGTACCCAGACTTAATGAATTGCCCATGGGTGTTTTCATCAAGTTTGTGCTGGGGGTGTTGTTGATAATGTCGGATTGTTCACCACACTCTTCAATCGAGAGAACTTCGGCGGTTTCACTGGAGAGTAGTTCATCAAATGGTTTTGGCATGGCGCAAATAAAACGCTTCTCTACATATTTGGCCTTTATCCACGCTTCTCGCACGCTTATATCGCAGTTCGCAGTGGCCGGTTTAAGCTCACAACTGTCCCCACCAATGTGCGCCTCATAAATCCGATTCACCACTGCGTTGCCGAGTTCCATCATCACTTTTACGTTTTCTGTCTCCCATGCATCCAAGGTAAGAGAACGTACTTTGCTGTAGTGCACACCAAGACTACGATGCACGCCGGAACACTCGATGCACAATGTTATGCCAAGATTTATTGAAGCCCAGCGCGGATCTACACCGCGACAGTCGCAGCACTGATAGTTGCCGGGAATTTTTAAGAACTGCTCCCAATTTCTGTCGGGCAGGAGGAAAGAGAAAACCACAATATAATTTAATGCAGCATTTGTGACATTTTTACTTACACTTTTCGCTTGATATTTAAAGAGCTTGTCGCCAGCGATGATTGCGGTCTTGAGTTTTGGCTGTCATGTTGTATGGCTGCGCCTATACTTTTCTGCAATGCCGAAATCCACATGGCCAACATTTCTGAGGAATCTGCTTGAAGAACATGCGATCTGGGAAAATTAAATTTGTTCAATAGAACTTTTTTGTTGCCACAGATGTATACCAACTTACTTCGTAGGCGATATAACTTCAAAACAAAAACGCCGATCGCCATCGTTAACTGGTCGCACAGTGCAAATACGCAAATCCTCTTCCATCACTGAGAATGAATCTTCATTACAACGTTTTCTGTAATGCGAATCCAAATCACTTCAACGGTTACAAAAAGACAACAAAAAAGGTAACGTAAAAACGCATAAGGACGACAGACACAAATGAAAAAGAAAACAATAGCAAAACTTAAAGGGACTAAAGGAAAAGGCATCAATATAAGGGGCACAAACATATGAAAATGAACAGAAAGAAAAACTAAAACAAAAAGTGGAATTAAAAATTTATATCGTTTTTGACTCACCTGTATACCAACTGATTATCGCTTAGGTAAAACCAGCGTCGACACCATGTCTTGAAGCCTTTGGATTTCTTTTTGAACAGATAACCTTCGACTTTGTTTGAGGTGCTATTTGTGTTGGTATCACTGTAGCTATTGACGCTCATGTGACGATTCTGCATGGATTTCTCCAAGTGTTGATAGTCGCCACGCAATGAATTTAAATCTTCGGTAATATTCTTGAAGAACTCATCAAAATCGTTGCATAAATCAAAACCTTGGTGATAGTATGTGACACAAGCTTGGTAATAATCAAGCAACTGAAGGAGCAAGAAGAGATTAATTAGTTTTTTTTTTTAATTCTTACTAGACACACTAGGTTGCAATCGCCACAAGCTCATTCTTTGTAAATATAATCTGAATATCCTTTCGAATTTTTTTTTAATAACAAAAAGGGACTTGACGACGCACTAGCTCCTACGATCAAACACGCACTAGCTGCTACGATCCAACACGCACTAACACCCTAATGATTTTCCGTTCTATTCCAATTTTATGAAGCAGAAGATCCATGGTTCAAATCACATCCCACACAGAATCTTTTTTTTTTTAACTAAACTCTTTGTGTTTTATCTAAGTGTCCTTTTTAATGTTTTAGACTCGCTGTCATATTTACCCAGCAAACCAGGGAAATTAAATGGTACATTATGTGGTACCCGAGCATAGCACCCACGGAGATAATCCCCGACAAAACAATTATTAACAAATTGTATCGGTTCTTTTGAGGATTCTAAATAAATTTAATTATTTCCTGTTTGTAACAAAAAAAACTTCCTACAATTTTCATCGTTTCGATGAATTTTTTAAAAAATATATATAAGATACGATAGGTTTAAAATTTTCCTAGTCCTGTTTTTAAAAACTAAACTTGTCAGTATTTAACTCCCTCGGTATACACGAAAAAAAAGGAAGTTTTTCTGAAATATTTTCCGAATTACATCACACTTTTATTATTACTACCGGGCTTATGTTAAATTCAGTTAAACTCCCAAAAAGGTTAGCATTTTCAGATTATCTTAAGGACAAAAATCTTATAAAAAAAGCTTGTCTTCTCAATTGTCAAGCGAAGAGTTTAAAAAGATTACTAAACATTTCTTACCGTTGATAAAATCGATGGAACTTTACGTGATTGCACAAGTGTTATGTAGTTGACATAATCTAGTGCAGTATGTTGGAAACACGACTTTGTGGCCGATAATATATTTGCAGCCTCTTGAACCTCTTGTGGACGATTCTTGCCAGCCTAGGAAAACAATACAAATTAAAATATTTTATAAATACAAATGCCAATCGCAGTATACTTGTGCATTCTTCATTAACGCATTGTCGTAGCCTTCGGAAACCTTGAGAAAATGCCCTTTATAGTCTTTAACTTGATTGATGTCGTCTTTAACGAAAACGCTTAAATTCTTCAGAACTGTGCGACTAGCTTGATCCAATAAAATGGTATGAAATTTATTCATTTCCTATGGATGAATGGAAATCAATAAATAATGAAATGTGAGTGAGCGACAATTTTTATGAACTACACTCAAGTACAAACCTGAAAGCAATGAATCAGTTTGCCCAAAGCGTTGTGCGCATTTTTATTATCAGCAAAGTGTTGTTGTAAATCCCACAAGGACATGGCAAAAGCGCTGAAAAATCATAACAATAAATCAGAATTCAACCGAACAAGAGCACATAAATTAATAAACAAGTAATACGAAGCCAGTACAACAAAATAAAAACAATAGAAAACTTCGAGTCCCCCACAAAACCCGCTAGCATTCTCCACCCACCTTTGATTTTTGACATATTCCTTGCCTGAGTCGACAGCCACATTGCAAAGTTTTATTATTTTTTCCAAACGTTGCTCCAAGTGTTCAATATCGGTTTCCTCCTTCGATACGAATTGCCTGAAAAACCATAACAAAATTTGAGCTCATTAAAGCGTTAATCCAAACAAAGGAGAGATAAACAATAACAAGCTACGTAGATAATGTATGCATGTCTGTCGCGTTATATTCATCTGTCGCTTTATATCGTTTTAGTCATCAGAGCCAAGTTTTGAAAAAAATGTTTATTATGCACAATTATCAACAAACAATGTCAATAATTATAATAATAATCATATTCAAATT
Organism: Pherbina coryleti; assembly: GCA_943735915.1. Taxonomy (NCBI): domain Eukaryota; kingdom Metazoa; phylum Arthropoda; class Insecta; order Diptera; family Sciomyzidae; genus Pherbina; species Pherbina coryleti. Next base: position 60,138,052 of record OX030949.1, on the reverse strand, counting down.
CAATCATGTACAAACACACACACACAAGCAGCGCTGATGGTTTTTAAGAGTGGCGAGAAAAGTGAAATAAGGTTTGGCGACCAATATTTATATGTAATAAAATTTAGATTTTTTTTTTTAAATTTTAGCATTTTGTCAGCGATAGACTTTGATTCCACGCAACATTTGGGTCTACTAAAATAAAAGAATTGATGAAACAAAAGTTGATGAGGAAAGTTGATAGTGAAATAATATTATTGCCAAAATAACGAAATATCTGTTGAGATAATAAGATATTCGAACCTCGAACCGATTCTTGGAGTGAGCTTTAAACTTGGTGTCGATCGAAAAAATAACGATCAAATTATAACTTTTATCTCTGATTGAAAAAAATTACGATAACAAATAATTTTTATTTCTAATCGAAAAAATAACGATAAAAAATAAGTGTTGTGTATTCTCGGCAAAAGAATCAATCACAAATAATTGATTTAAGTTTATTTCTATTTTAAAAATCATGCCAAAAAACGAAATCTCTGATTCACTAGCTTCATATTGATACATTTAAAATTAATTTAACCCTTAAATGCACAAGGCGCCCGATTTTTACCGAAAAAAATATATTTTGTGTAAAATTGAGTAAAAATAAAAACTGCGTTTTTAGTTTTAAAAAATTTTTTTTTAAAAAAAGTGCTTGTATCTATAAAGATACAATGTGAATTTACCCACATCTAAAATCCCTATTAAAATATATCAAAATAAAAGAAATGTGTTATGAAATTTTTATTAATTCATTTATTTTAAAAAGTTAAAATTATCAAAAACTGCAGGGAGTGCACACTGTATCTTTAAAGATACAACCAATTAAATTTTTTCGAACCACTTAAAATCACTAAAGGACATGTTTTGAAAGCAGTCAGTATTTTTTCCTAATCAAAATTATTTATCTGTTCCTAGAAGTTAAACTGTTAAAAATAGTGTTTTTTTAATTTAAAAAGAAACAATTTTTTTGACTTTGTACATAATATTTTTAAAAAGTATGACAAATAGAAGTAAAACTATTTTTTTATTTAAGACTTATAATAGCTGCGTTCGATTCGCCAGTGCTCAACTCAATTACGAAAAAAACGGCCACTCACTTAGCTGTTACTTACTGAATAGTTGGCAACACTTTTGTTTTGACAGACCACAAGAAGTCTGTCAATAAATTTAATTGAAAACGAAGAAACTGCTTAAGGGGGGAGATACCTCTAGACAGGGTGAAATTAGATTTGTTTAATAATTTTTTTCAAGCTGATAACATAATTGGATAATTTTTTTATTTTCCTATATTTTTAGTAAATGGTGGGTCTGCAGAGTATCCCCTGTAGCTGTCAAAATTTCCCCACTTATATGAAACAAAAGAGGTTTTTTCTTCAAGTACTGATATTTTGAAGGGAAGGATAAACCTGTAATATCACAAAAAAAGTTAAAAATTAAAATTTATATCGGCTGCTTAATCGAAGGTTCGACTATTTTTTCAACAGTTTTGACTCCAAAAAAATTATTTATTCACACGATATCTTTCAACTTGTAGGTACATCCTTCCGGAAGGTACATCCGAGCTGTACGAGCTGCTTTTGTCTTGAAGAGACTCTTTCGGTTCTGCTTCGCTACTCGTGCCTTATCGGTATTTTCGGCGAAAACTTTGCAATAGGTGCCAATAATTATACCCAGTTCGTTCAAAAGCTTCAGAATGGTGGTGTAGCCTTCACTAAATATTCCAGCAGCAAAGTTAGCTGAAATTTTGAGACCCAGGCCTCTGGATCCTGACTCACCAAAACTTATTTTGTGCTTGCATACAGAACAAATAAAAAATTCTGATAGTGCAGTAAAAACTTCGAAGATTTCAATAATGCTGTAGCCCTGCAAAGGATTTGTGAAAATATGGTCACTACGAGGAGTTTATCATTTTTTTTTAACCCTATTCATGTCACGCTGTGTCTTTGGGTCACTATGCAATGTCGAACCAATATAAATGACTTAAAACTTGTTTTAAAGAAAAATTCGAAAAAACATTTGAAATTTTTCCGAAACTATGAGGTATCTCCCCCCTTAAAGGAAAATAATTTTGTTTTTGTACTCACATCACATTTTGACAGAATCTATTACATTTTACTTATTCCGTACACAAACCAACTAAAAAATAAGAACTTGGCAACGCAACTTTACTCAACTCAACTGATAATTGACCTAATCTATACTCAACTAGCTGTAGACTTTGTTGTTGTTTTCACATACAAATTTTGAAATAAGCGACATGAATTGAGTATAGGCTGGCGAATCGAACGCAGCTAATATTCTAAATAAATTAGAACCGATTTGAAAAAAGTCAAATCAAAAATATAGCCGTAGGAGTTTCTTGAATGGTTGTATCTTTAAAGATACACGGTGCATTTAGTGGTTAAATATATTTTTATATATATGATATTTTATATCATCCCTGATTCCTCCCGAACTAACACGATCCTTATAAAATTTAGCCTAATATTCAGTGCAAACTAAAGTCATATTAAAATTTCAAGTTTTTTTTTTTTTGTTAAAAACAGTGAAAAACTCATTTTTAAAATCTCCGATGAGTGATATAATGAGCCGTCAGTCATCGAGATATTAACGCCGCCCTTAATATTTTGTTTTCGAGCAATGATGTTTGACTGTTATTTACATAAATTAAGTGTTCAAAATAAATAAAAAAAAAAAATTTATGTACTTCAAGAGTGAAGTACGACAGCAATCGCTTAATGGTGGCGGCCGTGGCGCAGTGGGTGATCCATACGCCAGAGAACCCTGGTTCAATTTCCATCTGACACAGAAAGTTTTTCAATTGAATTAATTTTTTTGTTCGGCTGTCACCTCTGTGCAGACAATGGTAAACCTCAGAGAGTAAATAGTGCCATGTAAAGTTTCTTGAGAACATGCACATTTAGCTGTTCGGAGTCGGCATAAAACTAGAAGGTCCATCAATTGTGTACAAATATTAAATAACACGCACCTCACAATTCGATCATAAGAAGTTCGGTCAAAGTCTTTTCAAGGGCTGAAATGGCCAGTTTATTTATTTATATGGGTAAATTTAAAAAAATATGGATATGGCTGATAAACTTTTTAATTTTTCCAACTTTAATATCGTTCAACTTTAAAGAGGGACACTGTTATGGAAATTAATGTAGAATCCAAAATCACTGTTACGCTCCATAAAAATTCTGTTAAATTAAATTTTTTTCAAGTTTTTGCAGAAGTGCAATTTCTGCTTCTTATTTTTGTTTTGAGTGTTGTACCATAAAAATCTACTAAAAATATGATTAAAATTAAATAAATTAAAGAACTAAATTTTTTCTTAAATTGTAAGTATTTGATTTATGTTTTGGTTAAATATTTTATTATTTTTTTAAAAATTACACAATATTCTCTCAAAAAACACAACTTTCTCAAGTAAGGGTTACATATTTTGGCATATGAAATTATATAATTTTAATAGAAATAGAATTACAATAAAGCTCATTTGTGAGGTAACGTTCTTCTTGGATAAATTTTCAAAATGAGTTAATTAAGCAGGAAATTTTCATAAAAAGTTCAACGCAACACTCAAGACAATTACCCACACTCTGAACACAATGAAACCAAAATTTATAACGTAACAAAAATAAACATTTATTCTCAATTATTTTTAATGTTTTTATTCTTTGTCTATAAAAAAACGAAAAAAAAAATTCTACTCCGAATCTGTGTAAACTTCTTTGTAAACAGATCTTATCTTTTTTGACGGGTTTCGTTTTGCGTTTTATTAAATTTTTACAGTTTTCGCCTTTAACCCATGGCAATTGCATGACCTTCTTTTTAAAAAATAAAAATAAATAACTGGCCATTTGGCCCTTGAAAGGACTTTGTGACCTAGCTTCTTATGATCAATTGTGTTGTGCGTGTTATTAAGTTTGTACATAAGTGACCGAGAATCGGACCTACAGGTTTAACGCCGACTCCGAACGGCGATGAACGGAATATGTTCTTGTTCTCAAGAAGCTTTACATGGCATTAGTAATACAAAGCATTAGCAATAGTTTATTAGAGCAGGAAATTTGTTATGCATTTACGTAAAACAATTCCACATTAACTTTGCCTTTAAGCGCATCGTAAAATTCGTGAGCATCCATAATATCCATTCCATGGGCAACAAGACTATCTGCCGTTCGCTTCAAAACAGCACGCATACCATCTGCTGCGTCTTTCCCGTGGGATGTTTCAAAAAAGGACCGAGTTGCGCACTTAAATTTTTTGTCAAAAAATTTATTGCATAGTAAAAAAAATTGTTTTTTTGCCCATACTGTGATGATGGGCTGTCTGAAAACAAATGAATTGTCGTTACATTTGGAGCTTTTTGTTTCAAAAAGTCGATAATTGGATCTAAATGTGCCCAAATTGCACAAGGACCATGGTTTTTAGCTATCTTAGGCTGAAAATTTTAATAAAAATAAAAAAAAAAATTAATAATTCGGCGGCATAGACTTTGGTGTTGAAACAACACTCAGGGCTTTTACCGTTTTGTAAGAGTTTAGTTGAAAAATTCTGCATTAAAAGCTCAGAATATAACAATTGAAAACTAACTGAGCAATCAATTACAAACACTTTTTTTTAATATAGATATTCAAAAACGCAAAATCGGTGACAAAACTCTTGACATATAAATCTGCTAATTATATTTCAAAAACACTTTGAAATGACACTTATTTAGTAAAACTGAAAGCGATAAATCTTTTGTTTTCTTACAGTTATGCACTTGACGTCATATCAGTAACTGAAATAGAGATTAGAGCAAATAAAGTATAACATAACACTTCTGACACGGGCCGATGACAACAAAAATTTTTCAAAAAATACTGTTATGTAAACTTTAGAAATTAAAAACACCAAAAACTCTTTAATATTTATATTGGCATAGCAAATCAATGCATATTCTTTTTATTTCTCGTTCTTTTCGTTTTCTTTTGCTATATTGAACAACTGCAGGTAAGAGTGGGGACAAATGCTTTTCTATGAAAAAAATAAGACAGGGGAGAAAATAATCGCTTGTAAATGTTAAACGATGAAATTTGCCTTAACTCCAAATGCCTTCTTTACTTATATATAGTTCTTATTTTACAACATTATTTTGATTTGTTTATTTTTGTGATTATTTTTTGAGAGAGAAGGCTGAAAAAAGCCGGGACAGAAAAAAGCCGTTGGTTTTGAAATACACCCATATATCTTATTCTATTAAACGAGCAATATTTATATATTTGTTTGTAAATGCGTTCTCGAAAACCACGCTAACGATTTCGATGAAATTTACAATATACATAGATGAAGAGCGGGATGAAAAATCGATCCAGCTAGGTTTCATCTCTGGGAAATTTCGTTTTTTCGAGTTTTCGCGCATTTAATAAATATCTTTATTTTCATGCTGAATATGTTATATTAATTTTTCCAATCGAGATACAGTATTGGTAGCTCAATGGATAGAGCTTATGTCTATTAGTCTGATGATCATGAGTTCAGTTCCAAACGTGGGCAAAATTTTTCTTGTTTTGTTTTTTTTGTTTTGAGTGAAACTTCACTGTTGACATTTGTTAATATTGATCTGATTTTAATTTATATTTTAAACATAGACAAACATTCTAAATAAAAAAATATAAACTTGCTTTTGGTTAGGAGTCTTTTTAATTCGAGCAACGAAAAGAGAAACACTTTGGGTTTTATTTTTAATTACTTTTAAGCTAAATTAAAAAGATCCCTTAAATGTGAGTTTCACCACACAGTGAAGCTTCTGACTTATTCCAAACAGCTCAAAAAGCCGACAAGCAGCAACAACATCGCACTCTGTTCCTGCAGTTTATCTATGAAGTTTTTAGAATTAAGATTCTTGCTTGTCGCTGAATACTCCCGGTTTGTTATAGTTCTCGTTTGGTTTTTGTAGTGAAAATTATATAGCATAGATGTTTAGCCAAGGTGCAATGCTTCGTGAGTGCGATGCGGAGATTTTGTGGGAATCTGAGCGAAGCTCTGTCGCCCAGGTACTAATCGCTTAATGAAGTAAGAATGCAACAGCAATGAAAAAACGTTGCATGTAATCATTACTAAATGGCTTTTGGCGCTACGATAAATTTCATGGAACGACAGTAAAGATGCGGTTTACGATCACATGATAAAAATAAAAAATTATAAAAATGATGGCGTCATGAGGCCTCTTAGGGAACACCTTAAAGCAACCTAATTAATATAACAAATAAAAAAGCAAAATTTAAATAAAAAATTAAATTAAAATTAAAATAAGAACAAGTATTAGCATAAGAATTTAGATAAGAATTAGGACAAACATTAGAAAACGGATGAAGGCAAGTGGACAAGGATTAGGATTAGTAATAAGATAAGGAGTAGGACAAAGATTTGGAGAAAGATTAGAGCATGGAATTGGAGAAGGATTAGGACAAACATATAAAAATACCTAAAATAATATTTAGGACATTATAAGGAAAAGGATAAGCACAAGACATGGGACAAGAAATAGAACAGAGAAAAAGAAATAGATAAGAATGAGGATAAGGATGAGGACTTTATTTGGGAACAATGAAAAGGACATGACCAAGGATATAGATAAGCTGTGCCAGCCTTATCTCTAAAACCCTACGGGTGTGTCCACGATACAGCCAATTTCCTTTTTTACGTTGATAAAGTAAAATGTCTTCACACAAATTCTTAAAAGAGCAATTTTTTACCCTCCAGACTGCATATAACCCCTTAAGTAGACTCCTACTTGGTCGAAATTTATATATTCGGTATTATTTTATTGGGATAAGGATAAACTTTTTTGTTAAAAGATTGGCTCTATGTAGAGATTTTTTAAAGTAAATTTGATTTATATCTAAGCAATAAATATGTAAAAAGCCAATCATTATCGGTTCCTTGAAAACTGTCTGAGCGAGAAAACTTATGCTTTTCAGGAATATATTTTATTACAATTATATTATAACAAATTTTTCTTCTCAGGGACTAAAATTTAAATTTCGAAAATGTTTGTCTCAAGATTTGAATACGCGTTCCTTATGTTCCGAGACTATTGAGTCGCGTTGATTGGCTGTTAAATTTAGAGTAACAGAGTGTCCAACACAAAAGCTTGAACATTATTTTAAAAACAATATTGTTGTGCCTTGTTCCGCTGCCCAACAAGTGATCCAAACTACAAAATCTACTTATTTATAGCACTAGCAATAAAAACGTTACTATTAACATACATGAACATACACATTAATATAAAGATGTATATTCATTCGCATGTACATAAAAAAATTGATGTTTTTAATTTTTTTTTTAAATATTTTCGCTTGAATTTGTGGATGATTAAGCGACGAAGACGACTACGACTACGGCGATGACGATAATAACAAGAGCTATGAACAACAATCAATGACTGTTATGCATGCATCTCGTGCTACCAGCAGCAATTCGATAGACGATGAGGCGGGGTAAAAATAATTGGAACTTTATGACCACAGGTCTTAACAATGCATTCATGTCGGGATCTGCTCTACTTTTTTGCAGCTTTTTGGGGCGCTGCATTAATGGCCATGTCCTGTATAAATCGAGATTTCTAAGGAATACGCACCTGAATTTGGGTGAATCTTTCAGGCACTCCTCAAACTCAATGATGGACTTCATTCTGCTTTCGCAATTCAGTCCTAATAGTTTGCTGTGTTGGGGGTTGATATCAATTATTTTTTCTTTATGCCTTGGAATTATTTTTTTTTTTTTGTTGAAAGGATTATCTTGATTTCAAGCTGTTGATTCGCAAATCCAACTTGCAAATTTCACAAGCGTTTTCACTTTAAATCCACACACATTATGGTACAATTGTACTTTATATTTAGTTACTATTAGCCACCGCACAACAAACACATTTGATTCTATATATTTTTGCAGTAGAAAGCGGTATTTTATTAACTTTACAATTTTAATTATTAAAAGGAATTCGATTTCTTGACAAACGGCGACGTAGCGCACTTTCACTGAATGACAGCTATTTTGCAAATTAGTGCTTGACACTCTGGGAACTCGGTTCGATGTAACGAGTAAAGAATGTAACGAGTTAGTTATAGAAATAAGATCTGTTCACAATTGTATTAATTATTGATTGACTTGGTTAGCCCATGGTAAAATAAAGATGGTAGATGCAAGGGAGAAAGCGTGGACCCCAAATTTTTAAATCGAAATTATTTCTATTTGAATTGTTTTTTTTATCTTTTATTTCGCTATTTTGACAGTTATGGTTTACAAAAAAGAGCGCACAAGCCGCCCTACATCTACCTTGTATGTTCTACCATGGTTTAGCCATTATGTACTGAACACATCGACGACTACAAGCTGTCAAATTAGGAATAGTTCCATATCGACGATACGACATTGCGACATTAGGTCAAATTCTCTCCATAAGAAATACATGCACAAAAATTTGACAGATGTCGGAATAGCGTTGTCGTCGTCAATGTTCAGTTCATTAGATATTAAAACTGATAAAAGATTTATCGTTCAATAAGCCTCTCATGGTATAGCAGCGCATGCAACGCAGATATGGAGCTAGCATATAGCAAAATAAATCGTAATTACCCAAAACATTAATAATTTCACAACAGCTGTTTCGGTAAGCAGTCGAATGCATGCAATATACACAGAAATCAAAACGACACAAATCTTCTGTTTTAATCTAAAGCTGGAAGTTCATGAACTGCATTTGCACTCTTTGACGCAATTTACGCAAGAAAAGTATGGCCGAGTTCAATGATTGCGTTTAACGTTCAGAGTAAGTAAGGCTACAAAATTATAAAACATATGGTATGTTCTTAATGTAGAGTGTTTATCGTATTTACACAAGAATACTTAAAGCATAGTTGAATAAATAAGGTTGTTTCGTGGCTGATCGTACTCTCTTCTCAGTACCCATAATTGTCAAAATCAATGAAAAGCAACAACAACAACTTCAACGGCTTTTCATGTTATTAATGTTCGTTTTCAGATTTTGTATGAGCTGTCAACTTCGATTTGACATTTATGGGAACTCGCTCTCACCCATGCGACAACCTTATTTATTCAACCATGACTTAAAGAGTCTCTATTTATAATTACAAAAATCTTAAGTCCCGTGCATAAAAAAGTTATTTTAATAAACTAACATAAAGCAAGTGCAAAATGAAGTAATAACAAAAACAGACAACTTTCGCAACATGTTGAGCTGAGCATAAACTATAATTATGCGTTCAGTAAGTACACACTCAACAGTTGCACAACAGTCGTACCTGCTGAACATAGCCATTGCAAGATGTCAAGAAATTAACTTCGAACTTTGGATGTATCGATGAAACACAGAATAAAATTTGTTTTTTCTTTTTTTCTGTTGGCATTTGTATAGAGAAAAGCTGTTCTTAATTTTGCGTTTAGTTGCTTTTTGCTCCTACATGAACGCCTTATAAGCAATATTAGCAAAACTATTAACCATAAAATATCATCCAATTCCGTTTTAAATTATTATTGATTAAATTTAATGCATTTTTTAAATTCAATTCATGATGGATGTTTGATGCATATATGCCTTCTATGTGTTTTGGTCTATAGATAGGCAGTGTGCTATTCGAAAACTTTTCACTCGTGGTAAGAAGGAATTTACTGAGTTCAGTACAATTTCTCTTTGTTGAAATAAAATTGTAATTTTTGCTGTGCTAAAAGGACGATGAAATTTTAAAAACTAGAAATTTTGACGTTTTAGATTTCGGTAGTGTATTAGCGCAAGAATTTAATTTAATTTGCAAAATTTTTAATGCATACGGAAAATAAACAGTATTTTATGCAAATATTTTTACTTCTGGCTCCTATGCTGTCGGAAACACGTAATGAACTTCTTTACGATTCACGAACTCACAAGTGTTTCGTTTTCTATTTTTCCTTGTGTCAAAAATTCTCTTGCCGATTGTCAAAATTTATACTAGCCCATAGGGCTACATGAATTTTTGACAATCATATTCACCTCACAAGTGCCAAATATTCTCATTAACAGATCGATTCTGTGCGTTACCGGTAAAAGCAATATTGTTACCAAAACTCGTTACCGGTTTTATAAATCGGTATTCTGTGCACTCGGTAACGCTGTCAAATGTCGTAAACTCACCTTATAGAAATGAAGCTCGCTCTTTTGTGTGGTGAAATATAAACAATGGAAAGTGAGAAGTAAATATATAGAATTAATTGCATTATGTTAACTTTTTATATAATATTTGTTTTTCTTGGCAGGAAATATGCACGCACTACGCCGGCGCAGCTGCGGTGTTATGTATATTTAATTTATATATTAATTTTATGTAAATTAATAAATATTGCACAGTGAATTGCTATAAATTTTTATCATTGAAAAGTGCTGAAGAAGCAGCAACAGTGAATTTAACATTGTTTTTTATTTTAATTTGCTCCGATTTCAATTTGAGGATTTTAAAATTAGATTAATTACTCAAAATGCGAGCTATTTTTTGTAATTCAAGCTAAAAAATGTCTTCTGTTTTGCTTGTTACAACCTAAAGAGATGGTAACAATATTCACCGGTAACGCTTGGTCGCAGAATACCAACAGAGTGTTCAAGTTACTAAAAGGTGAATTTTTACGGTAACAAGATTAATGTTACCGCGACAGAATTGATCTGTAAGACTGTCAAAATTTTATCATCCGAATGAAAAGTTTCCGAATAGCGCACGGCCATAATAGCGATACTTTGTGACTGGAGCTGATTTTATTGTGAATGGGTTTTGCTCATATAAAATTGCTTCCAGCTGTCAAAATATGAAGAAAAAAAAATCACGAGCAATTGGAAAAAAAGGTTGAAAGAAAAGAATGAAAGAGCATTTATAGAACATATTTTTTCACCAATTCGTTGTTTTTTGTGCTTCGTTTTTGATTAATTTTTGGCTCGAGTGTCCGAATTTTCACCATGTCTGCGAACAAACAAAGCATTGTTATTTTTATAAATATATTAACTTAATTCTCACTTAAACTAAAGTATTTAAAACATCGTACATAGAGCACAAGAAGCAGAGATTTTCTCAGGTGCAGAACGACACGAGGGCGATTTTCCTAAACTACGGAGTGCTTGTGTAAACTTTGTATAAACTTTCTTAAAATATTCTTCGCACGTCCACTAGCAACTAAAAACGAGAAAAATAGAAAAGAACGAAACGTCCTCTACGACTTCGGAAGGCGTCAACGCAACAGCAAACTGTATAAACAAACGCTGGAAAATTTTTAATCAGGGTGCTACTACTTTGGATTATGCTTTTAGCGCTGAGCTAAGACAACCGGCGGCCCTTGAAACTATTATTTTTTGTTTATTTTAAATTGTATACTTAATTTGTATTGTGCTGTTATTCTATTTGCGTTATACGCCCATAAAATAGCTAGCACACTTGAGTTTTTGCAACTTGAAGTTTTTGGAATTGAAACAAAAGCAGCAACAGCAGCAGGAAAACGTCGGTAGCAAGATGTGGAAGTGTCACAAATGCGGCAAACCCGTTTATTTTGGTGAGTAATCGCAGGTCCCTTTCAAAAACTTATTTAATTTATAATTTTTAGCTGAGCGCAAACAATCACTAGGCTATGACTGGCATCCGGAATGTCTGCGCTGCGAGGAATGTGGCAAGCGGCTGAATCCCGGCCAACATGCTGAGCATAAAGGAGTGCCTTACTGTCATGTGCCATGCTATGGTGCCCTCTTTGGGCCACAGCTGTTTGGTCATGGCACACGTGTAGAATCACACAAAAGCTTTGGCGTCAAGGGTGCCCAACGCCCTGGAGGATGCAATGGACCAACTTTACCACGAGATCATTTGGAATCTAAATTGAAGGTATGCTGCTTGAATGTTCTTATCAACCTTTATGCATTTGTATATTTTTAGGTTTATAACCAATTCTATGACAATAAAAGCATGGAAATTCGCAGCAGAGAGGTCAACAACCGCCTTATACTGGAGGGAGCGCTGCGTGTCTACTGGGGCGTGCAGGCAGTGATTCATCTGAAGGAAGACGATGACCAGCGTACATTTGTAGTGCGCAAGCGCAACTCATGTCGCGTTTCAAAGGCCGCCGAAGTAGGTTTAGTTGTTCTGCATGCCATTTGGTTGCTGTAATTTTGACATTATAGGACAGCACTTCGGATAAGGAAAACGATGCAAGTGATTCACTTGCGCCAACTTCAACAGCCAGTGAAGTTGATGGTTTATCTACGGATATATCGCTCTCCGAAAGCATGACGTTCGATTCGTGCAGTCTTAATGAATATCCCATCTCAGATTTGCCAACTACACCAGAGGATGCTTCGGCCATTACCACAGAGGAAGGTCGAATGGGTGCTACTAATGGCGAAACTAGTGAGAGTAGTGTTACTTTGTGCGATTCGTCGTCGGATACTACGACGGTACCAACAGCAACAACAAGCTGCATATCATCAACGTTGCCATCTAAACTGGACAAACTTGAGCAACTGGATTGGGATGAAATTGACGACTTGTTGCAGGTGTGTGTTGTAGTTAAATTTGTAATTTTTATTTAATCGTTCATATTCAAAACAATAGTAAAACTTCTTAATGCATCAAGACTCTTCTCGACAACTTCAGGCGAGTTAAAGAAAATTTTTGCACTTTTTCACAAAAGCCGTAAAAAACACTAACTGATGTGGAAAATAATCTCTACATTTGGTCTACATATAAGTTCAAAACAATTTTGGAACCTACAAAGATTACGCTCTTTTTTTAAATTGCTAACAAAACAAGTTCAAACAATCATATCACTTTAATTTTCGTGTTTATACAGTAATTGAACTGATTACAAAATTCAAATAGCAACTCACAATTCTCTCTCCACTGAGCTTAAAGATACTTACCATAACTCTTCCCACTTTATGACAGGTCTCAATATTTAGAATTCCGATATATTTTGTCAGCGTTTTAACATGCTCCGCTTTAACAGTGACTATATTATCCAAGATCAACAAATAGGTCGGCTTTATAAATAGAAAGAATTAAAAAATGTAAGACGACTCTTTAATCTGATCGTTTATCTGAACAAAAGCTCTAATTTTGAACAAACGAAATTTAATTATTTTTTATACACTGCAAGTAAAAAATAGGAACATAATTTGTTTTTTTTTTTAAATTTACGATAAGCCGTTAAATATCATCTTAGTAAACTATCACATATATATGTTCAAATTCACTTCTAAACCCTATTAATTCTTCTTTTTTATTCTTACTTTTATCTCTTTAAAATAAAGTCTCATTCTTTATTATAGATAACATATTTAAAATATTCCGTTTTGATTAATTAATAAATAAATACATTTTATGAAGGTTGAGCGACGAGTTAGCGAAAAGGATAAAATATACGAAACCATGCCAACCAGGCTGCCTTCCTCGTCGCAATCATCAACCGAGAGTTCACCAACCAAAACAATATCGGCGCAAAATAGCACCGATAGCACAACAACTACTACAGATGGTGCAACAACGACATCCAGTGCTTCCAATTCCTCTTCCTCAACGTCCTCGACCACAACTACTTCCTCGGATAACTTTATGACTGCAACAGCATCGCTAACTTCAGCCACAAACAATACAGCTACAACCACCGCTACCAGTACTAACACCATGGGCACAACCACAACCACTGTAGACAACTATGAAACAGCAGACGATGCCACGCTTAAACCCATGGATTTTGAGGACTTCAAACGTAGCGTACATCAGGACTATGTAAACGGTGCAAATTCATTTCTGTCACATAACGACGATACCTTAAAGCGCAATCAACCCATCGATCCCTCCCGTATTAATGACTCGCTAAAATTCTATGGCGAAAATCCGATGAGCAAGAGCTTCAACTGCGAGCACGCTCTACGCTCGGTAGATCCCAGTCTAAAAAGTGGGATCGAGCGTGCCTATACGCTGCAGAAGAGTGGCTCTGCTTCCATTGAAGCTGCTGCCGGAAAACACTATTCACCCTATCATCATGGACGACAGCTATTCGAAAAGGGCATTAATCGCTCCAAGTCGGGACCATCATGCTTTGTCTACTCCGACAGCGATGAAGATGACTCGACACTGAAGCCTCAACGTTCGGCCACAATACGACGAAGCGATGTGCCACCTCGTTATGTAAACATTCAAATGGACTGCTATCCCAAGGCGGAACAGAGCGCCGGAAGTGGTGCAGAGTGCGACTCGAGTCGTACTGATGCGCCATCCATTACATATAGCGACGCAATTGGTGGCGATGAGTTGACGCAAACGGAGGAATTATTTACAGCTACAAGTGGTGTTGATGTTGATGGCGGCGCAACGGATGAGCAACCGTTACATATAACTGAAGATGGCGTTGTGTTGCGACGCCCGCCACGCACAGGTGCTGCTGCCATAAAACGTAGAAGTGGCAATCGCAGGTACAATAATTCAATAATTCATATAAAAATAGTTATATTAGTTTTCTTGACGCTCATTACCTTACTTTTAGATCACGCACAAAGCTTAAGCGACGCTGCTCCATCAATGGCCACTTCTATAATCGCGAAACATCCTTTTTTACGCCACCCTATGGCTCACAAATGTCTGTCTGGGTGACCTCGTTAGTCACCACTCAAGAGGTTATTAACTTGGTGCTGGAAAAGTATAAAGTCGACAGTTCACCTGATAATTTTACGCTGTTCATTATGCGTGACAATGGCGAGCAGAAGCGACTAAAGGATAACGATTATCCACTGATAACGCGAGTCATGATGGGGCCACATGAGGATGTGGCGCGTCTTTTTCTCGTAGATGCCAGAAAAACCGATGAAATAAGGTAGTTTTGAGACATACTAAAACTACGAATAATTTGCAATGTACATTTTTGTCTCCCTCTTTCTTTCTCTCTTTCTCTCCCTAACCAGCAATGAAGTTGCTCAGTTTTTAAATCTATCCGTACCAGAGTGCCGTGCAATTTTAGAGCGTTACGATCAAGAGTTGGAGCGTGAAGTTACCAAAGTTAAAGATAAGTCAGTATTTTTGTATTTTTATCTTATTAATGATTATATAATAATATTTTTATTTGCAGATTTGCTGAGCTGCGTCGCCGTATTGTCAGTCGTATGGAATCTCTTAAAGTTCATTTATAAATCTAAGCAATTTAATCGTTAAACACATAGCTATAATGCGTTTAGTTATCTCTTTCGTTTTGGCATAAAACACAACATTTTTCTAAAATTATGCTTTAAAATGATTTGCTTTGAATGACTTGCTTGATTTACTTAAATATTTATGTTAAAAATCTTCAATTCATTTAAGTGTATTTCTTGTAGGTAAAGGTTAAACTCCAAAACAAATATCTTCCAACTTATTTAAGTTAACGTAGCTATTTTTTCTTCCACTAAAATAATCCATTTACTACAAGAGTAGTTGTAGTAACCAAAAATTAATACTAACATTTGTTTTAATTTTGCAAAAACTCAAAGTATTAGAATTTATATGTATCTTTATTAAAAGTGTGTAAAATCAATACAACTGAACAATTAACTTTATTATATCAAGCTGCAATCAAAATTATTTTTTTTAGCAGAAAATTAGACTTACATGTATTTCCTACTAACTTAATAATACATTTTCAAGCATTTATTAAGCACATACATTTTTAGTTTTTTTTTTCAAACTCTTAATTTTTGTGTCAACCTAAAAATCTCAAAAAAAAATCTCTTTTTATGCTATAATAATTAAGAAATTGAATTAACCAAAAATTTTAAAGAACCTTTTTAATTTTACTAAAAAAAAAAAAAGTTAATCTATGCTTCAATCATTGAAATTGAATATAAATTCTTTAAGAATAGTATTTTATATAGAACGATCGAATTGAAATTAGTTCTGGCAAATAAGAATGTTTTTACATTTATGCTAGAAAATAGAAAAGTTGTTGCGAGTATCATACTTGTTAATAAAGCATTATTGAGATCAAATAAAGTTTATACAGTAAAATACAAAAATACTTTAATTTGTAATAAACGAAGTCAAGAGGAAAAGAAATGTTTTTTTTTCAAGAATTTTTCTTAAGGCATTTTAATTTATTAACGTTTAAAATTTATATACATGGTGTAACTACTACCCAGCAAAACATTTTTAAAATTTTGTAATGCCTTTACCTTATATTCGCTTATTTAATGCATTACATATTTCCTAAGGCCCAAAATGCTATTACTTTTTGTTTAACGTAATGCAGACTGTAATGCCTCATAACATTTGTTTATCTTTGTTCTTTGTAAGAATCAAGTAAAGCCAACAGTAAAGAAAAATTTAAGGCATGTAGGTACTTGGTGCGCTCGGTAGTGAAAATTTAAAATTTTTTTAAAGGAAAGCGGTGAAATATAATGAAAAAATTTTTTGGGGTGAATAAAAACACTATAGAACTATTTTCAAAAAAATTTTTATTAATATTTAACATTTGGTTATTTATGAAACTTTAATTTGAAGTATGTATAAAAAATGTTAAAAATTAACAAAAAAAAAAAAAATTTACAAAAGGTGTATTAATTCACCGCAAAAATTTTTCCATTATCTCTTACCGTTTTCCTGCAAAAAAAAATTTTAAATTTTCACTCGAATACCGAGCGCGCCAAGTAGGAACATGCTTTAAAAAATGTTGATTTTTGGGAAGACTAGAAAAATTAATAATTACTCATATAAGAACCTCGCAGTAGTTGCTTTTTAATAAGTTTCTTGTATCAATTATCAAATGACTTGAGCATAACATATTATTTAACCGCGTCTGGTATGCATTTATATAAGTGCTTCTCCGGTATAAGAAATTGCAATCGCCTACCGCCAATGACATGCCTATGTTAAAGTAATGCATTCTGTAAGCCAAAAGGTAAGTGATTATTGACGTTTTCTAGATTATTTTAGGCATTACATGTAAGCGAAGTTTTTGCTGGGTACTTTCATATTTTTTATTTGTAAAAATAATTATTTTTAAAGCTGCTGTAGCCGATCTCTAGGAGCTACTCTAAAACAAGGCGCCTGGCGGTGAGCGCAATATCTCTGGACTGGATCATCTGAAATAAAACAACCAAACAAATTTTGTTTAAATAAGGAATTATCTAGAATTTAATCGTAGGAATAAGTGAAATACTAATTTTTAAAAAAATGGGGAATTCTTATAAAGAAAAAAAAGTACATTTTAACATAAAGGCCTTAAATTGTATACAAAATGGGAAGTATTTATTGGTAAGAAAAAACCTACGATTACTTATTAAAAAATATGAATAAAAAACTTGTGTCCGAGATATTTAAAAACATTTTAAAAAAAATTTCAGATAATCGTGTTTATGTTTCACATTTCTGAGAATAACGTTTTGAAAAATGTGCTTATATATTCGCGAATATTCGTTGGATTAACGTGAACTTTTTTGTGAATGTACACAAATATATCTTTACTAGCATACCCGTTCCCAGCGTTGCTTAGGAGTATAAATATATGAAAACATATTTTGATATCTCTACGATATATTGGTCTTATGGCAACACTGCAGCAGAAATTAATTGAGTGCAACTATACACTCAAGATGGCAGCGCGGTAGGTTGTAGAATCTCACCTTTCTCGCTCAACAAAGAGCTTAAGCCATGGTATAATCATGGTATAATAATACAAGGTAGCATTGACAGTTGCTAGGGAAAACATCTCCTGTCAAAAAATATACTCAAAAAGAGAGCGCTCACAATCTGCCATTGAAAACACAAACAATGTTGAAAACGCTGAAGTGAAAAAAAAACCACAACCTCTGCAGCTACAGATGTTTTTTTACAAGCAGCAGGTTTTGACAGGAGATGTTTTCTTGCAGAAGAGAAAATAAGCAGTTGTCAATGCTACCTTGTATTATTATACCATGGGTATGTGTTTTCAATGGCGCTCTCTTTTTGAGTATATTTTTTAACAGGAGATGTTTTCCCTAGCAACTGTCAATGCTACCTTGTATTATTATACCATGAGCTTAAGCTATTAGGTCTGTTTCCGTACTTTACACTGTGTAAGATTTGTGTAAAACGTGTGCTAGAGAGTAAAAACGAAATGTGAGCATAGTTGCAAAAGTACGGAAACAGCTTCTAGTAAGTTTCGAGCACAAAACAGCTGATTTTGCAGCACAAAATTTAAAACACTTTCACTCAAATTATTAAAAGCCATTTTTAATGCAAAACTGAACAATTACTTAATTTTTATTTATTACTATTTATTTATTGTACGTAAATTTCTTTTTAGGCACACAATTTGTGAGTTTATTTATCGCAAAACATAAACAATTATGAAATGTAATTTGACATTTGCTTCTTCTTATTGATGCTTATTCTTCTTGATGCTTGTTCTTACTTTACTCGAAGTCTCGAGTTCTAGCACTCTCTGTGCACTTTGTGTGCTCGAGAGAGCGATTTTATGCTTGTTCTTCTTCTCCCATTTTTAGCACAGAAAGTACGGAAACAGAAAATAGCGTCCCACAAGTTACACAGTGTGCGTACGGAAACAGACCTATTGTTTGGTGTTCTTTTGTGCTGCTTATACAATGGCAGCATGGATTAAAATACATGAATTCTTAAATAATTAAATACAAATTTATACCAAAAATGTAGTAGCCAGTAGCAGTGTCGCTTATTATAGCAATTGAATAGTGAAGGAATTATTAAAATCGGTTCTGCGGTTACCCCGTGATTGAGCGATGAAAATTCGAGAAAACCCTTTCATATAATAGTATAGATTTTACTCAGTAGATATTGAAATAAAAAGAATGGCACGCAAATAAATACGATATATTGCGCTTATGGCTACACTGTAGCAGGAATTCATGGTATAATAATACAAGGTAGCATTGACAGTTGCTTGGGAAATCATATACTGTCAAAAAATATACTCAAAAAGAGAGCGCTCACAATCCGCCATTGAAAACACAAGCAATGTTGAAAACGTTGAAGTGAAAAAAAAACAACAACCACAGCAGCTGCTGATGTATTTCCACAAAAAGCTGTTTTTGACAGTTTATGTTTTCCTGTTGAAGAGAAAATAAGCAGTTGTCAATGCTACCATGTATTATTATACCATGGCAGGAATTAACTGAGTGCAACGATCCACTCAAGAGACCAGCGCGGTGAGTTGTAGAATCTCACCTCTCTCTCTCTCAGCAAAGAGCTTAATCTATTGTTTGCTATTATTTCGTGCTGCTTATACAATGGCAGCATGGATTAAAATTCATGAATTCTTAAATAATTAAATAAAAAGATTTACCAAAAACGTAGTACCCAGTAGCAGGGTCGCTTATTATATCAATTGAATAAAGAAAGAATTATTAAAATCGGTTCAGCATTTACCCCCTTGATTGAGCGATGAAAATTCGAGAGACCCATTTTATATAATAGTATAGATATATATAGTATAGATATAGATATAGATATAGATTTTAAAAATAAAATAACATTTTCTTGGCCTTCTGACGGCCCCTTAATGAACTTGAAGAATTTTCTAAGTATAGCCAATTTCCGTTAGCTAATACAGAATTTGTCTTCTGTTCATCAGAAACTGTTCTAAATTCAACCGAAATAGGATAAATTGAGTTTGCTTCCATAACTTATTAAGAACGCTGTTTATCTTAAATATCTGACCGTTGTTAAGCCTTGTTAATTAATCTTGTGTCACACTCAGTTTTAGTAGCATCCCTTGTCCTAAGATTTAAAGTCAAGAACCATATTTCGTGTAGCAATAACTTAAATTAAAACAATTATGTTTTAAGAGTGAGTGTTCACGCTCTTGTTCCCATAACCAGCGTTGTCCGAAGTCTTTAAGCTAGCATTTCAATTTTTATCTAATTAATATCGATATATCTCTCGTTATAGAGTTTTTTAATTTCACTTTCGGTTAATTTTTGAGTTCATAATTTCAATATTTACATGAATCACGGCCACATTTTTATCAGTCGGCGTGTCCCGCTCTTTATTGAAAATAGTTTTTGCCTAAAAACTTTCAGCAAATTTATAAAATTTCTTCATTCTTAATCTACAACTTTAATTTGTTTGAGTGGGTGTATTACTTTATTTTTGCCGCTTTTTTTATTTTCAAATTATTTTTTTTTTTTAATTTTTTCTGTGTATTCGCAGTTTTTAAACAAACACTAGATTTAGTTCGAGATATTTTGAGGCAACATTAGGCAAACAACAACAAAAACGTGAACCCCCAAACCTTAAGCTTGTCAATAGTCAATAACACCGCCAAATCTATTTAACCTCTGGCTACTTTTGGGGATTTGGCAGAACAGTATCGATTAAAAGAATCAGAATTGGTTCTAATGTAAGTGCAGAGGTTGCCAGACCTATTGTGGCTGCTAATGCGTACTTGATGAGCAACTCTGCACAGTAGGAAAAGAAAAAAAAAATCGATTCTTGATGAGAAGATAATGTTGGGTGGATATTGAGGGGCTGTTTGACCCATAGTGTGGCTTTTTGAATGCGATAACTTTTTTTTTAGTGCGCATGAGTAATTTAAATCTCTTAGTTTAAAAGCGCGCTCTTAAATTTTATGAGGGTTCTCATTTTATGACTCTGTTGATGCGTCTTAGATAAGTGGAAAATAACTCTTTTAGATATTCGGTATTTAAATTTTTGGTAAAACCAAAAAAAAGTTTTTTAAATTCTTTAAAACAATTATAAATCTTAGAATTATTTCTCAAGATTAAAAGTAGTATGAGCACTATGCATAGGTATGTTCTTTTTGTATCTCGAGAAAAAAAAAATACATTAATATATTAACAATTATTTTCTAACTTATTTGAAATTACATATTTTGTCGTTTTCGACAGTTTTTGTGTTTCTATTTGTTTTTTGACATGACAACGTTACGTTTTACCGTGCATGTTTCCAGAAAACTTGAAAAAGGTATTTTTTCAAAATGCGTCGGCGTTGCATGGAATTGCTACTTGTTAAGTATAGGTGCTATGACAAAAGTAATGGTATGGCAGGAAAGGTAAATTCTTTGACATTATGACAAAAATAAAAATAAAATTAAAAACGTTGCACAGTGATGCGAAAAAGCATATTTGACGAAAAAAATTTTAAATCTAATTTTTACATTCTGAACACGTAGAAATATAATACTATTAAGAAATATCCATTAATTCAGGTATATTTTTTTTACTTACCTTCGTTTTGTACAAAAAATATAGAAATTCTCGAAAGTTGACCTAA
This sequence comes from Pherbina coryleti, assembly GCA_943735915.1. Taxonomy (NCBI): domain Eukaryota; kingdom Metazoa; phylum Arthropoda; class Insecta; order Diptera; family Sciomyzidae; genus Pherbina; species Pherbina coryleti. Next base: position 60,116,741 of record OX030949.1, on the reverse strand, counting down.
AAATTTATTTTTTAAAGTTTCATTCATGAATTTTGTTGTTATACTTGATTATATTTTTGAAAGATTTCCCAATATCCATTCGGATATGGATAAGGAGAAAGATTAGAAAAATAACGAGGACAAGGATTTGAACAAAGATGCATGGAATTGGACAGGGACAATAATTGGAAAAAGAACTTGGACAAAGATTCGGTCCAAGACTTAGGCACACTAAACGATATATTAAGGGCAAGATTTAAAGAGATTTAGGACATAGATTGGGAAAACATGTGTGACAATGATAAGGAAAGGAATTCGAACAAGAAATGGGTGTCAGGAATTTTGAATTGGGTTAAAACAACAATTTAGACACAGATAAGGATCGATTTTCTTTCGAAGATAAGACTTTTAAGAATATATCATCCAAAGGAATTTTAAAAATTTCAAATATTTACGGAGTTTAAAGCTATTTTAGTGACGCAGCGAGTTAACCGATTCTGCCGTTGCGAATCGAACAATAGGCAGCTGACGTTCTCTGTCTACCTGGGGTTGAGTAATGCCCAGAAACTCCTTTATATTTTATACACCATGAATTCTGAAAAATCCATGAGGTCATTGTAATATATTTTGTTGAAATATTTTCGTGTTTAGAATAGAGTACAGCTCAGTTTTCTCCGAGCATCGTAGACGTACGTACTCTGTGTGCAGTTGAAAAATAATAAATTGTGGGTGTTAATTTAAAAATCATGAACTCCATGGGAATCATAATTGGTCCAGAAGACCATGTGTTCGCTGCCAGACGGTCGCTAGCTAAGGAAGCTAGAACGCATCGTCTGACAGATGGAACTCGTCCATTAAAGACTTGATAATTTTTTTTAAATAAAACGTACGTCGCTTCAAATGGTCCATCGGCTTCAATTCTTGAGTCATCTTGATCTTGTATGGGTGTAAACCAAGATTTTTACGCAAAATTCGCCATAAAGTGGTCTGGGCGATGCCCAATTCTTGGGAACGCCGTGGAATTGACTGTTTTGTATCGTTTGCTACGGACGCCTGAACGGCAGCGATATTTTCGACTCTTCGACCAACCCATTGTCTCACTGGCACAGCAACATCACACAACGAATATGTAGACTCAAATTTTTGCACTAAACTTGTCTACTACTTTAGTTCAAAATTGTCTGTCTACTAGGGCCAGATTTACGACAGAAAATTGGAGTTAACGCTCTTAAAGTTGCGATCACCGACTACGAATTTTGGTAGTAAATTTTTATAATTTGCAGACGTTGTTCGTTCGTAAACTTTATCATGATGAAAATGTTGAGTTTACTGAAAAAATTGTGAAAGGGTGAAAGGGTGCGGGAAAGGGTGCGTTCATAAATTTATTTAAAAGATTTCAAGTCCCTATTGGAAAACCCTGTATAATAAAAATAATAAACTGGCCACTTCAGCCCTTGAAAGGACTTTGACCCTTAAAGGACTTTGAACTTCTTATGATCAAATTGTGTTGTTCGTGTTATTAAATGTTTGAACACAATAGATCGAGAACTGGACCTACTAGTTTAACACTTTAACTGCCACCATACAAAAAAATATCGGGTCCTCCGGGCCATTTTTTTTACAGATCTAGTGTATTTTGGTATCAGAAAATCCGAACAAAATATCAGAACATTTTTTTATATTTCTGTGAAATTTTGAAATATTTTATTGAGGCACAGAATATGTACCTCACGGCCTAATGTATACGTTTACTGTATGTTTACTATGGATGACGGACAGATGGACATGGCTAAATCGACTCGGGTGATGATGCTGATTAAGAATATACATATATACTTTTCTATACCTACCACGCTTCCTTATGGGCGTTACAAACGGAGTAAAAAAATTAATATACCCCAGTAAAAGGGTTTTTTTTTAATCGTGGGGTATAAAAATGATGCGCTTAAGATAAGTTTAGGTATGCCAGGCCATGCGGAATTAAACTACGTTTACATATTTGCATTTCGAGGTACTAATTTTAAGCCATGAACTATAATGTGTAATCAAATACTCAGGCACATACGCTGTGCCTCAGAGCCTACGTGAACATTTTATTGAGGCACACCGTATGTGCCTCATGGCAGTTAACATGTTAATGCCGACTCCGAACGTCTAATGTGCATGTTCTCAAGAAGCTTTACATGGCATTATTTACTCTCTGAGGTTTGCCATTGTCTGCATAGAGGTGACGGCCGAACAGAGAAATTAATTCAATTAAAAAAACTTTCTGTGTCAGATGGCATTGAACCAGGGTTCTCTGGCGTATGAGTCACGGACTCTACCCACTGCGCCACGGCAGACACTTTTTTATAATATGTTTATTAATAATTCAATAATAAAAAAAATGGATATAAAAATTAAAAATTGAAAAAAATTACAGGTTGGTAGAGTGGGGGGTGGGGGGGTGTTAAACAAATGGGTGCCTCCAGCTTAACACGATTTCAACCCTTTTAGTCATCTGGAAAAAAATAATTATTAATTAGTAAGAATGTCGCTATATCCCGGTCTAGGGAATGTAAAAAATATTTTCTGCGAAATGGAAACTGTTTGAAAAAAACTATTTTTGGCCTTTTTTTCAAAGTACATATTAGTACTTTTTCAAATATGAAAAACAAAATTTTTTACATAATTCTAGTCTGGGTAATAGAGGGATGTATAAAAAAGTCCACACCAAATTTTAAGTTGAGACATTATTGGAAAAAGTCCGTGAATTGGTCAAAAACCAACAATTTACAGAACTTGTGCGTTTGGCAACCCCGATGTAGGAGATCTACTACATTGCCTTTTTGGTAGGTAGTAGGTTTTTTTTAGTTATTTTTTAATGCACCCACTCTCTTAAAAGTACTTACCGTTGTATACTGTTATATGAGGGCTTTAAGAGAAAACATAATGTGCAATATTACAGCAAACAAAGAGACATTTTCTCTTTCTCTCTTTGTTCTCGTAATGCGCTAGACCAAAATTTTTCAATATTCTATGAGCCAAAATCAACAAATTCCTATGAAGCTGGCACTCAGTTTTCGATTGAACGCGACGGTGTTGAAAACAAATCTTAAAATTTCAAGCGGAAGACGCATTTTACAACTACAACTACAACAACAAAGTAAAAAGGGACTTGAATAAAAGAAGAAAGAGTAGCAAATGAATAGAACTGTATAGTTTCAGTGTATGGATGTTTGTGCATGTGTGAATGTGTAAATGCATTTGTATGTATGCTTGTGTGATGAAGGCAGCTTTTAAGCAAATTCAATTATTTCATAGGATTTAAATTAAAGACATCTCAATGAAACTCTTAAAGCTTCTACAATAGTTCTTAATTAAATTTTTGACTAGATAAAGTTCTGATTTAATTATTTGTGAGTATTATCTGTAAATTATTGTAAGGACCGTTTGTTAAATTTTGGCCAACGTCAATTAAGACAAGCGGAAACAAAACTTAAGCCCAAAGAAATTCAATTAATTGGGAACGAATCAATTTTATTGTCGTTGTAGTCGTGTTCGTGTTCCTCTTCGTAGCCTCAAACCTTGTCAATTAGTGTGTCATAAAATGAAGTGTTTACTTTTGATAACAACGGTTTGTCTGGTGTTGATGTCATCCTTGTTGGCTGGTGCTGAAGCCAAGAAGAAGAAATATGGCGAAAATGGCGGAGATTTCGAGTTCATCGATGAGGTAAGTTTCAGATTTGTAAAAATATTTTCAGTTTTCTGTTGTATGGTGTAATATTTTGTTGGTGTTTTTTTTTTTTTTCTTCTTTTTGGTACTCAAATAATTTTCATCCAAGGCTCCGCCCGTCTATCTTACTATTGTGTGACAGCGTTTTGCTCTGCTGGTATTTGTGACTATGAGTGTTGTGTGAGTTTTTGTGTGAGTGTGTGTGTGATTGTGTGTGTGTGGCAGGTGTCGATGGCTATCTTGTCCTCAGCCTCATATAGCCAGATACAGATACACAAACTCACAAAGTCACAAAGAAGCAATCACACACACACACACACACACACATACTCTCCCCATTCACACTTACTCTTAGCTTAATAGCGCAGAGTGCAGGCCCACCTAGGCTACTCTAAGAAACTTAAGAAAAAAAGGCATAGAAAGCGAATGAAATAAAATCAATACCATTTAGTGCCTTTTCGGTAGTTGTAGCCGCCATAGTAGCGGTTGTCTATAAATCTATCTGTGTATGTGTGTGTGTATCTTTCTGGCAAACAGCAGCTGAAGCCAAAAACGCCATTTGTACTCGCTTTGTTCTCGGTTTTTGTTTTCGGTTTGACTTCTTGGATGCAACCACCCCCTGCTGCCACCGCCCTCCCCTCTCTACATTGCCCACAGGGCTGTGTTTCGCTCTTTCTCGCGTATTACATACACACACTAGTTCATGAAAAATTCCTTTAGTCTGGGCGAAGTTTATGCTCCATTAAACAAATAAGGATAATTTGTACTTTTGTTGTTGTTTTTATTTTTAATATTTTTTTTTTTTTTTTTTGTAAGCCTTAAAAACAGCATTAGTGACAAATAACATGAAAATATTGCCAAAATTTAATTATTTTTTTATTCCTTATTGAAAAGTTTGAAATTTAATTTAAATTCTGCTTCAAATTCTTTGATATATAAATTATTAATAATCACCGAATCCATGACTTTAAGGATAATATAGCGTATCTTTCTTTAATCTTAATTGGAATATTTTTCAAATTCCTCCTGTGAATAATGAAGCCTATGGAACAGAACATAATGTGTGCAAGAATGTTTTTATAAGTAACATACAAGCCTGAAGCAAGTTAACGAGTTATGTTGAAGTATTTATGTTTGTTTTTCGACTTCATAATAAAGGAGTAGATACCTTTTTGGCTTCGAATAAATAAATAGAAATTCCTGTTTGGATTTCAAATTATTCAACCTGAGTAAAATAACAAAAATTTTATTATGTAAATTTGAAAGAAAAATTAATATTAAAAATTTTCTATTTACAATGTTTTGTTTTAGTAAACTTTAAAGATCAAAAAGCATCTCTAAAAAATGCGTGTGTAGTCGTCAGATACGTTAGAAGTGAATATTGGAGTCTTGGTGCGTGAAAATTATTGAATTGACGACAAATTAACAAATGTATTAGTATATAAAATACAAAAATCAGCGTTTTAATGGGCTGCCAGCACTTTAGAAGAACCTTAGAGTTACGATATAGGAGGCAACAGGTTAAATTTATTCTTCGCTAATATTATTCATTGTCATTCAGTGGTCACAATTACATTTTAAATGCTATAAGTGCCATAAAATTTAAATGTAGGCAAATCTCTTCAAAATCTCAACATTTTCCATAATTTATCATTAAAATTATCATTACCAAATGGTATGCATACCATATTCATAATATCATACATTTTATCACAACTATCATATTTTACTCAACATGCAATCATCATACAATGGCAATCATACTATAACCGTCATATCATACCCTTCATACTAGACCATCGTATCACAATCTCCATATTTTATCCATCATATCATACTCATAATTACCACATCTATTTTATCATATCCATTGTAACATACCTATCATTCTCCATCCTACCCCTTTCATCATACCATACCCCTTATGCAACATCCATAATACCATACCTATCATAGCACATTATGATGGATATAATATCATATCCATAATATCATACCATTGTACCACGATTATCATATCATATCCATTATATCGTGCTCATCATACAATATCCATCTTATCCAACCCATCATACTTAAATATCATTCCACACCCATCATAACTTGCCCATCCTACTCTACTCATCATGTCATACCCATCATACCATACCCATCATACAATACATGATCAATACTCAAATTTACAGTATTTAAAATACTCAAATAAAATACAACCAATTTACTCAGCCTATCACACTCATATCATGATACCGTACCCATCCTACCATAATCAACACATGATATCCTTCATATCTAACCTAACACCCCATCCTCATAATTCCATACTCCTAGCACTAAAATCATTATACCATACCATACCTATCCTACCTCACCCATACTATACCGTGTATGGTCCTACCTATCCTACCTCACCCATACCACACCGTCGCCTTCTCCATGTATGAGCGTGTCAAGTTTTTTCTTGTAAAAGAATTCATCTTCAAACTTTAAATATAAATGTTTGCCTTCAATAGCTCTTTGTTGCAACACAAACAAAACCCAAATAATATTGTTTTAAATACGTATAAAACGTTCACTTTAGTGTGAGTAGGCGTGTCACGCTCAGTTTTTACAGTGACCTTTGTTTAAAGATTTTAGGCAAAAAAGCAAATTTCATCCAATTAAGTTGTACTGAAACAAAATTGTTTGTTATATCATATGTTACTCCTACTCTTATTAAAATAGGCGTGTCTCGTCAATTTTTTCAAGCAACTTTATGCCCTTTACCTCAAATTAAAATTTTGATCATCTTATTGTTGATAGAAGTCTTATTAAAGTATCTGTAATTTTCACTTATTTTTTAAATTAACCAATTTTGTTGATCGATATATTTATTCCGCTTCGCACGAACACTACTTAATACTTAAAGTGAAAACCAGAATGGTGTATGAGCGGTCCAAAGTTAAAATGTACTAGATGCACTGAATCGCCCATGATGGCTAGTGGCTTGCAGCAGTAGTTGTAGCGCAAGTTGAACTAACTTTAACTTCGACGCGCTACATAAAATTATTACAGCTACATCGCATTCTGTTTCTCGCTTAAAGCAGGAAGTTCATTCACTGCATTTGCATATGCGTCCGTCTACTCGCTGAACGCAATGCAATAGAAATATGTGAAAGCTTACAGATGAAAGTTCATTTACTACATTTGCATATGCGTCCGTTTACTCGCTCCGCAAGCAAATTCAAAAATATTTCAACTTTTCTTGCGTAATTTGCGTTTTTTGATAGCTCGTTACTTAGAGCGAACAGAGAGAAGAAATAAAAAAAATGAGTCAGAAGCTCATTGCTTTTAGGGATAGCACTTGTAAATAAATCTTAAAAATTTAAAATGTCTATAATTTTTCATTGTTAATTTCTAAAGAGTACATTTTTATACTCAGGATTTAAGATTGTTTTAATTATAAATGAAGACATTTTAAGTATTTTTGTGTAAATACTATTTTTGCAAATTAAACAAATTCAGCAAATTTCCAGTAAAACCTTTTATTCATTCCAACTCAGTGCATTATAAAGTTTGAAACTTGAAATTTCTAATAAAGAGATACAATTTATAGAATATGAATGAAATAATAATACAATATAAAATATATACAACTAAACTAACGGTGTCTTATTATGTTGGAAACACGTGTGGTATATTTAGTAAGGTTAAGCTAATTAGTTCAAATCTTTCTGTTGCACGCCCTCGTGGCGATTTATTTGCAATATGTACATATTTTTCTTTCTCAACAATGATATTAGTTCATTTAGCACCGAAGTACACAGTTACCATACAAAAAATATTTAATTCAAAGGGTGTTAAATTCAATTTGAGATTTACACGTTAAAATTTAATAAAACTTATAATAATAATTGAAGATATGATATTGAATAATAATTGATAATAAAAATTGAAGTTAACAAAAAATAATATAAAATGTATATTTCTAACAACTATAAAAACTCAACATTAAGAATTTACCAAATGTTTTATTATTTTGTAGCCCTGCTAACTCTGAACGTAAAACGCAAGCATTGAACTCTGCCATAATTTCCTTGCGTAAATTATTTCAGCGAGTTGACGGACGCATTTGCAAATGCAGTGAACGAATTTCCAGCTTAAAGCACAAGAATCAAATTTCTTCAAAGTATTTAGAACGTTCAGAAGCATTCATACTATACTCATAATATAATATCCATCATAAGTTTATGCCCAACACACCATATTATCATCAATATCTCACGCCCACATTTGTTGAGTGTGATTTTCTTAGCAAAACACTGACACTGAAAATTTTTCAATTGATAATTCCAGTCCAGCTCTCGGTCATTTGTTAAGAAAACATTTAATAACACGCACAATATAATTTGATCACAAGTAGTTCGGCCAAAGTCCTTTCAAGGGCTGAAATGGCCCCTTTTTTTATTTGACCCAGAAATAAACTCCAAAAATCATGTTTGCCTAGAAGTCAATAACGAGCCAATGACGAAAGATCAAAGAAATATCGCGCATTTGAATAAAGTAAGTTAGATATAACTATAATACAAGGTGGCGCAAAACTAATCACCATATCAGAATATGTTATAATTTGTGCAAATGGCATCGTACGTCAATCATATTTGACATTTGTGAACTGGACAGTTGCAGAATACAATAGACAAGCAATGGAGCACTATACTCCGCAAGAGCATGATATAATGAATGGATATTGTGAAGGAAGCGTTCCCTGGTCGCGTTCCTGTTTTGGCGATTTGCCATGCCCAGCAATATCGCACGATTTTTTTATTAAGTAAAAAATTTATTCAAAAACAAAAGTGGATGATTAACCTTGCGCCACCTTGCATAACTAACTTAACATTGTAAATTACTTTTTCATTTTTAAATGCGGTTTTTATGCCTTGAGTGCATTGTTGAAACGGTTTTATAATGTTGTATAATGTTGCATAAAATTCGCCTGCTATTGTTTTTCTTTTTTCAAGATAGTCTATAAATAATATGAACATTCGTTTAAGAATTCGAAACGAGAAAGCATTTTTTATATCATCAGCCAATACATTCAGCCCTGTGAACACTTTAAAATTTTAGGTTTGTCATTAACACAATAAAAACGGAACACTTAGGAGTGACTACCTGGAGAAATATCAGAAATAACATATAACTTCTGAAAGTTAATTGTTGATACGTACACGCAAAGAAATTTTTCGTTTACCACAACTGTAAAATTCACCAACTATACTTCGTTTGCGAGCTGTATTTGCCGCAAACGAATATTCAGTTGTCACAACTTAAAAATATATCTTATAAGGGTGTTTTTTTTAGGGGTTTGTTTTTCGAATAGAGATAAAACTGGCATTTTGTGGTCAAATCTGGCAACTCTAATGTTATTTATGTTCAGTTTGGTTTGCCATTTCATCATGAACAGGTTGACAAAAGAACAACGCTTGCAAATCGTGCAAATTTATTTCGAAAATAATGGTTCAGTTCGCGAAGTTTACATCGCAAAATTTTGTTCAGTGATGAGGCTAATTTTTGGTTGAATGGCTACGTCAACAAGCAAAATTGCCGCATTTGGAGTGAAGAGAATCCACATGAGATCTGGCTGGTGGAGTCATTGGGCCATACTTCTTCCGAAACAATGCTGGAGAGTCAGTTACCGTTAATGCAGACCGGTATAGAGCCATGATAACCGACTATTTTGTTCCTGAATTGGATGGCATGAATGTGGATGAGTTGTGGTTCCAACAAGACGGCGCTACATGCCACACAGCGCACGTCACAATCGATTTATTGAAGGAAACATTCGATGAGCGCATAATTTCGCGGAATGGGCCTGTCAATTGGCCACCAAGATCGTGTGATTTGACACCATTGGATTATTTTCTTTGGGGATATGTGAAGTCGCTCGTCTACGCCAACAAACCAGAAACGTTAGGGGACTTGGAGGCCAACATTCGTGGCGTTATTGCCGAAATACGGCCCCATATGCTCGAAAAAGTGGTTGAAAATTGGACCTATAGAATTGACTTTATTCGAGCCAGCCGCGGCGGCCACATGCCCAAAATCATATTTAAACATTAATGGCATAAAATTATCCTTCCAATAAAGCCAAATTGATGGACATTAAAACGATTTTCTTGTGTTTTATTTCAATTCGAAGTTCTATACCTCTAAAAAAACACCCTATATATATAAACCGCAAGCTATTTCGGTCATTATTATTTATTATATTAATAATCTTTCTCATTATGTCCGTCCGTCTTCTTATGGATTCCACCTCTGTTGCTATCTTCGTACGCGTATTAAGCAAACTACCAATTTCCTTATATAGTAACAATTTGTCCAAAAAGTAACTCTAAACTATAAGCGTTATGTTTATACAACGAAGGGAAAAATAAACAAAATTTTCAGTTGGGAAAAACGAAGTTTTCAATTGCTGCAATTTAAAAATCACTCGCGTTTATGACAAACGAAATTCATTTCCTGCAACTAAATGACTCGTTTCTCGCAACTGAAAATTTTGTTTATTTTTCGTTCAACGTTTATGACAACTGTTGAAACGTTTGCAATAAACGATTTCCAGCACGACAAACGAAGTTCGTTTGCGGCAAACTGGCGATAAACGTTTTTTTTCTTTGCGTGTAGGTACATATTGCGTCCGTACAATTAGATAAGACTTAAGGCATTTTAAAATATTTGAATGGTAACCATTTTTTCAAGTTTGTTTATAAATAAACTATGGTCAAACGTTTTAGAAAAGCCATTTAAAATAACATCACACTGATAGTCCTTTTCAAAGCAATTTAGAACGTAGTTGCAAAATATTATTAGATTAGTAAAGGAAAGATTTCCGTGTTGGAAAGGAGAAATAATTTCTTTTATCAGAAAAATAGACCAATTTTTCGAATAATTTGGGAATTGGCGAGATTTTACAATTTGGTTTTTAATTAAAAACATCGTTCGTGGATCCAGATTTGTGAATTGGAACTATAAAAGTAATTTTCCATTCAGGAATAAAATCTGCAGTATAAAGGGATTGATTAAAAATTGTAACAAGTGTTAACTGACTCAAACTTGTCGCAACTGCAAACACGTCTAATTAAATCATCTATTAGTTCTAAATTAATTTCAGATGAACTTTAAATCTATACAAATTTCTCATTGAAATTTATTGAATGACTTAAAATTTTGTACATCAGCATTGATTAGAAATACTTAACCAACGATTCAAACTGTCAAAATTAAATAAAAACCACCCCTACCTCCCAAGACTATATCAAATTCCACACTAAAACAAATTCCACAAAAATTAAACCAGAAACTTTAAATTTCCACATAACCTTTGATTATAAACACGTAGTCTTCGTTTAAAATTTGTCAAAATCGAAAAAAAAAGAATTTCCATACAAAGTGACGTCATCAAAATAGCAAAACCTTCATCAAAATTCCACAAAAATTATTGCATTGATTTGCTATTTTACACATAAGCTCTGATATTTAAAACGTGCAAATAGTTTGAAATTTGGATAAATTGAATAAAAACCACGTCTATCCATCATACAAACTGACGTCATCAAAATAATAAAAGCGTCATAACTTCGGATATTTTCTATTAACGATGAGTTTAAGGGTATCTTGACTCCAGCCAAGTCGGAGATAATAAATTCATTAGTATTTTGTATTATAATTACACAATACAACAAATTAAATATTTTTTCACAAGATAATTATGATTGTCCACCTCAAGTCAGCTCATAAATAAATGAATTTGTCATATGACGTCAGATTTCAGAGCGGAAAGCATTTATTAATATAAGAAAAAATATAAAAAAGTATAGGTTGTGGGAGAAGAGTAGGGGTATCAAATGTAGGCTCATTAGTTAGGGTCATTAAACGGAGAATTTGACTTTTTTCACTTTTAGAAGTAAATGTGGTCAACAAGCCTAACAAAATTAAGGAAAATTAATGAAAACGCGCGGTATTTTGTAGATTTATGAGTAATTTTAAGTGTTTTCATGACTCTTGTACACAGTAGTGTAAACGAAGCAAGATTTTGCTTGTTTATGTTAAGAGTCGTGATAATAAAGTATAAATTTGCTTTACTTTCTTTACCTTTGAATAGCTTTTGCGAATTACCATTCGAGATATTTGTGAATTTTATTGTGTTGCATAGTGTTATCATAAAACTGAATAATTTTTCATGTTGATGTTCCATAAAAACCACAAATCCATGCATAAATATCCTTTGACTTGGTGTACCTATTAAATAAAGCGGATGAGGAGATGGATGGGGCCTAAGTTATTTTACAAGTTTTCTTAACCTCCGTTTGGCACATGTTTGGATTGTCACATTCATACCTAATGTGGTCTGGCCAGACCCCTATATATTTTCACATGTTTTGCATTTTTGATGATGAATTGAACCGTTTGTATGTATAAGACATGATGGTATATATTTTATATTGTTTTTTGGTTTCAATGGCTTAACCAAGTATTTAACCACTGTTTAGATAAAAGTATAAAAAAAACATTTTTATAAAAATTATCTTTTTTATTTATTAATATTTTGAGGTTGAAATTTATATTTTAGTTTTACACGTTTTATTTATTCATTCATTCATGCACTTTAAACAAATAAAATGAACTTTAGAATGTTGGTGGCAAGCCCAGTCTGAGCATTTTTAACAAAAGAAACGAGTTTTGCGGCGGGACTTATCACTTCCCTGTAAACAAAGTTTACAACCTCTTTTCTTTTCAAGTCTGTTAGGATCACTTTCCATTTTATATACCTGTGCTGGAATCTAAAAAGTAAGAAAGAAATAAAAGGAAATGTTATTACAAAATTTGCAATAAGTTGTTTCACAATGTTTTCTTTTAACAAAAAAATACAAGTGAAATAAAAACGCTCGGCAAATGTACTGGTCTCTGACTGAACCTCGTAAGTCAAAAAATGGAGGTTTTCAGAAGCAAAAAACCAATTTTTCCTTGGGGAGAAATATAATTTGTAATATGTCAATGTAATTTGTAAATTGTAATTTGATTACAAATTAAATTTCTCCCTAAGGAGAAAAAAAAAACCGTTTTTTTGCTTCTCCTGAAAATTTGGATTTTTTTACTTACGAGCTTCAGTCAGAGACCAGTCGAAATGTAACTTGAATTGAACTTGAATACTTACGGTACCAAAAAACGATTTAATCTCCGACCGGAATGTACATTTTTTGACATCATGAACATTTTTCATTCGATTTTCTATGTTTGGGTGAACAATTGATTTAGAAAGTGTGGATAAAAAATTTCGTCTTGCATGAGAGTTGTCGAGTAAGTCCATCATATATTATTGGTTTTCATATAAAACATAGGGGGGTCTGGCCAGACCACATGAGGTACGAAAATGATGTGTATACCAAAATATCCTTGTAATTATCCTTTTATGCCTTATATCCTTCTAATTTTCTCAGAGATAATAGAGAAATATCAAGTCGCTAGCTCAATTAGAAGTATTTTTAATTTATAACTTAAATCGAAAAGGTCTGGTTGGACCCATGCGCCCAATGGAGGGTTAACTCTGCTTAATATAAGAAAAAAATCGTATTTTTGTTTGAAGCTTATAATTTGGGCGCTACTAGTTTATTACCAAAGTCATAAGCACATACACTCATACACATACACACACACAAACACTCACTCCCATACGCAAATGACAACACAAATAGCTCAATGAACAGTACATTATTTATTACAACAAACACTTTAACACTTAACTGAACAGTAGCTCTGACGAACGAGTTTCTTAAGAGGGCCAACAGAAAACAAAAATGCTCTGTAGCAAATGGAGAATTTTTGTTAAATAATGTGCGAATAAACCATATTGTTGTTGATGTTGCTATCGTTGTTGTTGTTGTTGATTTTGCTATTTTTGTTGTTTCGACAATAATTATTGTGTTTGCTTTTATATTGTTCTGCTCGTTGTTGCGCAAATCAGCTTATATAACTTGTGTGTGCGTGCGTGAGTGTGCGTATGTGTGTGTGTGAGTGTGCGAGAGACTTTATGGCCAACACATATGCTAGTTGTGTAATGCATACAATGCATGATAGTATTTGTATGTGTGACACAAACATACACAACACACACAAACGTACACAATTAAATACAAGTACTTTCACAGCGACATCGTTTGGTTGTTCGCTGAAATTCGTACGTTGCCAGAATCATGATTTTTCGTAACAGATAAAATAAATAAGCAAAAAAAAAACAAATTAAAAAAAATCAAATTAAATTTTTACAAAAACTTACTATGCAATTCTGTTCCAATGTGTGCCTATCTCACTCACTCTATCATCCCGTTTATCCATGCCAACTATTTTTACAGCCAGAGCCACAGTCGACGAATTTCGTTTATTTTGCTTATTCTGTAATTATTGCCAATGCGTTTTTCTGCATATCCTTAAATTAAGTCAAGCAACTGGAAAAAAATACGCAAAAGCATTTTTTGCGTTTGCAACAGTGGCATTAAATGGACAAACACATGCAAATAAAAACAACAGGAGTGTGTGGTGGCCGTTGGCGAATGTGTGATTGGGGGGGAAGGAGATGTATGTTATTATTTTCTATTTCTTATTTTTATTGTGCTCTGCCGTAATAGCGAAAATGCAAATGTTGTTGTTGCTACAACATGTGTGCCAACAACAACAAATATGTACATAAAATTTCCGCTCTACACACAAAGTGGAAACGTTATTTTGTAGTCGTTTCTTTGAAATTGGAATTAATTTCAGCAACTTCTGATGCACGCAAAAAGGAGGCAAATTGTATGAATTTATAATTTATAATTTCAAAAAGACAATTTTAAATTATAGCGTAAGGCTTAAGTATAAAGAAATAAAAGAAAAAAAAAATCGCGTCACACCATTTTATTTAAAGAGTGTATCAAGAAGAGGTGTACAATTTGTTTTTTTAATTAAATTAACAATTGTTTGAATGTCTCTTAAATTGTTTTTCGAATTATAAAGTAGACATATGGATTTCATAGATTACATATGAAATACGATATGTTTCAAATGACTTCCTTGGCTTAGCTTGCAGACCATTATCCTTTTTTCAAATTTTTCGAACACTCTTTCGCTTAATTGTGAGTCTATTTTCATGATGGCGACTTTAATGTTTGCTAGAATAGTTAGAATTGTTTACGGATGGTTAGCGTGGACTATAAGAAGAAGTCTAACGGTGTTAAATCACAAGATCTTGATGGCAAATTGGTCTCTCCAAAATGTGAAATTACGCGACCATGCAACTTGTTTAACATGCAGCACCATCCTGTTCAAAGAAGAGGTCGTTTGCCCCTGTATACTCCACGTCAGGCTGCAAAAATTGCTTATCATTCCTCTGTTGTGCACTTAAGGGGAGTTATATACCCAGAACTTTTTTTTTTCAAAAAATTTTTGCAGTTTTTTAAAGCTTTAAGTCTCAAGAATATGTGTGAGTGAATCGCCTTCTAGAGCGCGCAGTGCTGGCCCTTATTTTCAAAAGCGTTTTTCTCGAAACCATGTTTTCAAAGTTGGTGACCCAGATTTCTCGAAACTCAGTGATCCGATCGTTTTGATTTTTTTTTTGCAGGCTTATTTTATACATAATAATCTCGTATATGTCATAGGATTTTATTTCGTAGCTTCGTTCATTTTTTATAGGCAAAATAATGACGAATTTTCGGTCGAAAATCGTTAATTTATGTTCGGAAATCCGCCATTTTGTGAAAAATCAATATTTTCAAAATCGGCTATGAGAAGTACGAGTTTTAAGTATCTAGTTTAATAATATTATTAATTTTTTTGTTTCAGATGAATTTAGGAGGAGTAATCTTGGTCACCGCATTTTCAGAGCGCTCTAAAAAAAATGCTGTATCTACCTTAATATTAATTTATCCCTTAGGTTTCCTTAAAATAATTCACAAACATGACCTTTTTTTTGGCCTCTGGGTATTTTTCCCCCCTTAATTGACTGTAACGGCTCTTCTGTCGTCATTTTCGAAAAGCCTATGACGCCACCGGCCCACACTCAGCACCAAACAGTCACTATTTGTGAGTATACTGTCATCTCTTGAATCACTCATAGGTTTTCGGATTTCCAAAATGCGGCAATTCGGCTTATTAACGTAGCCGCCAATGCGAAAATGAGCTTTGTGAGAAAACACGATTACTTTACAAAACTTACCATTATCATCCATGTGTTCCAAAGCCCAATCAGAGAACTTACGGTGTTTGCTGTGTGGATCCACCGCCTAATTGCAGTCGGTCAGCCGGTGAGTCAATTTCACCTTGTATGCATGCAGTTTGAAATCACTGCAGTGTGGATGTGGAGAGGTCGATATCACGGCGCCAAGGCACCCAGATGAGGAATAGGCTGAAATGCTCGGACAACTCGTTGAGAGATCTATGGCATACAGAGATGTATTTAGAGTCGTAGGAGTAGGAGCATAGTGCCTTTAGAGCTGCTTGGTTATCTGAAAAGATATAGACAGCTTTGGATACTTCTTGAATAGCCAAGGCCTCCACTTGGTATACGCTACAATGATCAGGGAGTCTGAAAGAGGTCTCAATTCCCAGATCTGGAGAATAAACTCCTTCTACTACACGTCTTTCGAGCTTAGAATCGTCAGTTAATAGGGGTATTCTCGTAGTCTTGCAAAATCCTTGCAAAGTGTAAGAATTGCATAAGTTGCAGAATCTTTGAGTCCGAGCAACGACACAACAACAAAATACAAGGGAAAAAAGTTTTGCAATTCGTGTAACTAATTTGTGCAACACTGACACCCATGTTTTGGATGGGGGTGCAACCGTGTGTCAAAAAAAAAAAATAAAAACAAATATTTTTTTTTTTTTTTAAAGTGGCCTACTGCAACATGACGAATCTTTAGATGATAATTGCATACGAATTGTGCTTTTAATGAAATATAAAAAAATATGCTGTGTGGTTGGCCACTAATGCTTCGGCAAGCTTCAGTTCAGTGTCATTAATATATCCTACACAATGTGGCAGTTCATGGTATGTTTTGTTGTGAATATATTACCTTTCGGTTGGATCAGGTCATGGAATATATTTAGGTTGGAGACGCAGGAAAGACTGAAAAACTCTAAACGTTACTTTTTAAAAGGTCTACCCTTTTTAGAGGGTTTATATATTTCATTGTCAGACTTTTTTTTCTGAAATCCAAAAAAACTTAGATCTAATTTTTTTATGCAAACCTCTTCATTTACTCATTAATAACAACTTGTCATGTATGCGATAGAAAATATTCAGGTTCAAGGATCACCGAAATCGGTCATTTGCTTATATCTCCGCTCTGCTCAAAGTTAATATGAAATTTCTACTTTGCGTTATTCAAACATATCTAGTCGCATAGCGTGGAAACTGTTTGTTTTAAGTTAAAACTGTTAAGCGCATTTTTGTAGGGAATTATCTGATCTACAATTTTGTTCTGAGCATATTTTCTGTCCTACAAATAGGAGCGGAGATATAAGCGAATGACCGATTTCGGTGATCTTTGATCTTGAATATCTTCAAACGCAGACATGGCATCATAGGGAACTCTTGGCAAGTTATCATTTATGCGTTAATCAAGAGGTTTGCATCAAAAAATTAGGAACTAATTTTCAAACTAAACTTTAGATTTAAAAAAAAAAAAAAAAAATAAGTCTGGCATGAAATACATATATAAACCCTAGGGCGCAGTCAAAAGTTATGTCGCAGAAAAAAACTAAAGATGCAGAAATTTATTTTTTTGCTCGTAGTTTTCAAAAATATATGAAGCTCATGAGGTTAAAAATTAGTTCCACTCTAGTCTACATATATATTTAGATATGTAGGCATAAGGTAAAAAAGAAAACTTATTAACTTCGCAGTCTTAAAAACTGACGGAACAAAATCATTACATTTTCAGGTACATATTTGTATATGTAGGTATAAGGTTAAACAAAGAAATCTTATTAATGGTGTTGTCTTAAAAACTAACTTTTCTTACTTTAAGAGCTGCAAAATTTGAAATAACCTCATCGAAATCAATATTACTTGCAAGCTCGTTTTCAATGGATAAAATAGCAAGATCGCAAGGCCTTGCCTGTCCCATGGAAGACCTTAAATAAGTCTTAATTAATTTTAACTTTGAAAAACTCCTTTCGCATGACGCTACTGTTACACAAATTGTTAGAAATAATTTCAATGCGACAAAATGGGACACACATTTTTTAACGTAATGTATATGTACCTTTTTCTTTCTGTTTGAGAAATTAAAAAAAATATCGAAATTGTGTCACCCCTAAAATGGTGTCTTTTTTTTTTGTTTGTTCTGAAGCCAATTATAAGATCTTCATTTCTGTTTTATAACATTTACTGTGGCGCATATACTTAGGCAGCTCCTTCCACGTCTTCAATTTTTATTTTGTCATAAACTGAAAGAATTAACCTTTACTATTGGGTTATTTCTTTTCATCAAAATAACTTTACTCATTGCGTAACAATACCAATTTTTTTGGAAAAATTGCTTTTTTTGTAAACCTGCGCGGTAGAACGTAATATTGCCATGTCAAAAGATAACTCGATGTGAGCTCTCACACCAATAACGCTATCTCAAAGACTAAGTATAATAAATAGTTCATATAAACAAAAAAAAACCTTATTCAAAAAGTTTCCTCTGATTTAAATTTATAACAAAAGTTGAATTCTTAAAGTGTCTCATGATTATGAAATACACCATGAGTATAAAAATTTCTACCCACATCCCAAAACTTCGAAATGTAACTTTTGTGTGCTTAACAAATAAGCTCAAGCTCAATTTTTGTTTCTTTAGTTCTTTTTTTTTCTGAATTTCTGAGATTTTTATGGTAAGGACTTAACCAATCTTTTGGCCCAAACAAGAAAATACATTTTTTTTTCTACCTAAAACTTGTTAGCATTCAAAGTTAGTAAGCGAAAAATTTGTGCAATTTTACGCATTGTTTGATAGAATATAAAAAAAAAAAAAAAAAACTGGAGTAGAGAACAGTACAAAATGTCTGCGACGTATCTTAAAAAAGGACATATGAAAAAAATTTCAGTTGTGGTAAAAAAAAAACACATTTAACTAGCTGTAGAAGTAGTTGAAATAGCGTAGAAGCAAGCAGTCAAAAGTACATCAAAAGCAGCAAGAGTCAACCAACAACAAAGCCAGGATGACGTGCTGACATTTATACAGCCAAGAGTGACATACAATTCAAATTTTGTTTTAGCAATGCACGCATAAAAAAAAACAAAAACAAAAAAAAATATAGAGCTAAAAGTCAAGCCAAAATACATTGCATGAGATAAGCTCTATAAATCCAGAGATGCTAAAAGATACGGATGGGGAGGAGTAGTTGCTGCGAATTCTTACTTTGACGCTTTCAATATCTTGCTGCCAAATATGTGTTAAAATATGTATAAAAGTACATAAATATAAAAAGTTAGGTATCCATACATATACACACATATATATTTATGGTAATACATAAATATACATATTTACTTATTAACATTTGGAGTGTGTGCGTGTGTGTGAGAGTGAGTGTGTGCGTGTGATTGTCAATGTGCTTTCATCTGCATTTGCGAATTTCTACGATTTCCAATGCCAAAAGCAATAAAAAAATAGGAAAAAATTTTCTGCTAGCTCACTAGCAGCATTGATTTGTAAGCTTCTTGGCACAAAGGACCCAATTTTTTTATTTCTTCTTTACTGCTTCAATGAGTAGTTTTTCGTCTCTATAAATATTCCAAGTGAATGACTATATGTGTGTGTGTGTGTGTGTTTGTTTCTGTGTGCGTGCGAGTGTGTGTGTATGTGCATTACTCAGCCAGCATGTGTGTTAGTAATGTTGTGCATATCATGACGCTTGCTGGAGCACTTTGTCGAGCACCCAGCATATTGATGCAAATACTGCGTGTGGAATTTGCCAACTGCTTCAGTTGATGACAAGTTTCCATTCATCCATAGAAATGACGTTTGTTGGAAATCAATCAGAGTCGATATTAATTTTTGCTGACAAACGCAAATAATTGTGAAAAGAAAAGTTTATTTCTACAGCTCAAGTTGAGGAACGTCGACGAGCGCATTCTTTGGGGAAATGTACAAAAAAAAAAAAGAAAGAAAATCAGTTCGATTGCAAAATGTTCATAAAACGAAATTGTGGTAATTTTACGTAACTTTGAACAAAATAACGTAAAAATTTGACTACTTAAAATTTTATTGAAAAAATTGAAAAGTGTAAAGTCAACACATTGAGCCACAAACGAAGGTTTGCGGAAAAGTGAGAGTTTTGTGAACGTTTTTGGTGTGCTTTTCTTTTTTAATAAATTTTTATTTTCGAAACATGAGATAACTTAAAACAAAATTAATACTGGTTTTTGTTTTTTGCAATTATTTCTCTGAACTGATATCAGACATGATTTATTAATGATACTTTTTTGTGCAAAAATGTTATTGAATCATAGCATAGGTGATTTTTTCTTTTTAATGCTTGAAAATGAATCATAAATGATACTGTTCTTGTTCGTAAATAAGAAAAAATTTTAATTTTATTTATAAGCACGTTACTCCGATTAATTTTTAAATAATTTAAATGCTTGAGTGGTAATATAAGCGAACTTTGTTTCATTCCTAACAAAGACATTTTATTTCTTATTGCGTCTTCTCACCTCTCTTGGTCATCGACGTAATCTTGGTTGCCTAAGCCTTCTGTATAGGTTCTATCATAGGAAATGTTCAAGGGAGATACTTGACTTGACGTCAACAACACGTGTCTTTCCGAGGTCTACTCGGGCAGCTCACCAAGCCCATCCCTATACTCGTACAATTGCCTTGATGCCCAATAGAACCTTGCATTATCGGGATAATTCGTTCTTTGGTCGTACAGGAAAATTGTGGAACAATCTCTCTGCGAGCGTGTTCCCCGACAATTCGAAACAAATCTTCAACGACACTACTCTATCTTTCCACCCTCCAACTAACTATCACCAGTGTCCCAAATCAACACAATTCTATCGTATTAAAAGGGGCATATCCTGGGCGCGTCCGTGGCGTAGTTGGTTAAAGTGCATGGCCTCTATGTCAACGAACCTGGAAACCCGGGTTCGAATCCCAGCAGCGACAGAAAATTATTTGAATTAAAATGATTTTTCTATACGGCCGCCACCTCCCTGCAGACAATGGCAAACCTCAGAGAGTAATCAAAATGCCATGTAAAGCTTCTTGAGAATAAAAACTTTTTAACAAAAAAAAAAAAAAAACCGAGTTCAAAATCACAACAAAGTAAAAAATAATTTTAAATAACTTTTCCCATTAATTTCTTGGTCATATTTTAAAAGCTATTTATATGTATTATAATACTGGAATTCTTATAATTTTCATTTTTTCTATTTTGTTTTATTATCATCAATATATTAATTGCTTTATGTACATAAAAGCTTTGAAGTCGGCGCTTATCTTATTATGTCAAAATCTTTTTATTTTAATTTCTTCTAATTTGTTTTATCATAAAAATATTATTAACTTTATGAATATAAAAGCTTCTTAGCGATTTTTTTCTTTAAGTTGGAAATTTTTGAATGTAGCGCTGAATGTAGCCAATGTGACCATGCATTATTTGTGCAGCTGTTACACACTATGTCATATTCAATATGAGCTTTACAAGCTCACCCAAACCAGTTTAGTGCGAAATTTAATGTGTACAAAGTTTTTAAAATTACTACAGTGTCACCCAGGCACCAAATAGTGCACGGATGGTAAAAGATCATGATTGTGTGTCAAAGATGAGCGCCGACTTCAAAGCTTTTATGTTCATAAAGCAATTAATATATTGATGATAATAAAACAAAATAAAAAAATGAAAATTATAAGAATTCCAGTATTATAATACATATAAATAGCTTTTAAAATATGACCAAGAAATTAATGGGAAAAGTTATTTAAAATTATTTTTTACTTTGTAGTGATTTTAAAGTCGGTTTTTTTTTTTTGTAAAAAAGTTTTTATTCCTTCCTTTTTAGAGAATATGAAATATTTTATGTAATCGTATTCTTGACGAAAATTTTCAAACATGAAACTTTGTTCTTAAAAAATTTGTTTTATTAATTCCTGAAAGTTTTTTGGGTATTTTCCATTTCTGTTTCTTTACTATTTTTAGTGCCACGCCCTTTCTATACTCCCGCCTACTTTATTTACCGTACCTTATAATGATTCTAACTAGCCCTGTGCCAAATTTCAGTGTCCAAGTATCAATATTAAGCATAATATAGTACTTTCCTTAAAGTGCCACACTCTGTGTACAATCCCGCTCACTTTTTTATTGATTCTACATACCCACCTACCTGCATACCAAATATTAGTACGTTTGTGTCAATATTAACTTAGATAGAGTATTTTTATAATATTGACACGCCCCTTTGTTGAATAACGCCCACTTTTTTGACCGTAATTTGTAGTAACTGTACCTACCCATGTACTAAATTTCAGCACCCTAGTGTCAATATTATTCGATATATAGTGTGTTTATAATATTGCCACACCCATTTGTCGAATAACGCCCACTTTCTTTACAGTAATTTTTAAAAATTGTTTCTACCCCTGTACTAAATTTCAGTACCCTAGTGTCAATACTATTCGAGATACAGTGTTTTTCCAATATTGCCACACCCTTTTGTCAAATAACGCCCACTTTATTGACTGTAATTTGTAATAACTATGCCTACCCATGCACTTAATTTCAGCACCCTAGTGTCAATATTATTCGATATATAGTGTGTTTCTAATATTGCCACACCCCTTTGTCGAATAACGCCCACTTTCTTTACAGTAATTTTTTAAAATTGTATCTACCCCTGTACTAAATTTCAGTACCCTAGTGTCAATACTATTTGAGATACAGTGTTTTTTTAATATGACCACACCCCTTTGTCAAATAACGCCCACTTTATTGATCGTAAGTTGTAATAATTGTGTCTACCCCAGTATTTTTA
This sequence comes from Pherbina coryleti, assembly GCA_943735915.1. Taxonomy (NCBI): domain Eukaryota; kingdom Metazoa; phylum Arthropoda; class Insecta; order Diptera; family Sciomyzidae; genus Pherbina; species Pherbina coryleti. The sequence continues at coordinate 60,094,011 of OX030949.1, read as the reverse complement.
CTGTAAATTTCAGTACGCTAGTGTCAATATTAACTGAAATACAGTGTTTTTCTTATATTGACACGCCCCTTTGTAGAATATCGCCCACTTTTTTAAAAAAGGACCTCCGCGTTTATGGTATCTATCTGTTGACAAAAAATTCCGAAAATCGGGCAAGTGATTTAGGAGTTATCGATGTACATACATTTAAACAAACAAAAAAAAAAAAAAAAAAAAAAAGCGGACAAACCAACGAACTTGAGAACCTCCTCCTTTTTGAAGTCGGTTAAAAAGAACATTCCGTTCATCGCCGTTCGGAGTCGGCGTTAAACCTGTAGATCCGGTTCTCGGTCAATTGTGTACAACTTAATAACACGCACAACACAATTGATCATAAGAAGCTAGGTGAAAGTCCTTTCAAGGGCTGAATTTACCAGTTATTTATTTTATTTTTTATATCCTGAGTGCTGTTTTAGTCTAAAAAAAGAATTTGTTGAGAATTTAATTTCAAAACAGATTCCACTTACGAGATAAGTAGATGTAACATTTCAAAAACTAGTGAAAATTTAAAATTTTGTTACTACCAACACAAGGCTTTCATCGCAAAAAGCTCTTTCAAAGCAATTAATCAAGCTCGTGAAAAGAATAGTCTCGTTTAAGCCTCGGATATACTTCTGAGGTGTGATTTTAGACGAGTTATCTTACGAACTTGTGAGTCGAAGCATTTTTCTGTTTTGATATTTTTTTGAAAGTACTCGTGAAGGCAAGTTTACAATTTTAGAGAGCGAGCTTTAGTTGCTTGCTTTGCGAAAAGTTCCTCCAAATCGTCTTATGTGGTTATTTCCAGTATCAAGAATGATAGAAACACGATTACGCGTTCCGCAAATGAGAGAGAGAGAGAGAGAGCATGACGTCACAAGCGATATTGTCTGACTTTAAAATAATTTTACTCCCACACCCACGCCTAAATATTTGTTTTTTTTAAATTTTTTTTTTCTCAATTTGTTCGGATGAGAAAAACCCAAAAATACGTATAGCAGAAATGTAATCTATAATGAATTCTTAGAAAATTTCCCCAAGAAACCATAGGTCTAAAATCAATCCCAATATCGCATACTTGTATATGAATTAAAAAACAACTGTATAGTTTAAATAAAAATTGGACTTTTGATCATTTGAATCATTGATTTTGGACTTGTTGAAAAGGAAATTTTTCCAGCTCTCCGAATCTGAATTCATTTTAAAAATATTTTTCTTTTAAACCAAATATTGCCAATATAATATTTTAATATTTTCAAAAATAAAACGATTTAAATTTACAAAAAATCTTTTTTTCAATCAGTGCAAAAAGTATAATTTTAGACTTTTAAGTCTTGTTTGCTCTCAATGCGGGGTATTTATGTCGACTTTTTGCAGCTACTGCCATAACAACGTTTCGATTTTTTTCAATTACGCGTCGCGAAACACTTGAAAGTAACTGAACAATCCGCTCAGTTCCCTGAATATGCGATGGAATTTGTGGGTCTGGCAGCGGGGGATCTTCAAACTCTAGATAACTTAGCATGTGCTCGTATGGAATCTTTGCGGTGAATGGAGGTTCGGATAAAATGCTGTCATCATCTATGTTTATTAAATCAACATAGTCTGAGCAATCAAAATTAATGCTATGCTTTTTAAAAGTCCTTAATACTGTTGGATCATAAAGCTTATCTCGATAATACAAAATCTTCTTGATTGCTCTTTCGCGAACCGGTTGTAGTTTCTATATGTAATTCCTTTTTAATATGTGTTTTTTCCTTTTTCTTTAAAGTTAGATATGGTAAAAAGATATACTAGCAAGATAGCCCTTGCTAGTCGATACAGATACTTCACATCTGTAGAAAGACCGTATTCGTCTTTAGTATTTAACGGTAGAGGCATATTTTTAAACAAAATGGGTTGAAAATCAGATACAATCTATAACAAAAAGTGGGTTGACTTAAAATAAAGTCAAATTATTTTAAAATTAGTATAAAACTACCTGTAACTGTTCACAGGTTTCAATTAATTTTGTCAAATCCCCGCTATCAGTTCTAGGTCCGCTTGTTGTCGACTTTTCCAATGCACCAAACAAGTGGCGAAAAGGTAGTTTATTACCTTTTTTATAGAGCAATTTCGAACATTCCTAGAATGCCATTACGGTACCAGTATTGCTTACTTCTCCATCGCAACAAATTCCAACCAAATCGTCAAGAGATAAATTTTTTGTATGAAAGAACTCGTATAGCTGAGGTTATTACTTCCAGTTTTGTTTACTTTTTGAATACTAAAATGTAATTTAAATAGTAAAAATGAAGAATTCAAATGTACAATTAAAAATGATCAAAACGTTTCTACGATGATTTTTACATTTTTGGCAATTTTTAAATATCAGACTGGCAAAATTTGGTTTAAAAGCGAAAATATTTTTCAAATAAATTCAGATTCGGAGAGCTGGCAAAATTTCCTTTTCAACAAGCCCAAAATCAATGATATACGCTGGCATTTTTGGACTATACTAAAGTATTTTTATATAAAACTATGAAATGATAACACAAATTTTGACCTCGATATGCGCGATATTGGATTTGAGTTTAGACCTATGGTTTCTTGGGGGAATTTTCTCAGAATTCATCATAAATTACGTTTCTGCTATACGCTTGATCGATAAAAAATTTGACCCGCCCTAATGTATATAGACCTCCTAAACCTATTGGTACAATAAAATTTTGTCGGTCTTGAATAGTATGTAGTTAGTAGTTGACATTTGCATACGTTTTTGTCAAGCAAAAGTGATGTGCACGTCATGCACTCAATTAAGAAAGAGAGCATTAAATAACGGGACTCCGGAACACGTAAACTTGTTTCTATCATTCTTGTTCCAGTATGAATTGAATCAGTACCACGAGAAGTACATAATAGATTGGCCTTGTGGATAAGATGTTGTATGCCCCAAGGGATTTGCAATAATATAAAATAAACATTAGTATTCTTAGCCTCATTTCACTATTCGAATAAGACGAAATTATGAAAAAGCTAAAGAAAAATAAAAAGTATGTAAATAAAAGAATAAAATTAAGTTTAATAAAAATAAAAATAAAATGAAAAGAAAAAACATTTATTTTGTTTTATTTCAATGCGTTCTATATTAGTTATAAGAGCAAGGTCGCTCACGTGAGAGCGAATCCTTATTAGTGTGCTTTCGTAGGACGCAGTTTAAAGTAAAAAATTATCACTACTTGTTTTTCAAAGAATTAAATAAGCATTTTAATTGATAGAATTATCAAATTTATTATTAAATTTAAAAATTGCAGCTTAAACTTCAAATATGAAAAACAATTTTCATATATTTTTGACGCACAATGTATATGGGCCAATTGCATACAAAACGCTCTTTTTTTTGTCCCCGCTCTTTTAGCTCTATTTTTAGGTAAATACAAATAAATTGTGGCGTCCGTGGCGTAGTTGGTTAAAGTGCGTGGCCGCTATGTCAACGAACCTGGAGACCCAGGTTCGAACCCCAGCAGCGACAGAAAATTATTTGAATTAAAATAATTTTTCTGTACGGCCGCCACCTCTCTGCAGACAATGGCAAACCTCAGAGAGTAATCAAAATGCCATGTAAAGCTTCTTGAGAATAAGAACATTTCGTTCATCGCCGTTCGGAGTCGGCGTTAAGACTGTAGGTCCATTTCTCGGTCAATTGTGTACAAACTTAATAACACGCACAACACAATTGATCCTAAGAAGCTAGGTCAAAGTCCTTTCAAGGGCTGAAATGGCCAGTTATTTATTTTTTTTTTTTACAAAAAGAGAAAAACAAATTAAAAATGAGAAAGTGATCACTGAAGAATATTAATTGACAAAACCTATTTTTCAGAATCCTAAAATTGTTTGCATATTTGTTTTGAAGAATATTATATTGCTCTCTCGTACTCACTTAATACAAAAACATATGCCCCCAGTTACACTTTTTGATGAAAAACGTGAAAAAAAAGTTGAAAAAAAAATGCAAAAATATAACAAATAATAACTGTTTTGCAATGATAGCATTTATTTCGTACGTTGTATTTTGTTGTTATTCTCAAAACATTGTCATCGCGAATTTTGCTTTCGATTTACATTTAGTCTCCAAGCATTCTATTGAACGTCACTTTTTTTTACACTTCGTTAGTTTTAATTTAGGAGAGGTATAGATGAGAAATAATTTATATTAAGGAAGTGCAGAGATCAGTTCTCATGAAATTCTAAAATTAAGACGATTAAATACTATTAAAGTATATTTTTTCGTATTTTCTCAGTTCATCATGATAAGTATGTGTAAAAATGTATTGAACATCACGCGGAGTTTTATTAAAGCAAAAATAGTAAATAAAAAAAAAATTCAAGTTTAAAATCATTGTTTCATAGGTTTTGATGATTTTCTTTGTTGTCTTATATTTGCAAAATAAAATTCCTAAGAAAAAAAAAACTAAAAAGTGGCAAATGTATTGAACGTCACTTTTAAAATATGTCACACCACTGGCTGAAGTATTCATTTTGTATTTCGTTTTTATATATTAAAGAGTAAAATAGCAAAGTTAACGCCTACTGAAAGAGCACGAAGATATCGGGAAAAAATAAAGCTACATGAGGATCGAAATGAAAAATATAAACGAAAGCAAAAAGGATGGTACCTATGTATGACTTTGACCTGATTTTTGCTTTTTGTTTTTACTTACTGATATCGCCCATTTCACATTGAAGTGATCAGTTGCACTGACCAAGTTGAAGTCATTCTCAATTTGTTTAAGTTTAATACCATGCCAGCAAGACGTGCTATAATTTTTTTCTTTTTTATAATTTTCATTTTTTACGTTTTTACGTCAGGTTATACCTTTCCAATGATATGAAATGAAGATGTGGTTTTAAAGGGTTCAGAAGTTATATTGTAAAATGTGAAGTCTTAATAAATTTTCAATACAAATTCAACCAGCTATTGACTTTATTAATTTTTTGTAAAAACATAAAAAAAATTGGATGAAAATTTTATGCAAAGCTAAATTATTTACTTTATATTTACTTTTTTTTGTAAAAGAATAAACCTGTTTTTTGTTAAACTTCCAATTTGATTTAAATTATTTGGTTAAGCGCAACAAAATGTATTTAACGTCACAAAATGTATTGAACGTCACTTTGTTGTTTTTTCTGAAATTGCTTATTATTTAACAGTTTTTTATTCTTTATTGCTGCGAGTCTACTACTTTGAAAATAACCTCTATGTTAATGTCTTTTTGGAGAAAACTTTTAATTTTTTCCCGTTAAAATTGTAAAATATGTAGGTATTTTTGTTAAAAAATTATTATTTATGTAACTGAAATGGCGATTTCTGCAAAAGCTGATTTAACTGATTAAATAACTTAACAAACATCACAGTAAGCTTTCATTTACAACATTTTTCAAATTTTTAGTGATTTTTACCGCTGTGTGACGTTCAATACAAAAATCGTATAAAAACCATAGAAAAAATGTTTTTTTGCAGGGCCTAAAAACAACTTCGAATTCTCCATTATTTTTCACTTAATTTGACTACTCTAACGGGACAATTTAAAAAACTTTAAAAACAAAACATGAAAACCTCTTTGTGTACATTTTGAAAAAACCTCTTTGTGGGCATGATATGCCCAGGCTGATTCTATTGATACATTTTTGCGTTGAATGTCGGCATTTATTTGCCATATATTGGAAACGTACTTAGTCAGGTTTACTTTGCAATACTAAAAAAAAAAATAAATATAAATGTAGTAAAGAATGTATTATCTTCGGCTGGACTGAAGTTAAACTACTCTCGAACTTGTGTTTATTATATAATATCCAAAGATATAAAGGTTTTATTATTTTGAAGACGTCACTTTAAATGGGAGATACCGGTGGTTTTCATCCAATTTGAGGAATTTCGAACTTTGCCTGCCTATTTGGTATCAAATATCAAGTGTTTCGATTATTTTTCTTTTGTGATTTTAAGAAATTGTACCATTTTGATGACGTCACATCTTATAGAAGGTGGATGTGATTTCCTTTCGATTTTTACAAATTTCTGTGTAGAGTACGTATTTGGAATCTATGGACAAAATAAGAAGATTTTTTATTAATTTAGGTAGAATTTTTAGCAACTTTTCTTTTTTTTTAGTTGATTTGTATGGGAGCTAGACGTTGTACTCGTCCGATTTAGTTAATTTGCGAACTTGTTCTTCTTTTTGTTAAAAAAGCATAAATACTAAATTTCATTACAATAGCTTCAAAATTACGGATATAATCGTGACGGCGGACAGACGGACATTGCTAAATCGACTCAGGAGGTGAAGCTGACCAAGAATATAAATACTTTTTACATACTACCACGCCTTCTTATTGAGTTTTAAACACAAAACTTTATCAAAAATGCAGTGAAAAATACTTGATGTATTTAAATTTTGCTGTTTTGGAAACAAAAATATTTTCTACATATGTTTTTCTTTTTCTAATAAAATATTTTTTTGACAACTTAAAAATAAATAAACCAATATTTAAAATACAACAATTTCCAATGAAAATGATCGAAGTCTTGTAAATATATTGTATATTTTGAAAAAAATTCCACAAATACACCACACCGTGAATACCCCTTTTGAGTTTTCAAGACAAACCCATTCTTACCGCCCTATTCTGCGTTTTCTTGATAAGTAATTTATCAATAAAATTTGTAAAGAATTTTATCAAGCGAAAGCTTTTTTAGTATTCCACAGCAACCTTGATAAGTAAAAAGTTTTCGTAATTCACCAGAGGAGGTGAATTCCTGTTAACAGCTAATTGTTCTCATTAATAGCATAACACAGAGAGCAGAGCGTGAGAAGCAGCTTGAGGTGCATGAAAAGCAAAGAGAGGAGTGTGAAAAGCAGCAACACTCGATATACGAACAACAACAGCAGCAATAATTAAAACGATTTCTGTTTTCATTTTGCTTATGTTCCACAAAAGTGTATTAATTTTTAGAAAATAATTATTATTATTAATATTATTATGTTAATATTAACCTTGATATTGCCTGCTACGAGCAACCACAACTCTCTTGATAAATTTATCAATAGCAAATGAGATATTGATAAATTTATCAATTAACGAGCTTTTTTTTTCTATCACAGAATACCAAATCTTTATAAATAGTCAAAACTTGATAAATATTCAATAAGGTGAATTTATTAAGTACGCAGAATCGGGCTGTTAGTAACTTTTGTTGTATTTGAAGTTAATTAAATTTTTGAAGCTTAATCAAATGAAGATGCTGCTCACTTTATTTACCAAACTCAATTGCGTTGATTTAATATAATTGAATGTGAGGTTTAAAACAACCTAATTTATGCTATCCCATGTTTTTTAAATTCTTGGAATAATTTCGTTGAATTTACGAATTTCACAACAAAAACTTTTTGTGGGTTACTTTCACACAACTTGACGCCTACAAGCAAAATACAATAAATAGTTCATGGTGCAAACATCGACCGTGTTTTTCGTTTAAAAGTTAATCGTTGGGCAAAAGGCTTTATCTGCAGATATGACTTTCATAAAATATAAAAATGTCTTATCTCTTTCATTTTAATATATTGGATGTTTTATCATTCTGTCTGAAATTTTAATATTTTGTTTTTTTTTTTTTTATTAAATTCATGCTTGTTTCTATTAACTTATAAAAAAAAGAAACAACACAAAGTTACGATAACAACCAACACTGCACAAATTTGATGCCACAGAGTATTACTTACCAAAACTTGGTCGTAGAAGTTACAAGTTGAGGTTGTTTTTTTTTCCTCTATTTTTTCTTTATTCTTTTTGGGTCACAACCGGATATAAGCTCAACTCATAAAACAGATGTGGCCACCATGGCAAACGCACGTCTTCGCAGTGGCACAGATATGAGAAAATATTATGGGATAAAATATTTTGGGCATGCGTTAGGAAATGGGATGTGTAGAGTAGAGGCGTTAGAGAGAGTTTTAAGGCAACGAATGCACAATAAAAGTAAGAAAGTAAAGTAAGCACTAAAAACTTGGAGTTACTGCTGCCGATGGGTAAAAGTTTTATGGCAAAATTTCGCGTTTGGCTTAAATAAATTATAGCTTTTCTTCTAATGTAGCATCACGCACAGCCATGAGCCATAAACACACGAACCAACATATAAACGAGCACATACATGTACGCTTGCACATTCATCTTCTCATATTAATATAAATATATATACACTCTGCTTCAAAATTGCAGATCCACTTTAAAATTGAGCATTTGTACAATTTACTCAACTGAATGTTGCAAGGGTTATATGTTTAATAAGAAAGGGATGTATTTACTTGTCACTCATTTTGTAACGCCCATAAGTGGGCGTGTCATCTACAGAAAAGTATCTTATTCTCATCAGCATCACTACCTGAGTCGATTTAGAGATTAAGTCGGATTTAGATCAAGTTAAAAATAAATAGGCAGACCGGAAATATATCCTCACTCTTTTTCTTTAAAACTTTCAATAAAACAAATACAAAAAAAAAACTTTCCCTTTAGTTTTTTATTTATTTAATACCTTTTAATATATCTAATTTATTTAATATTTAGTAGCTTCAAAATTGACGTTATCAAGTTCTTATTTCTTTTTGTCACCAAATTTACTCCATTCGACAATGATTTAATTTTTTTTTCTTCTTTTAAGTTTGATTGACTATTATTATCCAATTGACAAAGGACTGAGAACTAAACCTGATAGTTTCATGCTGACTTCTTATGCCTAATGTGCATTAGGCTGTCCCAAAAAAAAAAAATCGTTTTTGCTCAAGCATTTTTGAAAAGCTTTTGGAGTCAAGTGGATTTTGGATTTTTGAGATTTTTTTCAGATTTTTTGGAAGAGGTTTAGAGGTCGCGCTAGTCCGAATTTCCCTAAAAATCTGGTTTTTCAGAGAATTTTTGAATTTCAGTCATAAGTTGGTCAATAACAGACGTTTTCTAAGGCTTTGAGTCAATATTTCGAAAGAAAAATATCCAAACTTTACTTTAATGTACATAAATCAGAAGTGTTGCCAATTTTTTTGGACTTTTTGGTGTACTATATTTTATTTTTTTGTGAAATTTGCGAACATTTTTCAAAAAACGCTTCATAACTTTTAAAAATTTCACCAAAATGAAAAAAAGTAATAATGCACTTTGAACTATGGTAAAGTTTTAAACAAATTTAAAAAAAAAATATTGATTTAACTCTTTCCGTTTTGAAGTTATAGCCTTTAAAAGGTTGCTACCGTTAGTTGAATTGTTAAATCGTTGGTTGGTGCATCTTTTATGAAATTGCTAAAAATGTGCAACGTGTAAGCCTGGCCTGTCAAACGGCAGGGAAAAATCATGCAAGGTGTAAATCCACTCTAATAATGAGCTGGTCGAGGAATTAAAAAACAAACATTGCAACAAAAATGCTTCATCGACTTCAACTATCCGGTTCCTATCCGGGAAATAAGTTGACTAGCGCGACCTCTAAACCTTTTCCAAAAAATCTGAAAAAAATCTCAAAAATACTTGATTCCATAAGTTTTCAAACAAAGGTTGAGCAACTATGAAATTCGAAAAAAAAGTTTCATTTGGGACACCCTAATGTGCATGTGCGGCTAATGTGCATTTTATATTGCATAACTTCATTACCCTTTGAGGTTTGCCATTGTCTGTAGCGAGGTGACGACTGATCAGAAAAATTAATTTCAATTAAAAAAAAAATCTGGGGTTCGAACCTGGTCTCGAATTGGCATCAAGTGATCAACGCACTTCTTATCCACGGCCGCCAAAAAAATAAAATTAATCTAAGAGTAGCGTTTTTTTAATATCAAATCAGTTATAAGCAATATAGGATACAAATCATTCCCTCTTTTATATAAACCCCCTATTTGTACGCCTCAATATTGACTTTCTCTTAAGAAACCCCGTAAAAATAACTCTTTTTTATCTATCTGAGCATGCTATGGAAAAAAACATTTTATTTGTTTTTTAGTATTGCATTGAGTTGATTCGGAAGAAGGGTGATAGTTTAGGTGAAATGTGGAAAGATTGAGTACTGTGCGATCGAACAAGGAATAATCTCTGTGATGCGATGTTATATTGGGCATCAAGGCAATGGTATAGGGTTGAGTTTGGAGGCCTGACCAAGTGGTCCTGGGAAATAATCGAACTAGGGGCGTCACATTTTGTATTTCCCTTGAACACTTCCCATAGCAGTACCTATATAATAGGCTTAGACACTCAACATTGCGTCGATGCCCGAGAAAGTAAAACTATCAAATACATATATCGTACGACGTTGGATTCGGTCCAAACGCTCTTAATAAGATCTTGAAGTCTCTGCCCCAATTTGCGATTTGTGAGAGTTCCTCTTAAAAAAAAAAGAAAAAAATGACTTCTGCGATGAGAATGATATCTCTGGACTGAATCATCTGAAATAAGAAAAAATATCAAAATAGGCTTTAAATTTACACTGTCGGAGATATTGACCTGATAAGGTCTAAATTTTCTTTTGCTTTGTTTTTGTTTTCTATGGTACATTCACATTAACCTTAGCACCATGCAATAAATCAATGCAACGATGGTGTGCTTGCATTACATCAATAAAAATAATTTTTCATAATAATTTTTTTCATTTTTATTTATATGGCCAAAAACACTCAACCTTATTGTCGATCCATAAAATTTATAGTCAGTTATGATTCCATGCAATTTTTTTTCATTGTTGTTGCATTTTCATTGCATTAAGCGGTAACCACCGCTAGCCACCGTAATGGCGCCAACATTTTTACACCCCCAGGTTTAAAAAACGTAAAAGGAGTGTATTATGGAGTGTATATAATGGAACGCGCATTAGGAGGCGTGGTGGGTGTAGAAAGTATATATATTCTTAATAAGCATCACCACCCGATTCAATTTAGTCATGTCCGTCTATCTGTCTGTGATCACAATTACATCCGTACTTTTCAAGCTATCGAAATTCGATATTTAAGCTTGTATTTAAAAAATTAAGATCAAGTTCGAAAATGAGCCAAATCGGATGGGTACCACACCTACCTTCTATACAAAGTGACTTTATCAAAATGGTAAAATCTCTTTAAATTCCACAAAAATTAAAAGATGGACTTGAAACTTGAACTTTGATATTTAACATGCTCTCTGAGTATGAAATTCAACCAAATCAAAAAAAAAACCACGCCAACCTCCCATACAAAACATTATTATTGGCTGCTTAAGACTTTGAATACACTTTTGTTCGGCAGTGGGGGTATTTTACTAGTTCTTACAATTTTTTTGTTTTTTTTTTGCTTTCGTTATAAAATTAAAGAGCCAATCTTTGTTGTCTTAAAATAAAATTTACACTAGGACCGTTACTAGGCGGAATTTCAATTTTTTGTTGCATAACAGCCATTCCATTTTGAACGTATCACTCATACGGGTTGACCCCCTCCGATGTTGCTCAAACTTTGTAGAATTGAATCTTCTCATGAATTAAAAACACTAATTTGAGTAAAAAAATGTTTACATTTTTTCAAGTTTTTACGTAACATTAAAATTTCGCCAAAATGGGAGAAAAAGTGAAATTGCTTTCTCTTGAAAAAGCATATATTCAACAAAACTAACTCGATTTTTACGTTTGAGGTATTTTCGAAAAGACAATAAATAGTTGTTTTTTATAAAAATTTAAAAAAACAAAATTATTTTTTAAGTTTCTTAACTTAAAGGTCAAATTTTACAAGTCATAAAAATAGGATTTTTCACCACTTTAAAAATTGAAAAAAAATATTTTCAGAAAGTTCATTTTATAACCTTTCTATCTGCCAAAAATCATAAGGGTGTTATTTTTGTTTCTATTTTAATAATTTATTTAATATTTTTTAAACGACCACCTACCATACTACTTCCATATAACCATACTATGTACATTAGACTGTACCTCAAAAAAAAAAGTGCCAAAGTATACCAGCGAATATGACGCATTTTTGCAAGACAATTACGAAAAAAACAAATTTTTTTTTACCGAACGTAGGGGACGCGCATTGACATATTTCTTCATATCTCTGGTGTTTACAGTCGGATTTTAAAGTTTGGTACATCAATGTTTTTGTCTCAAGGAGACCAATATGACACCTATAGAAGTCATTGACCTCAGGTGCACCGTTCTAGCACTTACCCTCCAGATATTTTTTTTTATTTTGGAAATGCAATTGTAAATGCACTAAAAATGGGCGTGGTTGCACTATAGGTAGGCTCACTTTTTAGAAATCATTGTAATTCCCGAGTTGCACTAGTTTTGTTAGTAAAACTTGGCATGTGGGTCAAAGTGGCAAAAAATTATTTTTTTTTTTGTTTTTTTATTAAATTTTACGTAATTTTAAGCACAAATAAAGTTTTCGATACTTTTAAGCTTTTTTTATAGCGACACCGTCATCTATTGAACAAAAAATTGATACAACAAATATTCAGTTTGGGCAGAACAACGTTTGCCGGGCCAGATAGTCGTTTATTAAATGGAAAATATTTATCGATGAGAAAAAACCTTCCATAAATTACTAAAAAAAATATACTAAAAATACTTATGCAAAAATTTGAAACTGATCGGTTCAGCCGCTTCCTAGATATCTTGCTTATAAACTGGAAAAAAAATATACACAGTGTGTCAAATAATCGGCGGCCGTGGCGCAGCGGGTAGAGTGCGTGACTCATACGCCAAAGAACCTTGGTTCAATTCCATCTGACACAGAAATTTTTTTTTAATTGAATTAAGTTTTCTGTTCGGCCGTCACCTCTCTGCAGACAATGGCAAACCTAATGCTATGTAAGAGTAAGTAAATAATGTCATGTAAAGCTTCTTGAGAACATGTACATTAGCCGTTTGGAGTCGGCATAAAACTAGTAGGTCCAGTTCTCGATCAATTGTGTACAAACTTTTAATAACACGCACATTACATTACAATTTCATCACAAGAAGTTCGGTCAAAGTCCTTCAAGGGCTGAAATGGCCAGTTTATATATGTGTCGAATAATATACCAGACAGTCTCTAGAAACATAATAAAAAACGATTTCTGTTTACTTTTCAGTATTTTTATTCAAATTATTGTCCTTTCGATTCAATACGATGCAATAGTGATTCAAATGCCTGCTTTAGCTCATTTTGTGGGACTGCCTCCAGTGCCCGGGTCGTAGATAGAATCTAATGTAAGAAAAAAAGAAAAAAGAGAATCAAACCATACAATGAGAGTCATCCAAACACTTCAAAAGAATCATCTGTAATTTTGAAAAAAAAAACATAAAATAATCGATTATTACGAGTAAGTTATTATTACGATTATTACGAGTAAGAGTGAGTAGTATTATGTTACGGTGAGTAAGAGTGAAGAGTATTCACCGTAACGAGTGAAGAAGAAAATGTTCGCTTAAATGCATTTCAATGTTGTAACCCAAAATGAACAAACGTAAACTTATTGAAACTAAACGAAACAGTTTGACGAGACGTTCTGTTCCGTGACAACTGAACTTTTGGCGTCTCAACTCGTCAACAACAGCTGTGCAAAGCAGTCTTCTTCTTATTTCAGATTGGATTGGAGGTACTCGTTTCATTTTGGGTTAAATGTCAAAATAGACGTAACGATTGAAAACGTTCGGCAAGTTCCAATCGTCGCGTTTCGTCTATTTTGGTTAGGCCATAAATAAAAAATTGTCAACGTTGGGGTTTTTATTGTTTTGTATTGTATTGTATTGTTTTTATGAAAATTTAATGGAAGAAATTGATGAGTACTCTATTGTGCGGTGGTGGAAAATAAAATTTTTTAATGGTTCTATAATTTTGAAAGAGGCTGTATACATACATATATTTGTATTTAAACACAACTACACACATCTGACAGCACAACCACCACTAACAACATGTCTATTATTATTCTTTGTACTCGGTTGCAGTGTGGCAACCATAAAACCATTCCCTCACATAAAATGGTAATCATCCAACTAACAACAACAAGTTAGCAAAGAAAAACAAAAGATGTAGCCAAAGACGCCAGAGTCAAAAATGTAGAAAAAGGGCGCAGCATAAGTAGGAAAATAAGAACAAGGTGAAAATAGACAAAAAAAAAATAAAAACATGTAGGCGGTAACTGAAAAAGGGTTGCCACAGGGCGCAAGGACGTTGATCTGCAATGGCAGTAAAAACAGAGGAGCTACCGGAGCTAAAACTCAGATGGCTGCTCGGATGGCTGAATAGATGGATGGTTGGATTAAGGAATTGAATACAAATTATGCAATTATATGAATAACAGAGTCGGAGATAGAAGAAGTAAAATGAAAAAAAAAACTAACTTAATGTGATGTACAGGATGAACATGTTTTGAAATTTGAGCGCTGCTGCAGAAAATGTTTTTTTTTTTTCATTTATTTTTTTTTTTCTAAGTAGTTGTTGACCAAAACTAAAAAAAAAATTTAGTTCTCAAATTTTTCTATATTTAGGCTTTAAGGGCGGTGATTTGAATGTTGACCAAACTCTTCAATTCAAATTTCCATAGTAGTGAAGGTTATCAATTTTCTTCTTCAGAAAGTAAAGTTTAAAAAAAATGCATTTAAAGTACAGATTTTGATAAAATTTATTTCGTTGTTTATTCCAATATAATGTTTTGACTTTGCCATTACAAGTGAAATACAATATCATTCGAATGTCCTCAAGACTCAATCCTTTTGAGGTAATTTCCGATAATATTTGTACACAACTAGGGTACTAACATGGCCATGACTTGGCGGATATTGACTTTTAATTGCTCAAGAATTTGAGGTTTATTCGATTCCTTACGAAGTCCCAGAAAAAAGTCCAGAGGCGTCAAATCGCACGATCCCAGAGGCCAATTGACATCGCCAAATCTCGAATTAAGTCGTCCTGGAAAAGTCTCATCTTATTGATATCACATACCGTCCAGATTCATATTTTCAATTTCAGGCTAAAAAAAATCGGTTAACAAACGGTCATAGCACTCAGAATTGACTGTAACGTTTGCTCCTTGATCGTTTTCAAAAAAATACGAACCAATGACACCACCAGATCAGAAGTTACACCAGACAGTCTCTTTTTGCGGATGATCTTATTCATGAAAAGTCAAAAATGATGTTTATTAAATTATAAAATTAATCTAAAAATAAAAGAATTTCTTTAATAAATAAAAGAAATAACAAAAGAATTACTTTTCTCCAGTAAAAAAAAAAAATATATAAAACCAAATAAAAAATTAAAAAAAATATATTTCTGTATTTTACTGGGAAACATTTTTGTTTTATAACCAATTTTAAACGATTTGAAATTGAATCTTAAATTAAAATAAATAAATAACTGGCCATTTCAGCCCTTGAAAGGACTTTGACCTAGCTTCTTATGATCAATTGTGTTGTGCGTGTTATTAAGTTTGTACATAATTGACCAAGAAATGGACCTACAGGCTTAACGCCGACTCCGAACGGCGATGAACAGAAATTGTTCTTATTCTCAAGAAGCTTTTCATGGCATTTTGATTACTCTCTGAGGTTTGCCATTGTCTGCAGAGAGGTGGCGGCCTTACAGAAAAATTATTTTAATTCAAATAATTTTCTGTCGCTGCTGGGGTTCGAACCTGGGTCTCCAAGTTCGTTGACATAGCAGCCACGCACTTTAACCAACTTTTTTTTGCAGAACTAATTTTTTCCATAATTTTTTTCCATTTTTTCAGTAAAACTCTTTTAAGCTCCTTTTATTGCGAAAGTGCATGTTTGTGTTCAATTTTAAGCTAATGTTTTTTTTTCAGAATATGATTTAAAAAGAAACCACCAGATGGCTCACTCTGTATACGTAACGTTTGAGTGCTCTACAGAACACTGTGCGACATGTGTGTTGTTTTGCTATCGAACGTGTTCGGTTCCTCTGCCTCTACGCTGGAAAACAGAAATTTTATAAAATGTCTGAATTTACCTTCTGCCTCACACACATAGACGGCATTAAGAGCTAAAGGAACATTTTTCTGTCAAAGCTAGAAATCATTGAGATTATTTCTTGGAAGTCTGTTTGTTTTTAAGCTTAGCGTGTGGTTAACACACTAAAGGTTTGTCTCTTTTGATCAAAAGTAAGCGTTGAAATAATATTAAATAAATAATAAATTGCTTTTTAATTAATCGGGTTTTTCTTTCGAAGAAACTCAAGGAAATACTTTGTGATATAATAAAAAAGATTACATTTTCTAAGGATAGGAAAGAAAAAAAAATATATGTGTGTGAATTGAATTGAAGAATTGAATTGAAGAAGTGTGAATTGAACATAACACTTTAAAGAACAAGTGTCAAGAACAAGCTGCTGACCTTTAGTTTAATAAATTATTGGTAGACTGTATATGTTTTATTCATCAAAAAGGGGTCACTTTTTTTTAAACCTTTATCTTTGTTTAGGATTTTCATGAAATCATTTTGGGTTGTCTACTATGACACAACGGGGGGAAATACATAGAGTTTGACAAATTTATTTTTGTTACAGAATTAGATACTACTTGAAGAAAAAACCCAGTTCGGAAATTCTTAAAACCCAGTTCGGAGTGGGGTGTAAGTGCGTCAGAAGCGTTTTTTTTTAAAGTGATACGCTGCCTACCATACTGAGAGAAGGATTTCAACTTCAAACGCGATATTTTTATATATTTAACTCATTTATGGTGAAATTTGGCAACAACATTTTTAGGTATATGTTTCACAGCTTTTTTGAAAATTTTAACATTTTTTATCATTTGCTTCTAAAAGTGACTTTTTTTTTTCTCTTTAAACAATTTGTATCACTCAAATTCCTGCTTACGTGATAGAGCAGACTCCCCATAGGTTTTCTGCAATATTTTCAATGCATCCGGACAAGAAATTCCGAAACAAATTCAAACACACTCTTTGCTCAAATTTTTTTTCCATTATGAAATCCGCAGGTCAGATTCGAGGTGAACTTGCTTACAAAGCAAAAGAATATATAAATAAACTGGCCATTTCTGCCCTTGAAATGACTTTGACCGAACTTCTTATGATAAAATTGTGCTGTGCGTGTTACTAAATGTTTGAACACAATTGATCGATAACTGGACCTACTAGTTTTATGCCGACTCCGCACGGCTAATGTGCATGTTCTCAAGAAGCTTAACAAGGCATTATTTACTCTCTGAGGTTTCCTATTGTCTGCAGAGAGGTGACGGCTGAACAGAAAAATTAATTCTTTTGAAAAAACTTTCTGTGTCAGATGGAATTGCACAAACGTATAAAAAGCTAACGATCAAGCAATGCATGGCATTGTGGATGATTTTTTAAAAAACTTTAGACTTTAATTTAAGATACTTATTATTAAAATTTTGTACATAAAATATCCCTATATCCTTTTGCAGCACAAATGTCTTATTTTAAAACATATTTCATAAAAATCGCACCAGTACTTTTTGAGTTTAGCGGCAACAAAATTTGATCACTTTAATTTTATATAATAGTATAGATATAGATATAAAAACATAAGCAAATGAAATAATCAGCAAAAAGGACAGACAAACTGTGACTAGTGCAATAATTTTTTTATATTGGAAAAAAATTGGAAATTTATTGTTTTTAGTTTTAAATGTTATTAATATGAGTTAATATTTGAAATTGAATGTATTTTTTGTGATTAAATGTTAATAAAAATTTTTTTGATTTGCTTCGTCTTACAGTCTTCTGAAGATGAACAGAGTTGCTGTTCGGAATATTGAGAAAACGCTCAATCTATAATATTATCAAAATATAATAATTAAAAACAGAAATGTATGTATTTTTTTTTTGTGGTAACGAGTAATGATTGATGTTGTGGTAATGAGGAACTGATTATTAATATAATTACCGTGTTGGCTGAGAGCGATAAGTGCTTGTGAATAAAACGATTGCGGGTTTATATGCTTGTTGAAATCAAACAATCCATTTTGTTTTTTTTTAATTTTTGTTTTCATAAGTATTAAAAAGTTGTAGCGGACATCCATTAAAGCATTAATAAAATTATATAATATTCGATATTAGTACTTATTTTATTTTGAAAATTATCAATCTGTTTATATTTTTGTGAATTAGAAATTTATTATTTTAAATTGAAGTTTAATTGAATACTAATTTCTTTTGCCATCACTGTATTTACTCAAAACAGGTTTTCGTTATTGTTTTAATTAGTTGCGCTCACTTAAGTTCGCTCATATTATTGCTCATGTAATTGCTCACATTATCGCTAATATATTAAATGTTTAAGCCTCTCTACAATTATATCGAGTCAAGTAAGATAGGCTCAGTTGATAAAATACTCAATTGAGCATTTGAAAAAGTATTTAATGTTGATCACACTAAAGATTAGTCCTCTTTAGCATCAAGACGTCTAACAATTAAGAACTCTTAACGAAAAAAAATCTAGTTTTATTATTTACAAAAACATATAACAAAAAAAAAACATATAACACCTCTCTAAAGCGATCTACTTTTTGTTATTGCTAAAGGCACTAATACCTCAGGAGATGAACACGGCAGCTGCAAAGCGATGTTTTGGAAAGAAATTGCGAAAAATGCAAAAGTAAAAAACAAAACAACGAAACAGCTTTTCATGGAATCAAATACCATTCTAAAAATATTGTGAGATATACGGAAAAGGGGCGTGTCACTATTAGAAAAACCCTATATCTCGGTTAATATTGATACTAGGGTGTTGAAATTTAGTACAGGGGTGGGAAGAATTATTGCAAGCAACGGTTAAGAACCGGGGAAAAATTCGACAAATTTACAGTAAAGTGTAAGGCGAAATAGAAAACAAAAGTGGAAAACATAAACAAAATATAAAACAAAAATCTATATCCATATCGACATCGACATCCACATCCTTCCTTCATTGCCAGAAGAAGGTACTCGGATTCTTGACTAATCACTTCTTACGTGCTCGAAGATGTGACGAAGAGATTAATACCCTTTACGTAGCAGCTCCATACAAAAGAAGATATGGTATTTGCCAGCGAAGGGATATGATCGCTGAGGCTTAAAGGATGTGCCAAGAAGCAAGCTTGGGATGATCGCTTTTCCTACTGGGTAGTAAGGCATAGATATTCTTAAAGATTTTTCTTAAAGATTTTTCTTAAAGAAAAAAAAAATTACTTGCAAGCCATCTGTCAAGCTTACAAGCACTTCGTCACTTCTACGTCACATTTTAAAACAAGCAGTGTAGGAAGTAAATGTTTTGATATGCCTTCAAGTACTGCACGAAAAAACAAAATAACATTTAGGCATTACAACTAAATAAGAGAATTGAAGTAGATCCTAACTGCCGTAGAATATAGAAACATATCATGTACTGTACCGCAAATATTTGCACAAGCCCATTCGTCATTTTTTGCCACTCGAATGACAATCGTCGTCAGCCACAATCGTACACAAAAATTAATGCATGCATACATCTCGAGTTCGTGAACAACGATTGGTGGTAAGCACAGCTTGTAACGATTGCGTATACATATTGCTGCCGGAAGGCAATGCAGACATTCGGATGCTTCGCTAAACACTCTAGTGCATGGTATAATAATACAAGGTAGCATTGACAACTGCTTATTTTCTCTTCTACAAGAAAACATCTCCTGTCAAAAACAGCTTTTTGTGGAAATACATCTGCAGCTGCAAGATTGTTTGTGTTTTCAATGGCGGGTTGTGAACGTTCTCTTTTTGAGTATATTTTTTGACAGGAGATGTTTTCCCAAGCAACTGTCAATGCTACCTTGTATTATTATACCATGCTCTAGTGTCTTTTGCTTTTTTTTTTTTGCTTTCCAACAAGTTCCCGTTACTTTTAGAATGAGTGTTAGAAAATATGGGCATTTTTTTGTTCGCTGTTATACTGCGTAATTCCAAAGGCTTGCGGGTACGCACAATGCATCGAAATGGTACGAAAATAAGAAAAAAACATTGTTGTTTTTTTTTTTAAAAGTATGGAATTAAGATCTATATTATTTAATTCTATAAAATTTAAAAGATTTTTTAAAGTATCTTTAATAATAAACATATGCGATCACTTTATACAACACCCTGTTATTTTAAGAAAATCAAGTAATTTAAAATTGGGTTAAAATAAAAAAAAAAAAAAAAAATTGGGTTAATGTTTTAAAAATTACATAATTTTTTTCTAAAAAGCAGTAAAGAGGATAATTTTAAAATGTATTTTGCTTCTGAAAATAATTTTATTTAGTATATATATTGTATAAAAAAAAATTTTCTTTACCTAAAAAAGAAACATTGTAATTTTATTTTGAGTATTGGCTTTTGATTTCTAAAATATTATCTGCGCCTTTTCATAAACAAGAAAGTTATGCAGATTTCAAAAAGTGACTTTTTGCGAAAAATGCTCGATTTTGTATGGAAAATTATTCAAAATTTAGCAAAATTCAAAAGAGAATTGCAAAAAAAAAAGGATTCTTTGATTTTAACGCAACTTTTTTGTTATTTTATTTGAAGTATTGACTTCCTATTTCCAAAATATTATCTGTTCCTTTTTATAAACAAGAAAGTTATGCTGATTTCAAAAAGTGACTTTTTTGCGAAATGTGCTCAATTTTATATGGAAAAATATTAAAAATTTAGATAAATTCAAAAGGGAATTACAAAAAAGGATTTTTTGGTTTTGACGAAACTTTTTTTGTAATTTTACTTGAAGTATTAACTTTTGATTTCCAAAATATTATCTACACCTTATAAAAAGAAAGTTATAGTCGATAAAAAAATAGTTTCAGTAACACAGGGTATTTCAGCTAGTTTCTATATAAAAGTGCAATTAAAAGAAAATGAAGAATTGGTAGCGCAAAACAAAAAAAGAATTCAAGCTGAGTTTAAGAGCAAAATGGGTCTCTTGGTCGACAAACCAAAGCCAGGATATGGGTCTACTAACGATGGAAACACAGCTAGGCGCTTTTTCTGCAACGTTGAACTAAGCTCGCAGATAACTGGCATAAACAAAAGTTTGATAGCACAATTTTTTTTTTATATATTGAGAGTTCTGGCAAGTGGCTACCCCATATATCTGAATAACTTCAAATTGTTATTAGAAGAAACTAGGCAGTTGTATATAAAGCTATGTGGCTGGAATTAAATGCCGAGCAGTGTTTATAAAGTTCTCATACATGGATGTGAAGTCATTTCAGCATTTTCCTTACCAATCGGAACATTGTCTGAAGAGGCATTGGAAGCAAGGCACAAAGAATTTAGAAAAAATCGACCTAGCCATACCCATAAATGCTCGAGGATTAAGTCTAATACAGATTTAATAAAAATATTGTTGCTGACATCTGAGCCTCTCTTAGCACCCAAAAGAACTATTAAATCAAAATTGAATGTAATTATTAATGAAAAAGTTGAGAAGTTTATTCAATTAGTTGATGACCCTTATATTGTTTGTAGTGATCCTAACGAAGAAGTCAATAGCGATGAAAGTCAATAGCGAGATGAGTTTTTGGTTGTTTGTACATATGTATGCACACATTACTTTTTTTACTTTTTTATTTCACATTTTGTTAATAAAAATAAGTTACCAATTTTATTTTTCTATTGTAAATAAAATGAAATTTGCCTAAAAACTGATTTTTTTTATTAATACAAATGAGAATATTTATGAGTAACAGATGTACCTCCCATACATAATCATGTAAAAAATAAATATAGGTCCAAGGGAGGTACCCCTAGGAACCGACCGATTTCAACCATTTTTAGAACGCATGTATTGCTTAATTTGTGTAACCTTTTCATTGAGTTTCGTAAGGATTGGCCAACTTTTGTATATACCTCCCATACAAAATAATGTAAAAAATCAATATGGTCCACGGGAGGTACCCCTAGGAACCCACCGATTTCAATCATTTTTAGTACACTTCTATTCCTTTAATTGCCTAGCCTTTTGACAAAATTTTGTTAAGATCGCTCAATTTTTGTATGTACCTCCCATACAAAATAATGTAAAAAATAAATATAGGTCCAAGGGAGGTAGGGGTACCTCTCCAATTCCAAACTGACCAATTCCAACCATTTTTGCAGTTTTTCTTAATTAGCTTAATTTAATCCAGCACACAAAATTTCATTATCATAGGGGCACTCCTTCTATTTATGTTCCAATTTTGTATGGATTTAATGCACTGTGGTACGGCACAAATCTTTTTTTTTCACATGAGATTTTTTCGTATACAAAAAAAAAATCAACACCGCATACTGCGGTTAACATTTTTTCCGTGGTGCGAATGGACATAAAAGCATGAATGTTCCTTGCTTTTGGCGAATGTTATTCATGTCTCGCTTCGTTGGGTATTCTTGTGTCGTAGGCATTCGTAATCACGACCGTTCGTATTCTGTGGTATTCGTATCCGCAGCGATTGGTGCATGTATTCGCCCATTAATTTTAATGCAGATGGCACATTCGGTGCTGGTATATTGAGGACACATTCGAAACGTCATTTGAATGCAATCAAGTTGTTCTCTGCTGTACCGCTACATTTATAATCCTTTGAATATATTTTTGCTTGGGTTTTATATCGGTCGACCCCTCTACGTGTACGCTCCGATTTGGGTTTCCCTTAAGGAAAATCTTTATTTTGGGCCTGTCATGCTTCGTTTTTGTGATGACTTTTTTTTTTTGTATTTTTGGGTTTTTTTTTAATTTTTTTTTTTTAATTATGTAGCCATATCGGCTGACCCCTTTCACTTGAGCGCCCGTTAAGAAAACCTAAAACGATCGCTGCAAATTTGTCGATGCTGATGCTGATGTATGGTGCACTCGGTGTGCTCGTTATGATTT
The DNA here is from genome assembly GCA_943735915.1 of Pherbina coryleti. NCBI lineage: Eukaryota > Metazoa > Arthropoda > Insecta > Diptera > Sciomyzidae > Pherbina > Pherbina coryleti. The sequence goes on along the minus strand of OX030949.1, from coordinate 60,071,146 downwards.
CCCGTTGCTTCGACAGTCATGAAAATATTTCAAATATATTAACGAAAAGCTTGTTTTGTTGGACATTTTTATTTGATAGCAAGGCTACACTAAAATACACCAACCAACTATACAGTAGTTAAGTACTATGAACCAAATGTGTGTCCAAATGTGAAAATGTGTGTCCTTTTTTGTTTAGTCAAGTTTACAGTTGAATTCTTACAGGTTTTGACCAAACTTTTATTCAAGAACAACAATTAAAGAAAACATGTTATAACATATAGGATTATTTGGTTGCGTCTAAAATCCAAACATTGATTTTATCTCCATTTTTTTGTTATTTTTTTTTTTTTTTTTGTTTTTGTGCCTTATAGAAAATAAAAAATAAAATAAATAGAAAAAAAAATCGTGGCCTTAAGCTGGTATTTTAAATTAAAACTTTTAGACAGGGTGTTGTTAATAAATATTTGAAGAATCCAAATTGAGCAAAGTTTCTTCGGTACCATTTCTGGTACCCGAGATATAAAATCTTATATTCATTTTTTTGAAAAAGTTAAAAAATTGCATTCAAGTAAACATTTCTTAAAAATAGGAAAATGCATATGCAAAAATTATGCTGATTATTAATTCGGAAGCTTTAAGGAATACGTTAGCAGTATAATCACTACCACCAAAATTTAGACTATTGGGTAACAATCAAATGTTCTGTGCTATCTCGATTTCAACTTTTGCTTCGAATATCCTTCACACAGGACACTGTGGATAAGAATCGTGAGTGGCATCGTGTTTGCCAATATACATATTGTTTGTTTAAGCCTATACTTACTTTTGCTTTAAGACATAAGTAGTTTTTTTTAGAAAAGTCAAAGCATTCTAAGGTTGTTATTTTTTACTGTTTTCCTCAAAAAACAACTTTGTCCTTGCGGGGCAGGAAGACATACTTTTTTTTTCTTAAAATTTATTTTGGGTGATCTTGACAACCCCATGCAACTTTTGAGACCTCTTAGAATGTGAAATTCGAAAAAAATTGTAATTCGATACGCCCGGCTGTACAGTAGTGAAGTGCTATGAACCAATTTTCGCAAAAATGTATGTCCTTTTTTCTTTAGTCAAGTCTTCAGTTGAATTCTTACAGGTTTTGACCAAACTTTTATTTAAGAACAACAATTAAAGAAAACATGTTATAACTGTAGGATTATTTGGTTGCATCTAAAATCCAAACTTTGATTTTATCTCCATTTTTTTGTTATTTTTTTTTTTTTTTTTTTTGTTTTTGCCTTGAAGACTTCTTATTGTCATTGTACATGTTTTTGATGTCAAAAAAGGAGGTTTTTAAATTTATTGCAAAACTTATTTTTAATTATTGTGTATATTTATTTAAAAAAAGTTAATCACTTTATTTTGGCTTAGTTAAGTTATTAAAATTTTCCATTTTAAAAAAAAGCTGCTTTAGCTAGAGATTTTGAATGTATTAATACGCCTGAAGGATTCAATTAAAAAAATAATTAATTTGAGGGTTTTTTTTCGTTTTTTTTTTTATCCTAAAGCTGTAAAGTTGAAAATGTCTTAATGAGTTCTTTAATCCCAAGCTGCTTAGTTTACCCACGCATCTCACACTGCGTTGAAATAAACAATCTCTAAAGACTCTCTCTCTCTCTTTAACGGCTAAGGCTTAAATATGCCGTTGGCTGTTATTTTAAAAGCAGTTTGAACAAAATTGAGCCAAGTGTTGTAACAGCGTATTTTTCAATGTTTCTAAGAACATATAGTTTGTAGTATAACATCCGGCTGGTGAAAAGAATTTTCTTTGATGTTAATCTAATGCACCACTGTAAGCGAGATATGATATTTTATGTGTTTTGTGGTGTTAAGGATTTCTAAATTATTTTCAATTTAACGCAATAATTTGAATTTATTCGTGTGTGTTGCTATATAAATTGTGTCTTTTAACAAGTGAAGTTTTTAAATATTATTCACTTAACAAAAGTGTATCAAACATTAATTCTTAAAAGCTAGTGGAAAAGGTAACAATTATTTATTTAATTGTAGAAATTTTGGATAAAATAATTGGTGGCATCATTGGTTTTCATTTATTTCGTTTTGGTTTTTTGTCTGTCGTTGTGCTTTTGGCTTAAAGTATGGAATTAAGTTGAGTTATGGGTACTTTTTTCTTTCGTGTGCGTCGCAAAAAGCATACCTACCTACTCCAATGCCCGCTTAATGTGTAAGTTAGTATTTAAGCGGTCATGCCAGAACAAATGCAACAAAAGCTAACATTAGGAGCCCAAATATTCAACTGTCATGTGCGCATTTACCATTGAGATTTTTCTAGCAACATGCTCTCTTTCTTTCTGTTCTCATTCCAAAATGAATTTAAAATAATTGATGTTGCGTATACGCCCCGTTGTTCATTTATTTGTTTAAGCTGAACGTACGAAGATCGATTGAGTTGTACGTACTATAGAGTTGGCACAACAACTCAAGCGGAAGGAAATAAGCAGCATGCATGCGTCGTTAAGTCGCGTCATGATGGCGGCGTCATTTCCGCAGCGGACAATCATGCCAACACATGATTTACCATAGAACACCAACAACGTCGCTGCATAAACAGCATTTTCGGATTATGCGAAATAAAATACTTTGGCTAAACGGCAGACACACGAATGGGATGAAGAAGAAGAAGAAGAAGAAGAAGAAGTAGAAGAAGAAGTGACAGATATGTAGATGAACAACTAGATAGAAAATTAGAATGAGTGGCTATGGCACAGCACAGTTACGTTAGCATAGTAAGCAAGGAAAAATAGACTGAATAGAGACGGACATGCAACTCATCCGCTCATCCTGTGTTTAGATCCATTCTAATCATACACATCACTGAATTGAAAAACTTGTAAGTCTGCTCAAAATGTGAGTGTGTGTATATATGTGTGTATGTAGAGTAAACACTGTCGGTTTTGTAGAAGTGTCAAGTAGTAAAATCATGACGACCACACTAGGTGGCACGCATATATTTTAATGTATGCGGATGCGTACTTGTGTATTTTCTGTGTGTATTTGTGTGTGACTTTTTGAATAAGCTCGCAAATAGCAGCAATAATAAAGCTACTGTCGTTGTTGTTGTTGTTGTTGTTGTTGTTGTTGTTCTTTGAGCTGTTTTATATTCAGCACGATCTCATATTGCGGCGCTTAGCTCTAGCTTACTGCTGTACAACATTGCTCAAATAATGTTTCTCACACTTATTTTGGGGCTGCCAATGCTACGCAATATTATAAGTTAATTACATTTTTTTTTTTTTTAATTTTATATCTGTTTATGTATTAGAAGTTCTTAAAATAAACGAGCATTTTGTTACTGCTAGGCATTTTAATGGCTACCCAGCAGGAAGTATCAAAATGTTCCTACTGTGTGGGTTTTCTTTTTATTATTTATATTTCAAGATAGAAAAATTTTTAAAGAAGTTCCAAATTTTTGAGCAAAGGTTATTTTCAAGCGTTAAACAAATAAGTATGTTAATAAACTGCTATTTGCATTGTCAAGTTTGAAATTCAAAGAAAATTTCTTTCATGACATGCCTATTTGGTCACGTCATCTTGCCATCGTCATCATCATCATCATCATCATCATCCTCAGTACTTTTCTCATTAATACCATTTCAACTGGGCTATTTTCATGTGAAGTTAATGACTTAAAGTTCTCTTAGCGCTGTATATTGTAAATGATGAGCAAATGTCGCCCACAGCAACGCTGTCTCTTGGCCTTAATTCGAATTGTGTGACATTGCTTTTGCTTGTGTACGATATTGTAGACACAACGACGCTCTCGTTATATAGTATATATCGTCAAGTTTATATCCACCACACAATCTCTCAACACTTTGCCAGATAATGACAAATAAAATGTCTTGCCTTGTTGTTTAGATTAATGACGCTTAATGAATGCTTAAGACGATTAACAATTTTATTAGTTTTGCTCAACAATACTTTAACGGTATTTATGAAAATCATTTCGAGAATATGTAATTTCACATAGTTCTCATTAATGGTTTTGGCAAATCACTTAGCGTTGAGTGGAAACCTTTAAGTCGTACGCATCAAGCAAATTGATGACATTATGAATGAGCATTTAATAGATTACAAACTAAACTGCAAAAGCTTGCAACATCAAGGATATGAATGCATAAAATGTACTACCTTTGAATTTAAATTAAGTGCAAATCCTTAATTAAGGCTGATAGGATGACTCGTTCTAAGATCGATTGACAAGGATTTCTACTTTAATTAAGTACATAAAATTATTTGAAAACTACGCCTACTTTTTTTAATGTAAAAAAAAAAAAAATAAAAAACTAACTCATTAAAAAAAGTAAAAGAAAAAAAAAGGTAGAAAGTTGAATCATAATCATAGAATTAATTAGTCTAAAGTTATATAATATATAAGTTATTTAAATATCAGGTGTACAAAAAAGTTTTAAAGGATTTTTTTTTTTTTTGAGATGAAATACTAGTATTAAATCTCCGATTCGATTTGCAATCAATGTTGCAACCAACTTAATTTTTAAGCCTCATCATTAATTACTTACTTAACCCGTGAACAACCCTGTCCCTTCCATCGCATTTTTTGAATTGTATTGATATCAACCTTGTATTTATCTTTCTAAGATATCGATCAGTTGGATAGATAAGAACGTCCAAGGGTTCGCACGTTCTAAGTGCATAAATATCCGTCAATCATTGTCAGTTTTTCGTTTGCGGTAGGCGTCATCAGACTTGGGGATCATTCTTATCTTTTTTCTTTGCCATGTGAAGATCGCCCCCTGATCCTCACGCGTTGCCTTGTGAAGATCGTTCTTCTCATCATTAGGCTTTCTTTTTCAGTACATTTTGTTTCGCTGAAGTGTAAACAACATAGCTTTTGTGCTTCGAATATATCGACTTTTGTGCCAATAAAACACAATTTGCGGGAAAGTTTACTTTTCTGCTTTCATTTGAAGAAAATGCAGCTGAAGCCCATCAAATGCTTCAAGAAGCTTACGGGGATAATGCTTCATCGATTTTCACATGTTAGTTCTGGTTATACGTTTAAGAAGTAGTGATTTTAATACCGATGACAAAGAGCGCTAAGGACGGCCAGATAAGTTTGAGGATGCCGAATTGGAGGCTAAATTGGATAAAGACCTGTGCCAAACGTAAGAAGAATATCCCAAAAGCATTGGGAGTGAATAAAACAGCCATATCTGTTCGCTTAAAAGCCATGGGAATGATCCAACAGGTTGGGTGCCGTATGGATTGAAACCAAGAGACGTCAAACACCGTTTTTTCACTTGTAAGCAATTGCTCCAATGGCAAAAAAGAAAGGAATTTTTGCATCGTATTGTGACTGGTGATGAAAAATGGATTCATTATGATAACTTTAAGCGCAAAAAATCATACGGGCCTCCGGCCAGACGCCAAAATCGACGCCAAAGCCGAATATTCACAGTGGCAAGATCATGTTTTGTATTTGGTGGGACTATTTGGGTGGGTCTACTATGAGCTCCTACAGCCGGGTGAAACCCTCACAGGGCAACTCTAACCTACTCAATTGATGCGTTTAAGCCGAGCATTGAAATAAAAATGGCCAGAATACGAGCAAAGGTACAACAATGAAATTTTGCAACATGACAACGCTCAACCACAAGTTACGCAGCCGGTCAAAACATACCTTGAAACGCTGAAATGGGATGTCCTACCCCACCCGTCGTATAGCTCAGATATTGCCCCTTCCGACTACTAATTGTTTTCATCGATGACGCATGCCCTTGAGGATCAGCACTTACGCTCTTTTGAAGAACTCCAAAATTGGATTGATTCGTGGATCGCATCAAAAGACGCATCATTTATTAGAGATGGTATCCGAAAATTGTTAGATAGATGGGAAAAAGTTGTGGCTAGCGATGAGCAATACCTTGAATTATAAATTTGTAACAAATTTTTCACAATAAAGCGTCAAACTTGAATAAAAATCCTTTAAAACTTTTTTGTGCACCAAATAGCTTAATAATGAAAAATAAAAAAAAAAATAAAAATAATAAAATATGGTTCTTCCACGTAATTGCATCATTTTTTGCTCAATATTAGTCATAGTTTAATTAAATATTTCCACTACATTTTATTGAAATACGGTTATATTTGCCTTTTTGCAATTTGTAATATACCCCTTTTATGTTTTTTAAACATGGGGGTATAAAAATGAAATTTTTTTGAAAAGCAAAAAATCACAACTCTTATATTTTTCCTACAATTTTCATCTTATTGCAAATGAGTTGCTTCTCATGGAACTTCTGACATTCAGGTATCGTATTTTAGTTTCTACAAACCTATTGTCACAGTATTCAATAATGACGTTACTATTCGCGAAATAAATAATGAAATATTAAGAAAGGCTCTCTGCAAAATCGCCCAAAAAACAAAATAGCCAAAAAAAAGTCACCCCAATGAAAAATGACCCAAACATTAATGAAAAATCGCCCAAAACGAAAAAACTAAATTCCACCCAAGAAAACGAAAAACCGCTCAAAAATTTATGAAAAATTACCGCAAACAAAAACGTAAATTCACGAAAAAAAAAAAAATTAAAAATCGTTAAATTTGTGTTCCCACACGAGATACGAAATTCCCTTGTACGAAATGAGCGAAGTTTCTCCCAAAATTTTAGACAACAAAAATGCAAAATTGCCTAATTTTTTGTAAAAATTCCTGTTGAAAAAAATTGGGTGATTTTTCATTTTTTTTTTTTTACGTTTTTTCTTTGGGCGATTTTGCGGAGAGCCATATACAGTCAGAACTGACACGCACCCTTTTTTGTTTTTTTTTTCAATAGGCGTCATATTTTCAGTGTAAACGATTGTCAACTTGAATGTTGTGGTGCAAGAGATGTAATCTACGCTAAATTAACTCAACTTATTGTAGGTCTGTTTCCGTACTCGCTTCAAGTAACGTGAAGTTACTTAAAAGCATTTCTTTACACATTTTTTCACCATTTTACAAGTTAAATTACACTCTCTGTTACTCGAACTTTACTGGAAAAATTTCTTCGAGCACGAATCTCGAGCTTCAAACAGCTGATTGTCAAAGTTATTGTTATGATGCGTTGTGCGAAAAAATGTATGTAATTGGTTAGCAAAATGAAAGTGTTGATCTTTTCAATATATTGCTACCAAATGCTCCAAAGCTCTTCCTGGAGAAAAATTCACTTGCAACTTCTTTGAATTGTCTAACCGAGAAATTCAATTATTTAATTCCAATTGTCAAAAAACAGCTGTTGTGCTTGAAGTTGTTTCCGAACTTTTTGACAAACTTTCTCATTTTGATAGAAAATCAAATAACTCTCTATTACTCAAACTTTACTTGAAGTGAGTACGAAAATAGACCTAGTGTGGGTGTGGGCACAATTCTTGCCCGTGCTGCGACTGCGTGTAAGCAGCGGGCAAGCAGCGTGCGAAATCAATTGCATGATAAATTTTCAGGTGAATCGGATTGCGGAACGGAAAATCCTCTCTGTAATCTTCTCACAATATGCAATCACAAGAGCGCACTTGAGATTGCGTTATTACAGAAAAATATGTATTAATCTCACGTACAGAACGATCAAAGCTTCAGTGTTCAAGCGAACGTCAAGCAGGCAATATCTGCGCTGGTCTGTTGCTTGAATAGATGACAAAAAATTGTACACTGCACAAAATTTCATGCATGCAAATTTTTTGATACTTCTGCATGAAACTGTATAATTTTTTTATTGCAGTAGTTTTTTGTTCATAATTTTTTTTTTCAAATAAATATAAATGTTTATTTTAAATCATCTACCCTGAAGTCCGATTTATTTTTTGTTAAAATCATTCAAGATCTATAACAATTTCTATCCCAACAAACATTGTGGCGAGTGGTGATTCGTTAACGAATCACTTATGAATCGCTGTTTTCGAATAGTTTCGTTCCTACTGCATCAGAGATTGGCTTGATGCTTAAAGAAAGCACCGATTGAAATCATGACTTTGTTAAATTCCATTGAGGACGATTTTAGCATCGATTTGCTATCGAATCGCCTTTCAACATTTTTGTGGTTCGTTAGCGAATCAAGTCTTTAAATTTTAGCGATTCGTTAGCAAATGGCTTCTCTCATTTTTAGCAATTAATTTACGAATTACTACTTTTATTTTTAGCGATTCGTTACCGATTGACTTAAGCTTTATTTTACGATTTGTGAACGAATTCTTATGTCCCCAATTATTTCCGATATTTAATATATCTTTCTTATTTAAAAATTTGTGATTGTTACCTCTTATATAAATGCGCAAACTTTAAACCGCCTCCCTTTTTACCCCTTTTTTAAACAACACATTCGAATGAAACTTATATCATTTGAAAGCTCTGGTTCATACCAAAATTTTTATTCAATATATCTGTCCTTAAGATAAGATAAGATAAGATTCGTTATCGAATTGCTTTTTTTATGTTTGGAGACTCGTTAACGAATTGCTTTTTATATTTTTCGGGACTCGTTAACGAATTGCTTTTTATATTTTTGGGGACTCGTTAACAAATTCCTTTTTTCGGATTTGACGATTCGTTAACGAAGGAGGAATTTCTCTCGCTAGCGATATTATAAGTGAATCGCTTCTAATAATTGCTAATGAATAAAATGTACGAGAATGCGATTCGTTAGCGATAACATTAGTGAATCAATTTGTTTGTTGTGTTGTTTCAAAAAATCAAATCTAACATTCTATGAAATGTTTTGTTATTTTTTTATTTTCATTTATCATTTTTCCATGAACCCATCGCCGTCCCATAATAAAATTTTGTGCACTTTTAGCCGAGATATACAAACCAAAAAATTTAAAATGGATTGTTTTCAGCTTTTTACATGTCCGTTTGCTTATCTGTATTTCACTTTAGCCATCTGTCACTGTGTTTAATTTTTATAATCCGTCCACTACACATTTATTTCATTTTGCAGTACAAATAAGAGCAAAGAAAAAATCTCAAATATCTATAAAATTTCCGCAAAAACCACTTTAGCACTACTTTGTTTTCAGTGTGCTTTATAAATAGAAACCGTAAGAGCGAGAGCATGCTGTTGTGAAAAGTAAGTGTTGCATATCTAATATATTAAGAGGATTGCTTATTAAAAGGTAGTTTTTTCTTTAAATTACTACCAGCAGCTATAAAATCGCTTTGCAAAAACAACTTCTTGGCATATTTATAATTGTTTTGCAAGAGCATGCAACCATTACAATTCTACATCTGCCTCCTAACATATTTTTAACTAATATTTTGTTAGAACTGAATCACATAATAAATTTATACTTTTATTTTGCGCGTAACTACTTAAAAGCAAGTTTAGGACACAAGACGTTATCGAGATATGTTTGAATTCAACGTGATTGAATTCAATTAAATTCAAAATGTTAAATAGTAAAATTATAAAACGCCCTTTTTGTTTTGTATAAATGGCATGCAACATTGAGTATGAACTGCTCTGAGCGCAATGAGCACAAGTATCATATCATTATCTATATTACGCTCTTCTTACGCTCTATCTCATTATATTTGTGCATGTCCCTCGTTTCCTTTACTATCGAATTTATGAAGCAATGCTGTCGCCCGTGAAGCAAGCAGCGGGCAACCAAAATACACGTACGGGCAAAATGCCCATACGGGCAACTTTGCCCACCCCTAACCTAGTGTGTTCAAGACGTACTGTGCCAGACCTATTGCATAGAAATATTAGTGGTATCGAAAAAATTTGCTGCTCTATTGTGAATTGCACACAGTGTAATTCTATTGTGAATCAATAAAACAATCGAATTTAACGTTCGCAAAACGTTTGAAGCGGTGTTTCTTTGCAGCCATCCAAAAAGAATCAAAATGTCCTTTCATAGAACTAGTAAGAAATGATCTTCGACTGGGCCGAAGTTAAAATACCCTCATGGCCGAACCAAATTATATTAAGCAGTCAATAAAATATTTATTTGTAAAAACATTTTCGTCATAGTTTTAACAGAAAATATTTGCTTTTGTTTTTTGATAAAGTCACAAAGGCGGCCTCGGTAGTCGAGTAGGTAGCGTGCTCGACTGCTATCCCAGAGGTCCCGGGTTCGATTTCCAGCCAGGCCATGGTCCTTCGCTTTAAACCTTTCTAAAATTTTCTATTCTCATTTCTAATCAACTGAAATTAAAAATTCATCAATATTTACGACTTGAAGTTGTAGTTGATTGTAGAGAAGTTTGTGGATGAGCATTGCCTTATGACTTGAATTGGCTGAGGTAAAGGCATAACACTTGCCTCTTATTCAAATTCACATGTTTCTTTGGCTTTCCATCACGCTTAGAACATCCTACACGTGTTTCACTTGATTGACCTTTCCTTCCCACTAATCTATCACCCCATTTCGAACCAAGGCAGATTTGATTGAAAAGGTATTCCACCTGAAATCCTTAATTCAAAGCTAAAAAAAAAGTGCATATTAAAGCTTATTTGCAATATTTCAAGCTCATATATTAATTTTTGTGGAAAAAAAGAGACTTTACCTTCTTGGTAAAGTTACTTTGTATGCAAGGTAGGCGTGGTTTTCATCCGATTTGGCTCATTTTCGATCTTAATCTTTAGTTTTTAGATACAAGCTTAAATATCGAATCTCGTAATAAGCTGGAACATAACGACCTTTAATTGTGATCACAGACAGACAGGCAAACAGACGGACATGGCTAAATCGACTCGGGTGATGATGCTGATCAAGAATCGTTAACGTTTTTAAACGTGGGGTATAAAATTCGAAGAGTTTTGTTAACCTTCGTATACTCGCGTCAAATAGTGTAATTCGTATATCCGCGTACGATCTGTGAGACTGAGATTCCTAGGTTCAATTTAGCATGTTTTTAATAACATATCATTATTAGTTAATTACATAATATTGGCTAATAACAGTCTTTTAACGTCATTTGTTATGAAAATAATAAGTCAAACGTAAATCGTCGGTCTGAGAGACCAATGCGCGAGTATACGAAGGTTAAGAAGTGGAATCAGCATTATGCAGAGCACTAAGAGCACAGAGCAATGTGAATGACCTACATACCAAATCGTGCTGTTTCGAGAAAAAAATAAAAAAAGGACGATTTGGGATTAAGCGTCTTTTCGAATATTTGGACACGATTGCAGCTCAGTAGTCTTCATGGACCACTTCTTTTTTTGAGTAATCAATACAATTAGATGTGCCCGAACGGGGGTGCTTCTTGTATTCACATAAATAATATTCACGTATTTTGGGCAAAAGCAATCTTTAATATTTCTTTTGAGTTTCTAAAAACAAAAGATTGATATGGGATTTGGAAGACTTTCAGCTGCTTCTTTGTGACTTTTATGGTTTCTGTGAGTTACTAGGAAAGAAATTAAGGTTATGTTCTGTGGATTTCTAAGACAAAAATGACGGCTTCTGTAGGAAAACGGACTCCACTGGGTCTTGGCCAGCTCTGAGGTGCGTCATTCGGAGTTTTATGTGTTCTCTGGGTTCTTGAAATAATAGCAATGTTCTCTGTAGACAGAGGGTTCTATTCGAGCTTTTATGGGTTTAGTGAATTCTTAGGGAAAAAAATTAAGGTTCAGTGCTATGCTCTGCAGTTTTGACAAAATTTTTTTTTTTTTTTGTGTAAATTTCTTGGAAATTTTTTTAATATATCTTAAGCACCCCATAGACTTATCAACTTACCGACCAATTTCGACAGAACTACCAGAAAATCAACTTGTGTGTGGCGCAGTCAGTTGATTTATTTGGCAGTTGTCGAGTCGGTTGAAGAAAATTTAAAATATTTTGATTTTTATACGCAACTTATCAAGTTGGGAACTCGATCAAATAGTGTGTGGAGAAGTCGTCGACTCAAATGTCACTCAGTTGCCAACTCAGTTGTTCGGTAAATTGATAAGTGTATGGGGTGCATTAGAAATTTTTTACATATTTTGATTTTTTTTGACATTTTTTGCTATTGTTTAAAATATTTTGAATAATTTTAATTATTTTTGACAATATTTGTTCTGAAATGAAAGGAAAAATTTTAAAAATGCTTAATGAGAGGTTTATAGCAAGCGTCATTCATTTTTAAAAAATCCTCTCATTTATAAAGCCTTTATTAGAGGTTTATAAATCTTATTTCATACACAATATAATATAATAAACCGGAGAAAATATCCGGTTGCCACTTTTACCATACATACTTGAATCATACGACCACTCGTCGCACTCACAAATCATCTTGGCTAAGCATCTAGGCTATATAATATTCTTAACAAAAACCAAACTAGAACTATAAGAAACCGAAAGCAAGAATCTTAGTTCTAAAAACCTCTTTGATATTTATTTAAAGTTTGAAAGTATTTAATTTTATTGTCTAATTCGTTTTTACTTTTATAAGAATTGTTACTAAAACTTTGATTTTAATATGTTATGCAGTACTATATATTATAAGTCTAATATTTAATCGTTGTTTACGCTACATGCTGCCGGTACTGATGATAAGGTTATAAAACTTTGTTGTGCCGGTTTTCGAAAGAAACAAATAAATAAATAAATAAATAAATAAATAAATAAAATAACTGCAGGAACAGAGTGCGATGTTGTTGCTGTTTGTCGGCTATTTGAGCTGTATGGAATACGTGTGTAGGTGTGTGGTATAAATAAAATTTAAATACGGAAAAAAACGAGATGTAAGGATAATATTTGATTTATCCACGTAAATATTCAAATATTATTTATACACAGGCGTGGATAATGTTAATATGCGTTATTTCCCTTAATGTAGAGTTGGAACTTTCGTGAACACGTGTAGTTCGAAACACGTGGTTGAGCTCTAGTTGAAATAGAATCTGGACGAACAACTCATGACCAAAATATACCAACGTGGGCTATTTTCTTATGTGAGTAAGCGTAAGTGTTTAACCCGCATCCATCGTTTGCATCAAATTGATGCAAATTCTTGAAACACATTCATATATTAAAAACAAATATGCATATTTAAATTCAGAATTTCGGCTACCTTCCTAACATCAAAATAAACAAGTGAGCAGTTCTACAGTTAGAGATAGTCTTATACTTATCGCGCTAGAATAGTTAATAAATTGAAAATATTCCAATGAGTAATATTGTCTTTTTGTATCTGCATCAAATTGATGCACAACGTACTTTTCGTTTCTAGAAATTTCCGATGGATGCGGGTTAAAGTAAATACAAAAAATTGGGCACTTCACGATGATAACGTTCTAAAGCGCACCGCAGTTGCTTGTGTGCTGCTTGGAAGCAAAAAATGGGACAAGCGTACTTGATTGGCCGTCTTAATCACCGAATGCGAATGCAATAGAAATTGTTTTGGGCAATAATGAAGCTAAAGTTTCGACAGAAAAAGAAAAATATAAACAGCATTCACCAGCTCGAGCGCCATCTTCTGGAAATATGGTGCAGTTTACCGCAGTTATTCGCAGAAAAATTAATATAAAGCATGTCATTTCGTTGTAACGCTATTATAAGAAACGGAGGAGAGTGGACACCATACTATTTGTCGTTCACGGTTTTCTTGAACACATTGTATTTCCTAAAATGAGTTCTTTTAGCTCCAAATATAATTATTTCGCATTTAAGACACTTGAGTCCATCTCGGAAGAAACATATTTCTTATGAATTTCTAGGATGAAGACAACAATTCATCGACATTTTTACCAACAGAGACTTTGTGTGAAAAAGTATTGATTTAATTCATATGCTTTTCACCAAACTTATTGAATAGCTGGCAAAATTATTACCGTAATCATTGATGAGATAAGTTCACTATTTGAAATATTTTTCCGTTTAAAATTTTAATTAAGAGTAATGATTGAATGATTGATGTTCTTATAATGAAAAATCTCCATAGCAACATAGCCTCAAACAAATGATATAATTAAATTGGAATTGCAGCTTGAAGTTCACATACCTGCTATGGATTTATTTAAACTTTTAAAACAAGGTATTAAATGATAATCTTTAAAAAGCTTTATTTGCTTCCCTTAGAAAGCTTCAGAAAAGTTTAGTAAAATTAAGATTTTTGCCAAGTTATAAATCGACATAGGCAGACCGATTATTGGCGAGTATTTTTCAAACGTTAACAAGTTTTAACGGTGTTGAACAACAGCACCAACAACAAGGACAACAACAACAAGAACAATTAATGTAAAAACTTTAATGAAGTGCTGGGGAAATCTTATCCTTATTTTTTTTTTCAACGTTGCCGTTAAACTTTGCTTTTAAGTTTGCGTTAAAGTTTACTTGTTAAATTTGGCGGCATGCATTCAGTTTCTCTTAGCGAACGGCAGGAAGTTTTTTAGCGGAAGTAAGAAAATAGCATAAGCAGCAGCATAAGCAGTAGTGAAAATCGGAGTAGCAGAAAATAATTCTTTATTAATTGTTAACCTTAAAGTGGAAAAAGTTTTAAGTTGAATTTTTTATTAATGTTTTGTTTTTTTTTTTTTTTTTGTTTTTAACTTTGGTCTTAAGTGGAAAACTTTGAAAATGTCCTTGTAAGAAAATAAAACATAACAAGGACATTTTAAACGGTATGTAATTATAAGCAAAATCAAACATTGAAAAAAAAGGGAAAAAAAAACTTAAATGTTGTACAGCAAAAGCAAGAGTTAACTGCTGCATATTGCGTTGGTCCCTTCCAAAGTTGGAACAAAAATAAAAGGAGTCCTTCTATAAAAAGGAAATTTTGTATGCTTAGCAAGTTAAGACTTATTAGGAACAATTTAAAAAATAGTTGAAATCAGTTAGACCCTAGGGCTGCCTCCCTCGAGCATATATTATTTTTTTACATGATTTTGTATGGAAGGTATGGAAGGTGTATTTTAATTCCCACATGTATTAATTAAAAAATCTACTTTCAGGCATGAAGTAGAATAAAGGTTAAATAAAAAATAAAAAATACAAAAATAACCAGCTTTTTCCCGGTACGCTTTGCTGCACTTTATCTACAGGGTGGGCCAAATACAAGCTTTTTTTTTAAATGCAATAAAATGAACAAAATTAAATTTTTTCCATGTTTTATGGAGCAAACATTCCCATTCATTATGGAACACAACGTCGTTCCAATGGCTGCCTCGGCTGGTTCGCAGTAGCGCATTCTGTCACTTCAATTTTCCAAGACCTTGTCGATGGTTTCGGACTGTAGCTAACGGATTGCTTGGATGATATTGGCCTTAAGTGCTTGAATTATTTTCGGATTGTTGGTATAACATCGGTCATTCACGGTTCCCTGCAAAAAAAAAAAGTGCAAAGGGGTCAAATGGCAGCCAACTGACATCGCCAAGACGGCTGATAGCATGATTTGGGAATTTGGTGCAGAAAAGATCGATTGTGGCATGGCGCGTCATCCTGCATGAACCAGAGGTCATCCAAATTCATGTCACCAATTTCAGTAAAAAAATGTCGGGTAACATGGCTCTGTAACGCCTACCGTTGACCGAAACGTTGTTCCCAGTTTCATTTTCGAAGAAAAATGGTCCAATGATGCTTCCACTCCACAATCCGCACCAAACTTATTTATTATTATTATTATTATTAGTTATTATTTCTAAACCATCTCGTACTCGAAACATATTTACTGCCCAAATTTGAGCTTAATCGGAACAGTAGTTTTGGAGTCTATAGCAGCGTCCTCTATCGTAAATTGTATACAATTTTCATTTTGCAATAGCAAGGAATAACTAGCAGTAAATAACTAGTAACTTCATTAGTGTTGCCATATGTCCCGTATTTCACGGGACATCCCATATTTTGTATGCTTTTTTAAGTGTTCCGCCGGGACAAAATTTGTCCCGTATTTTTGACATTTTTGTTAAATGTCTATGATTTCAAATACGCATTAACATGAACTGAGGTATTCAGAAAAGAAGTGCAAGCCGACCATAATATGCATAGAACTATTACATAGTACATACATTTCAAGCAACACTGAGTGCGAAATATATATGAAGCGCAACATTTGACATTATATTTATTCTGCGTACCTAAATAAATTTGTTTTTTCTGATATAAATTTTTTTTAAAATAACTTTCTGTATATTTATTGTCCCGTAAAATTTTCCAAAATCCCGTTTTTTCATATATTGCATTTGTCCCGTATTGTTGGAAAACAAATCTGGCAACACTCAACTCCATACTAACTTTGGTAGTTGGCTAGTATGGTAAATTTGTAGTAAATAGTTAATTTGGCTAATATGGGCGGAGCTGCAACCTCTTGTCCAATGCCTGTCCCCTTTTCTAGTAGAAGGACATCACCAAATGGTATCTACATTCTGAGTTTCAATGTTCTGTGACTCTTACTTCTATAGCTATTCTGTATTATAAATTTGGCTTATATGGATGGAGCCACACCCCGTTTTCGATTGTCCGTGCCAGTTTTTCAGTAGAAAGACCTTCATTGTTATACGACATTTAGTTCCAAAGCAATTCGATATCATAAATTTTGCCTGTGTGGCCAAATTCCCCCTTGTCTAATGTTTGCTTAAATATATAGTAATGGCCTCTTGGGCCCATAGCATCTACATATCAAGTTTCACTATCAAAACATGTACAACTCAGGAATAATAATGATTTCTAATAAGTGGGCGTATATATAGTTAGACCACGCCCAGTTTTAGTATAGTTGCCGACAGTAAGCATACGAACTTATTTACCAAATTTTAGTCTAATACGACCAAAAAAGTCTTAAATATAGCATTTTCATTGATTTGTAGGCGGTAAAGGGGTATGGAAAATTTTGACTATGCCTATATTTTTCGCGCAAATGCAAACTAAAGTGAGACTTGCCAAATTATTCCAATATTCCATTTATTTCCAATTACCCTTGCAAATATTTCCCCATATACACCATATCTGCGCAGCTGTATTTTTTCACACCTGTATTGTTGATAAGTTCACTAAAATGCCTATAATTCATGAACCAATACACATACAAAGACCAATACACATGCAATGACAAAAAAATCTTCGTATTGACGTCACCTTTCATGGGAAATTTCCAGAAACAAAATCGGTTCACGCATTACCGAGAACATCAATTTCATACACAATGCAACTTATTTTTATATATATAGATTAAGAGAGACTTTGATAAGGCTTCAAAATATAATAAATTTTGGGACTAATCACATAAATTTATGTACTCAAGACAGAAATTTCTGCACACAAAAATTTTACATTTTTCCTGTATTGAGTACATGTTGACATCTGTATTGACTACAAATTGCTTTTAAGTAGTGCTGTAGTCAATAAAGAATTTTATGTACTCAACACAAAACTATTAAAAATGTATTTATGTAATGAGTACAGTTCCGATGTACGTAGTACATAGATTATTGACCCATTACATAAAATTTGTTTTAAGTTTAAATATTTGTGGCGTCCGTGGCGTAGTTGGTTAAAGTGCGTGGCCGCTATGTCAAAGAACCTGGAGACCCAGGTTCGAACCCCAGCAGCGACAGAAAATTATTTGAATTAAAATAATTTTTCTGTATGGCCGCCACCTCTCTGCAGACAATGGCAAACCTCAGAGAGTAATAAAAATGTCATGTAAAGCTTCTTGAGAATAAGAACATTACGTTCATCGCCGTTCGGAGTCGGCGTTAAGCCTGTAGGTCCATTTCTCGGTCAATTGTGTACAAACTTAATAACACGCACAACACAATTGATCATAAGAAGCTAGGTCAAAGTCCTTTCAAGGGCTGAAATGGCCAGTTATTTATTTATTTTATTTTTACATAAAATTTGTGCAACATATTTGTGATGAGTACAGTATCTAAGAACCATTTTCATGCACTCAGTACATATATTATTTACTCATTACATATTTGTAGTACATAATTGTATATAATGAGTACATATTAGAGAGC
Source organism: Pherbina coryleti (assembly GCA_943735915.1). Classification (NCBI taxonomy): domain Eukaryota; kingdom Metazoa; phylum Arthropoda; class Insecta; order Diptera; family Sciomyzidae; genus Pherbina; species Pherbina coryleti. The sequence goes on along the minus strand of OX030949.1, from coordinate 60,053,217 downwards.
TGTGGAAGCATAACACAAATGACTTGCAAGCCATCTACCATTGGGATTTTATTGGTTTGTTTTTTATATCGGCCGACATCAATACGTGAATGTCGCAAAAACCGTTCTTTTTGGCCCATCTTGCTTCGTTTTCAAAATATGTCGTTCTTCTCAATTTTTTAAGGTAATCATATCGATCGACCTCTCTATCTGTTCGTATCAAGTTCGAGACCCCCTTTAGAATACCCAAATCCATATGGGTATCCTTTTTTGTGTATTGAATAAATGTCTCACTTTAATCGCATAAGTGAGACATGTACTGAGTCCATATTTTATGTATTGAATACATGTGTTGCTTTAATCGATGTGCACTTGCTCTGTAGTGAGTGAATAGCACGTTTACCATGCCATTGTGCAAGTGAGAAATGAACTGAGTCTACAGTTTAGGTATTAAGTACATTTCTTGTAAAACGTTACATAAAGTATTGATTGAATACACGTTGCTATATTTATTGAAGTCTGCAATGTATTCAACACATATTTCGCTGTATTGAATACATTTTATATTCATTTTATAAAGTGAATAAACGCATATGTAACTAGTACACGCTTACTTTACTCAGTACATGCAGCTCTCGTTGCGTTCTCATACAAAACGCAGTACATAGATTTTACATAGATGTCTCTGTACTGATTACATGACTTTTTCTCTTAGTGTAGCTGTGTTTTCATCGTTAGTAGACATATGTCCTGGCTTTGGTTAGTCGACCAAGAGACCCTATTTTGCTCTCTTAAACTCAGCTTGAATTATTTTTTTGTTTCACGCAACCAATTCTTAATTTTCTTTACCCCGTACTTGCCAAGTCTGAATTGGTAGTCGGTAGCTGATGTACAGAAGCCATTCCAAAAATTTTCATGTTATCTTATATATAAAAGAGACTGACGTCCGTGTGTACGCGCATAAGTCGAGAACGGGTCGTTCGATTTTTACAATTTTGAGCTTGATGGATTTGTATTGGCCCAAGGAAGGACACTATGTTTTGCTACACCCCCTTTTACCACCCAAAAATCAATAAAAATGCTATATTTCAGACGGTTTTGGTCGTATTACACTACAATTTGGTAATTTAGTTTGTATGCTCACTGTCGGCAACTGTACTAAACACAGGTTGCTACAGCCCCTTTTACTGCGCACACATCAATAAAAATGCTATATTTCCGATGGTATTGGCCGTATTAGGTTACAATTTGGTAATATATTTTGTATGCTCACTGTCGATACCTGTACTAAAACTGGATAATGTTCATCTACTAGAAAACTGGGATGGGCATTTTATATGGGGGTGTGGATCCGCCCATACAATTAAAATTTGTAATATCGAATAGCTTTGAAAGTAAAAGTATTAGTACTTACATACAAACTCAAAATGGAGTTACTAGTTGGTTGGTGATGTCCTGCTACTGGGAAACTGTAACGAGAAGTGAAAAATTACAGTGGTTTCAAACTATGGATCTAAGAAAAGCTTTGAATATACTTATTATGTTCCCATATAGTTGCAGGGTGCAGCAACGCGCTCCGGGAAAAAGCTACTTTACTGTAACTTTCTTGTTTATAAAGAGGTGCAGGCTAATATTTAGCAATTACAAATCAATACTTCAAATAAAATTACAAAAAAAAAAAAACAAAAAAAAACAAATACGACTTAATTCAGGTATCCTCTTCTTTGTAATTCCTTTGAGAACTTTGCTAAATTTTTAATATTTTTCCATATAAAATTTACCATTTTTCGTAAAAACTCACTTTTTGAAACCTTCACAACATTCATGTTTATAAAAAGACGCAGATAATATTTCGGAAATAATAAGGTAATACTTAAAAAAAAATTTCTGAAAATCCAAGAATCCTTTTTTTTTGGTTGTCATAACTTATCGCAAATTTTTGAGTGTTAAGGCGTTTTTTTGAAGTTGATAAATTTTTTTTTACAAATGATCTTGTTTTTTTTTGACAGTTTTTTTTTTAAAATTGAAATTTTTTAATGCTTAATTTTTGAAACATTAACTTTAATTATAAATTACCTGATTTTCTTCAAATAAAAAGGTGTAGTATAAAGACCTCGCATATATTTATCATTAAAGATATTTAAAAAAATCTTTTAAATATAATTGTTCAACCCACGGGCGTGTCCAGATATTTATACTTTATTTTTAATTAACTACCTTTATTAATTACACCATAAATGAATTTAAATTAATCAAAGCTTTTCCACTGAATATGTATCTTTGTATATTGAACATAGCCTTCCGCTACTCGATAGCCTTCCGCTACTCGCTAGCCTTCCGCTAGAATTTTTTGTAATCTTTCTTCTTGTAATATCCACCAACGGGTAAAGACCTACCGAGCTATCATCCTTTTATACACTTAATTGAAAGCAACAATTACTTCTCTTAAATAAAATTAATTAAGCTACATTAAAATCATTAGTTTTTGTTCATTTATAAGTTCGCTTCGTCGACAAATAAAGAATAAAACCATTTGTTGGATCCTTAATCCTACAACCCACTCGGAGCGCTACCCACCCAATTAACCGCAGCCTATTACAATAATGTAACTGAATAATATGGTTTTGTAAATACACATTTTATTGTTTCTAAAAAAAAACAACAATATTTTACAATAGTACATTGTGTGCTGGCTTGAAAATAAACTTCAATAAATAAAGCTCTTTTTAAGTTATTTTATGAGCCTGCAACAACGCAAGTTTTTTGAAATGCCATCGACAAAGCTTATCCATTCAGCTTTTTAAAAAGTCATGAAATACCAATGTAAATATTCGGTACAGCAGGTATGTGTTCGTCTGTGTATGAGCATGTATACATACATATATGTTCATGAATATGTGTGTGTGTGTGCGTGTTTCTGTGTGGGCATGAGATTGAGTGGCATAAATAATAACACATACGCAATAAACTAACAGAAACTGCCAGCAGATGCTTCAGGCAGACAATTAAACAAAAGTATTTATAATTTATTGGATTTACTTTCTTAAATTTGTAAAATACTTTCTCAATATTTGTTGTTGTAATGATTTGAAAATATTTAACAGATTGAGGCATGTAAATAATTCTTGAAATGTGGTTTTTGTTGGCTTAGTGCACAAAAGCAGAAGCACCCACACACACACATGCGTTTTGAAGGAATGAGTTAAAAAATTACTTTAATATTTTCAGCTTTACAAGCACAGGGATACAAGCTGTTGGGTTGAAAGTACAACATACTTTATGGGAAGACCCCAGTAGAAAAATTATATACTACGAGATATTTGGATAATGAACAAGTTTAATTTTAAGTGTAATTAGATTAAAGTTGTTCTCAATTTTACTTTTAAAAAGCTTGGCACAGTTGTTTTAATTAAATATAATTTCTGATCTATAAATTATTTCCATAATAACCCGAATAAAAATAATCAGTGGCTAAGCAATGGTTGCAAATGGGCCGTTCTAAGCCTCGCAGGCTGTTACTCAGATTTACAGCGTCCGTTTTTAAATTAAATATCCTAGCGGCTGTAATCTTGGTAATACACACACACTGCACGAAGCCGAAATTCAATAGAAGACAAAAATTTCTGTTAAATATTGTAGACATTCTAAAAAAAAAGTACATACAGTCAGAAATACTTGTCAAATTTAATTTTTTCAGAACTGTTGAGTTTTTATTTGAAAATCTGAAGACCCGGGTTCAAATTGCGAGAGCAGACATTTTAATATTTTGTTAAATTTCACAAAAATTGTTACAAAAAGAGACGGACAGACAGACTAACAATACCAAATGGACTCAGTTAGTGATGCTGATCAAGAACATAGGTACATACTTTTTTTTACCTACAATGCATCCTTATTGTCGTTACAAATGAAGTGACAGTAAATATTCCCCTTACGCAGTAAGCGTGGGAGTATAAAAATTTCTAGGTTGTGATGGGATTGCGGAGTGACTCAGAGTCGAGTGATTGTAGTTTTAAAAACTAATTTTTGCTACATTTTTACATACATAAAAGAAAGAAAGCGATTGTAGCTTGCAAAACGTTAAGTGAAGTTTATTATGACAATGCTCTTAAAGAAGAGCAACGCGAACGATAGTTCACGAAATTCCGTATGGGAGATTTTGACTATAACGACGCTCATCGTTCAGTTAGGCCTGCTGAGGTTGATGTTGATGAAATAAAGACACTGTTGGAGTCAAGTCTTAACGTTACAAGACTCGAAGACTGCAGAAAGATTGCACATGTAACACTCAACCGTTGTCGACCATCTTAACCCTTAATTATATTCGATATTTTTTCTAACACTATTACATTCGTGGGATGGATTTTCATCACAATCAGAATCTTTACATATTTTGCAAGATAGTGCATTTTAAAAAAGTGTTAGGTGGAATTAAACAAATAAAAAAAAAATAAATAACTGGCCATTTCAGCCCTTGAAAGGACTTTGACCTAGCTTCTTATGATCAATTGTGTTGTGCGTGTTATTAAGTTTGTACACAATTGACCGAGAACCGGACCTACATGTTTAACGCCGACTCCGAACGGCGATGAACGGAATGTTCTTGTTCTCAAGAAGCTTTACATGGCATTTTGATTACTCTCTGAGGTTTGCCATTGTCTGCAGAGAGGTGGCGGCCGTACAGAAAAATTATTTTATTTCAAATAATTTTCTGTCGCTGCTAGGGTTCGAAACTGGGTCTCCAGGTTCGTTGACATAGCGGCCACGCACTTTAACCAACTACGCCACGGACGCCACAATATTTAACAAATATCATATTATTTAATACATACATCCTCACACTGCGAGAGCACAATAAAAACTAAGATTATAAGAAGTTTCAATGGACAAGACGCAATCTATAATCTATCATCGCATGAATCTATAATCTATAATCTATAATCTATAATCTATAATCTATAATCTATAATCTATAATCTATAATCTATAATCTATAATCTATAATCTATAATCTATAATCTATAATCTATAATCTATAATCTATAATCTATAATCTATAATCTATAATCTATAATCTATAATCTATAATCTATAATCTATAATCTATAATCTATAATCTATAATCTATAATCTATAATCTATAATCTATAATCTATAATCTATAATCTATAATCTATAATCTATAATCTATAATCTATAATCTATAATCTATAATCTATAATCTATAATCTATAATCTATAATCTATAATCTATAATCTATAATCTATAATCTACAATCTATAATCTATAATCTATAATCTATAATATATAATCTATAATCTATAATCTATAATCTATAATCTATAATCTATAATCTATAATCTATAATCTATAATCTATAATCTATAATCTATAATCTATAATCTATAATCTATAATCTATAATCTATAATCTATAATCTATAATCTATAATCTATAATCTATAATAATTCATGCAATTTTGCAATAGCAATTGCAGACTTGTGCGTTCCCCTTGGTGGAAGAACTGGCGATTGCTTTAGCTTCAAATCTGCTACAAATTGGCTTCAAATCGATTCAACAGCCAATATACGTCGGTGATAGTTTAACCCATTTCAAGGTTATCGTTATGGACGATACCAGGTGTCCCATAAAACTGTCGATATGACTTTGTTAGCCGATAAACCCACTTGTCCTCTTTCGGCTTGGATTCGTGAGGACAAATCCACTATTTCGACTGTTTTTCGATCTCTAGTGTATTTCGATGAGTACATGCTTCGTCCACAGTTACCAAACGGCGTAAAAGTCCTTCTTATTGGACTTGAACATCGCCAAACATTCCTTTGGAGTTCTTATGAGGTTCTTTGAGTTCTCGAAACTTCTTTTCTTTGAGCTGTTGTGTTGGAACTCGCATTGTCGTGAAGGGAATGATTTTCGTTCGGTGGTTGGTTTTTCTCAATTCTGGCAAACAAATGTTTGTATACCATTCAGCATTAGCAGCTCTCCGTTGCTCTACTTGTACAGTTGTGACATGACCGGTTTTTCTGTAAATACTGGCTTGGATGTTCTCCACGCGCGGACAACTTTCGTCGGGTTTTGCTTACTTTGAAAGACCCAAACAGTAGATTGCAGCTTGTTTCGGTAGATTGCTGATTCGTTAACTGTTCTTAACGTAGGCGTGTTTCGAAATACCCCCGCTGTATTTTTTCAGCAATTCCCTGTACCAATCAACACGAGCTATTGCCTTTTTTGAGCAACCCTCAAATTATGGGGTATCCAAGGGGAATACTTTTGACGCCTAAATGCTTATGTAAAATCGAATATATGCTAGTCCTACTAATACCCAAGTATGATTATCTCACGGTATGTCACAAGCCGGTCTGCTTCTAAAAGTCCACGCACAGGATCGATGTTTTCTGCCATAACAACTGTTCTTGGACGAACTACGCGAAATTCTTCTTGGAGAGAACGACGACTACACTCGAACTCATTGAACCAGCGTTTTATAGTCGTTGAGTGTAGTGATTTATCATCAAAAGTCGAATTAAGTTGCATTCGATGCATTATTTCCTTGTCAATTCACGTTGAAAACCGTAAAAAATTATCACCCGAATATGTTCACGTGTTAATTCCATTTTTTTACTGAAATACAATTTTAAAACAAATGTAAAAAACACAATAAGCGAACATACACCAAAACGTTGTGAGTACGTTTATGCTAAAAAATGTCAATTTTTTTAATGGAATAGTTAAAATTGATCGGGGAATGCTTAGTGTTGCCGAGGCGCAAAACTTAAAAGGCAGCACTAGTATAAATATAAATGTTTTTTTTTTCTAAAATTTTTTAACCGACTCAAATCTCTACAATCTATTTCCAAGAGCTTAAATTGTTAAAAATTTAAAAAAATTAAAAAAAAGAAGGAGGACGATCCTCACAAGGCAACGCGTGAGGGTCAAGGGGGCGATCTTCACATGGCAACGTGTCTGACTGCCTCAACCTGGTGAGGCCAGCATTATCCATGTCGAACTCGTCTCAAGTCGACTCAAACCTCTGCGTGGTGTCCTCTAGAAACGGCAAACTGGCAACCGTTAGTTTGACGGCTAATGTGAGCGGCGGGCTCCCCCTGCCTTTAAAGGGTTGTGCGTTGGGTTTGAAGCCCACCACGTAAAAACAAAATTTCAATGAAACGCATAAGAAATAAGATAAAAATGATCCCCAAATCTGATGACGACTATCGCAAACGAAAAACTGACAATGATTTACGGATATGCACCTGGAACGTCCGAACCCTTAATTGGGATGGTGCCTCTATCCAACTGATAGATATCTTAGAAAGATACAAAGCTGATATCACTGCAATCCAAGAAATGCGATGGAAGGGACAGGGTTGCTTACGGCAAGCATCCTGTGATATCTACTACAGCGGCCATGCGGAGAAGCACGAATTTGGATGCGGATTCGTGGTTGGCAAGCGACTACGGCATCATGTCCTGCGATTCACACCTGTGAACGAACGACTTGCCATAATCCGTGTCAAGGCAAGATTCTTCAATATAAGCCTGATTTGTGCGCACGCTCCGACAGAAGACAAGGACGATGAGACCAAAGACAGCTTCTACGAGCGCCTTGAAGAGGCCTATGAGCGCAGCCCCCGCCACGACATAAAAATCGTGCTTGGTGACTTCAACGCCAAGGTGGGAAAAGAAAATATCTTTGGTCCAACAGTCGGAAAGTTCAGCCTCCACGACAATACCTCCGATAACGGAATGAGGCTGATTGACTTTGCCGCAGCGCGAAACATGGTCGTTAGTAGCACTAGATTCAAGCATCTCGATATTCATAAAGCAACTTGGCTGTCTCCTGATCAAAAGACGCGTAACCAAATTGATCACGTTTTGATTGACGGAAGGCACTCTTCCAGTGTTTTAGATGTACGCACGATCCGTGGTGCCAATATAGACTCGGATCATTATCTTGTCGCAGCCAAGATCCGTACACGTCTGTGCGCAACGAAGAATGCGCGCAATCCAGCACAGAGAAAGCTAGACGTCGAAAAGCTGCAATCAAAACAAACAGCCGAAGACTTCGCTACTCGACTCTCACTCCTGCTTCAAGAAAGCACTCCTCCGATCGACGATATATGCGCGCAGTGGAATCACATTTCCCACTCTATGCGTACACTCAAAAAAAAAAGGAGTAAATAAAGCCATATTCGCGGTCAATTCAACTCTTTTCGTGCATGATATTTTGCCAAAGCTATAAAAACCATATTTAACTCCGTTCGAGCGTTCAAATTACTCTGAAATTTAAGTTTGTTTGAGAAGTCATGCTAACTCCGTTTTGAGTTGTATTAAAGTTTGCGGACTTGCATTGAGAATTTTATAATTTTGATTTACCTCAAAAAAAAAACTTCAACTAACTCATTTAAATGTTGAGTTGAGCTTAAAAAATATACAAACCAACCCACAAAAGAGTCAAATTAAGAACTCGTTATTCTTTTTTGTTCAATTACTTTTATTTATTTTTTGTTTCAATTAAATGCAATGAAAATTAAAAATTTGGTTAACGTAAGTATTGGTTGTAATTCATAACAATAAAAAGTAAAGATTTGTTACACATAAGCTTTTGATTAACATAATTAATAATAAATTTAGAATATACATAGTAATAACTTATCAAGAATCAAACTTAAAACTAGCCAATTGTAAGTTTTGTTGGAAAGTTTCATCACAACGCACATATTTTCTGAATATTGCAGTTGTTTCATACCTGATGACTTAGTATCCAATCCTTCAATTTGTTCTTAAATAGAATCCTAACACCGTCTGGGATAAGGATGCCAATGACTTCTTTATCAATTTTGTCCAAGTGACTGATTGTGATTCCCAGCTCTGCAAGAATGAAACATTTTAATTTATGTTTATTTTTTACGTCAAATTTTTACCTTTGCATCGCTCGATCAAAAATTCTGGCATTTTCCACTGCCGAAGAAGGTTTTCAATACTTTCTTCAAATGCAAAGCAGCTGCTCCACCTTTGGCAATCCTCAATGTTTATTATTTCAACGCTTTCCATCGTCCGAAACGTTCTTTTTTTTTAAAAAAACTTGCACAAAATTACTCAAATTTTTTATTTATTAGCTTAACTTGCGCTCAACTGTCATACATGAGCTGTTACCATAGCTGCAAAAGGTGTTTCATTTCTTTAATTTAAAGGGACATTTTTTTAAAAAGGGATTTGTTTATATTCATCATAGATAGATTAGATGAAGGATATTTTTTAAGAATCTAGCAAAATCTAGTCAGGGCTGAACAACAGAGTGAGCGCTAGGGTTATGTTTGTCCTTATGTTGTGGCCTTAATGGCTCTTTCTTTTCTCAAAAAAATCTGCATTTTCTGCCCTCTTTGAGAATTCTGCACTTTTTTTATTATTTTCTTGAAAAAAATCTGACCTTTTAATCAAATCGTGTTCTTTTCTCGGTAATGTTGACCTCGAAAGTACAAAAAATGCAGAATTTTTGCACTCTCAAGATAAATTATGCCCTCAAATGCTACCAACTGAATGGACAAAAAAGGGACATGTTAGCAAAATATTAAACATTATCATTGACATTTCATTAAAGTTTGAGCTTTTTCACGGATGACAATATAAACATTATGAAAATTGTTCTCAAAAGTAAGCAACAGTACAGCCAACACAACATTATTGGAAAAATGGTGCATTTTTCTGATCTTTTCTCGACTAAGAACAGGTCAACATTTTTTGAGTTCAGGTCAAAATGCTAAATATTCTGCACTATCAGAGGGCAGAATTTTTTGCCGAGAAAAGAAAACGCAATAAGAGTTGGGTTAGATGTAACTATTAAAAAAGTCGGCGGGATTGTAGAAATGACACGTATATATTTAAATAAAATTTATACACGGGTGTGGATAGTGCTAAAATTCGTTATTTCTCTTAATGTAGATAGAATATCTTCAAAATGATTTGTCTTAAGTGGGCGTTAAGTTAAAAATGTATGTATTTTTAACATACATTAAAAATTAGTTCATTAGTATATAATGCTAAGTTAATAACATATGGTACATATGTGACTTTAGTATTATTGAAAATATTAATTCCTCTGAAAGTAGATTCATATGTATATCCACTTTTATTAAAACAACAGTTGCATAGCAAAATTTATAAAACTGTTTAATTACCCAAAATTTTTTAAAATAAACACACCGTAATTGAAAATAAAGATATATGAAAACATAGAACTCTCGATATTCAAAAACGGCCCTTTTTTATCATTGTGCAACATTTAATTTTTACAGCAAACTTGATTTGTTTGTTAAAATACTTGAGTACTTTCTCTTCATTCAAAGTAAAACGAACAAATGAAAATATTTGCTCGAGTAAACTCTGTTTCGTGCTCAATATAACTCAGTTTCCGCTTTAAAATACAAAATATGATCTTTGTAGATGTTTGCAATAAGCTTTTACGGAGTTAAAACGACATATATTCCGAAAAGATGCAGAGTTAATATGAAAATGCTTCAAAATTAGTTTAAGCTTTGAAAAATAATTGTTTTAAACAGAAAATGCTTTAAATTAACAAAAAAAAATATTGAAACAATTCATTTTGAGTTTTACTGCGACAAAACGTTCTTAACTTCTCAAAAAATCGTTCAACTCACAAAAAAACTTGGATTAACTCCGCACATTTTTTTCGGTGTACGGCTGCCGAAGAGGTGATAGGCTATCACCGCCCTCGCCGAAACCAGTGGCACGACCAAGAGTGTCGCGACGCCACTGCAGAAAAAGACGCCGCCTACAAAGCCACCCTGCAGTCGGTTGTAACGCGAGCTGCTAAAGAGCGATACAAAGAGAAGAGGAGGGAAGAGAGACGCATTTTCAGGCGAAAGAAAAGGGAAGCAGAAATGCGTGAGTGCGAGAAAATTGAGATGCATGGTGACAGGAATGAGGTCCGAAAATTTTTCGAAAAAATAAGACGCCTGGCCGATGGTTTCAAGACCGGGGCCTCTTCCTGCAAGGATGAAAATGGGAATCTAGTGACAGATATCCAGAGTACACTGATGATGTGGAGGGAACACTTCTCTAGGCTTCTGAATGGTGACGACGACAACAATCCCGCCAATAGAGATGATATCCCGGAAATCCCCAATTGTGGACGACAGCGTTGAAGTTCCGCTGCCCAACCATAGTGAAGACTTGAAAGCTATAGCTCGGCTTAAAAACAACAAAGCCGCAGGAGCCGATGGCTTACCGGCTGAGCTCTTCAAGAATGGAGGCGAAGCTCTATTTAAATGCATTCATGAGCTTCTATGCAGAATATGGTCGGAAGAATGCATTCCAAACGATTGGAACCTCAGTGTGCTCTGCCCAATCCACAAGAAAGGCGATCCCACAATTTGCGCCAACTACCGTGGGATAAGCCTTCTGAATATCGCATATAAGGTCCTGTCGAGCGTACTATGTGAAAGACTAAAGCCCATCGTAAACCAGCTGATTGGACCTTATCAGTGTGGCTTCAGACCTGGTAAATCCACCATAGACCAGATATTTACGCTACGACAAATCTTGGAGAAGACCCTAGAAAAACAGATCGACACGCACCATCTTTTTGTCGATTATAAAGCCGCCTTCGACAGTCCTATAAGGAATTATCTATACTCCGCCATGTCTGAATTTGGTATTCCTGCAAAGCTCATCCGTCTTTGCAGAATGACACTGAGCAACACCAGCAGCACAGTTAAGATCGGGAAGGATCTCACTCCTCCATTCGATACCAAACGAGGTTTCAGACAAGGTGATTCCTTATCGTGCGACTTTTTCAACCTGATGATGGAGAAGATCATCCGAGCTGCTGATTTGAGACGCAGCGGCACGATATTCTACAAAAGTATTATGCTGCTGGCGTATGCTGATGATATCGATATCATTGGCCATAATACGCGCGAAGTCAGTGCAGCATTCTCCAGATTAGCGAAAGAGTCGAGTCGAATGGGTCTTGCAGTGAACGCAGATAAGACGAAATACCTAGTGTCAACAAATAAAGAGTCCCAGCGTCTTGGAAACCACGTCACTGTTGACAACATCTCCTTCGAGGTTGTTAAGGACTTCGTCTACCTGGGATCCAGCATTAACTCTTTCAATGATGTTAGTATTGAGATAAAACGAAGGATAACTCTTGCCAACAGGTGTTACTTTGGGCTGAGTAGGCAATTGAGAAGCAGAGCCCTCTCTCGACGAACAAAACTCACGCTCTATAAGTCACTAATCATGCCCGTCCTATTATATGCAGCACAAACCTGGACGTTGAGCAGTTCTGATGAAAAGACTCTGGGAGCCTTCGAGAGAAAGATCCTTCGTAAAATCTTCGGTCCAATCTGCGTCAATGGCGAGTACCGAATTCGATGGAACCACGAGCTGTATGAGCTGTACGCTGACATCGACATAGTTAAGCGCATTAAAATCGAGCGGCTCCGCTGGCTAGGTCATGTTGAGCGAATGGAAAACGACGCTCCAGCGAAAAAAATATTCGATTCGGTGCCCGGTGGTGGTCAACGCAGAAGAGGACGCCCACATCTTCGTTGGAAGGATCAGGTGTTGGATAACCTGACCACGCTTGGTGTTTCCAACTGGCGCCAGCAAGCGCAGAACAGAAATGGCTGGCGCAATTTCTTATACGAGGCCAAAACCGACTTACGGTTGTAAGCGCCAGATAAGTAAGTAAGTAAAAAAAAGAAGATTAAATCTTTTATAAGTTTCTCGAGGGCGTTATGCTTATAAAACAAAGCAAACAGACCTTGTTTGTTTCATAAAGTGCACAATACATGGAATAACATTTTAAAAATTGAACTTACTTTCAAACAAAGCAGATATTAAGCTGAAAGTCAAAGCGTACACTTTAGAGCTGATGGTATTCCTGAGCGGCTCTTAACGTTGCAGGTTTTGTGCCACTCATGGCCATTGCGGCAAATGTTTGTTGGTCATTAACCAGAAAAATATTCTCTTAAACATTCATGTAACAAACATAGCTTGTTAAGCTCATACACACACACACTCTTATCCACAAACATACATACATACATACATACGTATATATATGAACTTTCAGGAAGCCACTTCTTTATGGCCTTAAGCGTGTAAACTGGTTCTTTTAACATTTCAGTGAATTTTCTACTTCCTACTTGTGCAATTCCTATTGTTTATGTTGTTGTTGTTGCTGTGGCTGTTGTTTTTGTAGTTGTTATAAATGCTTGTGGTGCTATTGTTGTTGCTTTGCTGTTGATATTTCATTTTGAAAAACTTTAACCCAAATACAAAAAACAGTCCTCAACCCATATCTATGCAGGCAGCACATGCAAACGTTATTCCAAGGTACTTCAAAGATATTCCAAGGATTACGTGTGTAAATCTGCATGCGTAGATATGTATGTGGTTCTTATGTTGCTTACATACATAAGTTTGTAGATAGCATAAATTGCTATCCCCAAGTGCGAGCCCACAGCCCTTTATCAAACGCTCATACATATACCTATAGATATCAACACTCTCCCACAATCACACATACACAGACACACATACACATACCGAGGCACTCACAACACATTAATAATTCCATGTGTGTTTGCGTTTATTTGTATTTGTATTTGAGTAGATGTATGAGGGAACATTTAAGACATGCCAAAAATTGTTAATGAACTTTTAATGACTTTTACCAATGATGGTAAACAAAGCTGGTTAATAGAGCCACCAATTTTATTTTATTTATTTTTTTTTCGGATATATCAAAGATCTATTTTAATGCATAAAATTAAAGATTGTACCCACCTTTATACCTGCTTTGTGTCTGTGTAAATGGAATGCCGAAATATAAAATGGAATGGATTTTCGTCTTTAGCTTATCTGGAGAGCATTAAAACGCTTAGATCGAGAGCATTAAAGAATCAATTTCAAAACCATCTGTATTTAATTACATTTTATTAAATGAGCAATAAAATGATGAAAAAAAAAACAAATTAATTTCTGGCTTGGGTGAATTGTTAATGGTTGGGTTATTATTTGCTAATGACGAATTAAGTTAGTTGAGGTCACGTACATACGTGAGCATAACGGTATCAACGATTAGGTCGCAACGACTTATTTCCTCTTTTCGCGGTGTTTCCTCTCCTTTCCAGCATATTTCCTTTACTCGCATGTGTATCGTGTAAAAAATTGTTTTCAATGGTGAAAGTTTTATGATTAAAATCATAATAATCACTTAGCTACTTTCGCAAAATTGTTTTTGTTTTTTTTTTAATTCATAGGATTTATATTATCCTTGATTATTAATACATAGGACAAACCCACAGTAAAAAAGTTAGAAATTCATAACCTTAGGTTAATGTGCAAAATTGACACATAAACAAATTTGACACTTCAATTTACAGGATCAATAAACAACTGCCAATCAAAAAGTGTTTAAGTTTTCCTCCATCCTATAACAAAGTTTTAGTAGGAAAAAGTTTAAGCGTAAATTTCAGTGAGAAACTTTTCGAACTTTCGTCGACGTCTTCGAGTAATTGTTACCTTCAATTTCATCATTAACCTTAGTGCTCAAATGACTTGATAGTTGCGCAATATTTGATATGTGACTTTTGGTTATGAATCATGATTAATTTGGAGAAACGAGACGTCTTATACAACTCCAAAACTAAAAACAAAATAGCTGTGCTTTTATGTAACTCTTAACTCTTAGAATGGAGGATAGGTATAGCTAGTTGCAAATGTAATTCTAAACAGTAATATAAGCGGCCTTACCAAGTCATAAGTATAAAAAAAATGTTGCTCTCTCTGAGAGCTTAAATTGTCGCACTAACCTGAGAAGTATAAAGAATTATGCAAAAGACCTGAGCTTATTCGCTTTAAAGGTTCAATTAACTCAGAAATGGCCATCCTCTGTGATAAAATTTCTCTACATGTGCTTTGGAGCAGTTGGAAAATAACGGCAATTTTTCTTAAAACAATATATTTTCGGATGAGGTTAGATTAACACAAAAAGTTGCTGTATTTGAGCTCAAAAAACCAACACATAGTCGAAGAGAAGATATTGAGGATGTGACTGTTTGGTGTGGTTTTTTGAGCAGCGACTAAAATTGGCCCATTTTTTTATCTTAAATTAAGAAGGCAAGTAAGTAACGTGTAAGGCAGAGTGTTGCAGACACTTGATAATCAATTTTTTTTTTTAAGCAGCTCATTGAAGAATTGGATTTGGATGAGCTTTGGGCTTAGCAAGATTTCACTATGTGCCACAAAAGTCGTCCAGATACGATCTTTTGCGCACTATTTTCGATAATCGCGTAATCAGCCACTTTGATGATAACGGTTAACTTCCACGGAGCAGCATTTTGGCATCGTAAATTTTTGTTGGTTGCTGTTAGAGATGGATTTTTTGCTGATAATCAACCCAATATTATTCGCGCTATTACTAATATAGGGGCCAAAACCTTCGGAAATGTGTTGCATAATTGGGTAAAAAGGAAACATGGCCAGCCGAGGCAGCCGACTGAATAAAAATATATTCCAAAATTAATCGGAAACTTTTTATTAATAGATTAAAAATCATTGAAAAATATTGAACAATGTTTTCATGAAGGATGTTGTATTTAGAGCAGAGGTGCTCACTACATGGTTTCCCATAGCCCGCGGGCATCGTGTGTTGTTGAACTTTTGCACACGAAGTAGCAATCGGCTCACTGTGTTTGTACACTGCGTAAAAGTTTGTTTTTTCTGCTGTGCTTTAAATTTCAAGTCAGTATGCTTTGAGCGTTCACGTGTTGAGGGTGTTGCTCGCTGTTTTATTTATGAATATACATAAATATATTGCAATGTTTCAGGAAAAGCATCAATACATTTTTGCTTGATATTTTCTATGTTAAGATAGCGAAAAACAAACACAAAAATAAAAAAGAAATGATTATTTTGAAAATCCAACCCTCGACAAGAGTTCCTTGCATCAAATGTTGTGAGAGCTTTTAACAACTTCTTGTTTCAGTGTAAAACTGTGCACTCGGAAAGCTTTCTTTGTTGTTGTTTGAACCTTGCGTTGATCACCACTGATTTAGAGCAGTATAGCTAGGGTATAATTTGCTAGGAATAATTTCAATACAAATTGGAATCGGGTAAGTAAAAGCATTAATGTAAAAAACTGAAGTGAAATTTACATCAATCATCTCAAGGTCGTGTTCTCAGACGAGAAGAAGTAGAACTTAGATGGTCCTGATGGCTCTCGAGGATATTAATGTGATACCCGACAACAGCCTGTAATGTTCACAAAAAGATACTTTGGTGGCGATAATGTGATGACATGGGCTGCGTTCTCTGCTGAAGGATGTTTGGAATTACAGTTCGTTTCTTCTCGAATGAAGGGTTCAAATTATATTGAAGTTTTCAAGAAGGCTTTAGTCCCATTCCTAAACAAGATAAGGCAAGAATTCATGTTAGCCGTGAGACAAGAAGTTGGTTTACCACAAAAGGGGTTCAATTTATGAAATGGCCTGCCTGCTCACCAGACTTAAATCCTATCGAAAATCGATGGGGCTTCTTATCGCAAAGGATCTACGCAAATAACCGTCAGTATATTACTATACCAGAGCTTATTCGCGAAATATAATCTTATTAGCAGCATGGAAAAAAGGATGAATGATGTTTTGTTGAAGGACGGCGACTTCAATGGTTGAACTTATGATATTTTTATACCCCCACGTTTAAAAAACGATGATCAGCATCACCACCCGAGTCGATTTAGCCATGTCCGTCTGTCTGTCCGTCTGTCCGTCTGTGATCACGATTACAGCCGTAGTTTTAAAGCTATCATCACGAAATTCAATATTTAAGCTTTTATTTAAAAAATAAAGGTCAAGTTCGAAAATGAGCCAAATCGGATGAAAACCACGCCTACCTCCCATACAAAGTGCCTTTATCAAAACGGTAAAATATCTTAGAATTCCACAAAAATTAATATATGGTCTTAAAATTTTGCATATAAAGTTTTGATATTCAAAATACACTCTAAGTATGAAATTCGACCAAATCGAATGAAAACCACGCCTACCTCCCATATAAAGTGACTTTATCAAAAAGGTAAAATCTCTTTAAATCTCACAAAAAATAAAATATGGACTTGAAATTTTGCATATGAACTTTGATATATAACATGTACTCTGTGTATGGAATTCAACCAAATCGAGTGAAAACCACACCCACCTCCCATGCAAAGTGATATGTCAAAAAACAAAAGCGAATATTTTCTGTTAAAAATATGATGAAAATGTTTTTACAAATAAACATTTTATTGGCTGCTTAAGACTTTGAATATACTTCGGTTCGGACGTGGGGGTATTTTAACTTCGGCCCAGTCGAAGATCATTTCTTACTAGTTGTTTTTGTTCATGTTCAAAAAAATTATATTGAAATAAAAATTTTATTTTGACTTTATAAATATGAAACAAGTGCGTTTATTGTTTATTAACATAACGGGAATACCGTCAGCTTATAAATACACATTTGTACTCTATTTTATTTGAGAACATTTTAGTAGAATGTGTTATTAGTGTAAAAAAATATTCAACCACTTCTTATTTTCAAAAATATCATGTAACCTTAAAAATATGACACGGGCTTAGTTTTCCTTTGTCAAACGTCATCAAATGACACTTGTTGCCACCTGAAAAATAGGTGGGAAATTTTAAATAACACCTCTTGTTGAAAGACCCTACATTAGGACAAATACTAGGGCGTTCAAGTTGCTGCCAGCCTTACAAAGAAAACATACGCTTTTTGCCAAAATTATTGTTTATTCTTCCACATAGTCCCTTTCAGCTCGATACACTTATTCCAACGATTTTCTGACATTGCGATACCCTTTGAATAGTAAGATTTCTCAAAATCTCCGAAATACTCTTCAGTTTCCAATTCGACCTGTTCATTCGTCGTAAATCTCCTACCCTGGAGCCACCTTTTTAAGTTTGGGATAATAGTCGCTGAGGGATGACGAAGCAGTTCGAAGCGTTACTCGTGCAATTTGGCCATGGTTTCGATCGATTTGTGAGCTGGAGCATTTTCTTGCAACAAGATGATTTTCTCCTCGATAGTTGGTTAAAGTGCGTGGCCTCTATGTCAACGAACCTTGAGACCCGGGTTCAAATCCCAGCAGCGATTATTTGAATTAAATTGATTTTTCTGTACGGCCGCCACCTCTCTGCAGACAATGGCAAACCTCAGAGAGAAATCAAAATCCGGTCCGGTTCTCGGTCAATTGTGTACAAACTGAATAACACGC
The DNA here is from genome assembly GCA_943735915.1 of Pherbina coryleti. Classification (NCBI taxonomy): domain Eukaryota; kingdom Metazoa; phylum Arthropoda; class Insecta; order Diptera; family Sciomyzidae; genus Pherbina; species Pherbina coryleti. Next base: position 60,034,912 of record OX030949.1, on the reverse strand, counting down.
ACAACACAATTGATCATAACAAGCTAGGTCAAAGTCCGTTAAGGGCTGAAATGACCAGTTATTTATTTTTTCATTTATTTTAAATGGAGTCGTTTGTTTGCGATTTTGTTCTTCAATTAGTCCCATTATTTATAGTTATAGTCGCTGTTTTCTCAAATATTCGATGAACAAAATGCCACTTGAATCCCAAAAAAAAAAAAAAAAGCAGACGCCAACACCTTTCCGCCCGTTTGTTGAGTCTTCGCTCGCTTTGGTGCACTTTCACTGAGACCTACTACCCATTCTTTTACTGATTCCTTCGATTCTGGTGAATAGTGGTGGATCCATGTTTCATTCATGGTCACTATTTTACGTGAAAAATCGGTCGGATTTTGTTTAAACATGTCCAAATATCGTTGGGAAGTGCGAACACGTTAATGTTTTTGATTGATTGTTAACGAACACGCACTCAGGGAAAAAAATCGTAAAACCAAAGAAAATACACTTTGCCACAAAGACTTTTATTGGTTAGATTGTGCCCAAAGATAAAACATCCTTACGGCAAAGGCACAAAGATTGTTAAATTCCCATGAAAAATATACTTTATATCAAAGACTTAAATTCTTGTGACAAAGATGTACGTCTTTAAAAAAGTCGATTTCTTAAATACTATCTTTGTATGTCCGCCTTCTGAAACGAAGCTTTTTACGCCTCGTTCTGCGATTTACTATAGTGAAATCAGAAAAAACGACACTTTTTTCCGACACCTTTTTTCTTAGAATTGATATTGTTTTTTGCTTGCATCAATTGAACCAGAAAATGTTCAATTAAAAATAATTTCTTGCCCGCTGCAGGAATTGAACCCACATCTCTCAGTTATATCGTTTGTTGGTACTTTCCTCTAACCATTACGCTAAAACCCTTTCTTTAATAATTTTGTTGATTCAGTCGTAAACATTAGCTAAAACTATGTTTCAGCAGATCACTATAATCTATTACTTTAAGAAAGGATTGTGTGTTGGCTATTCTAGGACTGTGTATTGGCTAGCCAACCGACAAAAGTAGCAAACAAAACGAACTAGAGCAAAGATAACTAAATTTACCGAGCTATGGTTTGAATCTTCGGTTTATCCATGCGAACTAAAAGACCTAACGAACTAAAAGAACGAACGAACTAAAAGAAATATTCACTAAGGATTGTGTATTAGATGTTGTTTCTACTTCCTACTAAAGGTCGTTACAAATATCGTTAAAAATAAACAACCTGTAAATTGATTAAATTGTAACAAAATTAATGATTTTTGTATATTTATTCCCTACAACTGAACAGGGGGCTTTAAGGGAGGGCCGAAGAGGGTTAATATATATGATATATATATATATATATATATATATAACTGGCCATTTCAGCCCTTGAAAGGACTTTGACCTAGCTTCTTATGATCAATTGTGTTGTGCGTGTTATTAAGTTTGTACACAATTGACCGAGAACCGGACCTACATGCTTAACGCCGACTCCGAACGGCGATGAACGGAAAGTTCTCGTTCTCAAGAAGCTTTACATGGCATTTTGATTACTCTCTGAGGTTTGCCATTGTCTGCAGAGAGGTGGCGGCCGTACAGAAAAATTATTTTAATTCAAAATAATTTTCTGTCGCTGCTGGGGTTCGAACCTGGGTTTCCAAAGTTCTTTGACATAGCGGCCACGCACTTTAACCAACTACACCACGGACACCACAATATATGATATATATATACTTTGTTATTTTAAAGTTTTGAATTTAAAAATTATTTTAATCGAAAAAACGCTATTAAATTATCAAATCTATGAATTTGCGAAAATGCTTCGCTTCTCTCGTGTGTCCAGTGACGCACCTGTGTTTTTCTATTACTCACCTCTTCTCCACTCTCCTTCCCACCCCCTCCCCCTTCCCCTTGACCCTTAACCTATACGATTTAATCTAGTGCTAATTACAACTTATACATATTGATACATCAATTGCCTTATATAGTACATATTGCCTACAAAGTAACTGCGAACTATAAGCGTGTGTATTTTTAAGAAAAATATGATTTTGTAGATAAAATTCTTTAAAGTTATAGACTTTGTCTTTGAAACAACGATGCTTAGCTTCAAGAAAACAAAGAAAATTTGTTGAGTTTGCGTACTATTTTCTTTGTTAACAAATTCTTGTTAACAAAGGATAAAATCGTTATCTATACTATTATATAAAAGAAGACTCACGTATGTTCGGCTGCGAAAAGCTTGAGAATGGCAGGCGCTATTTCAAAAATTATTTTTCTCTAGGATAGCTATGGTGCCCAGTTGGGACATGGGATATATAAATTTAATAACCATTTTTTAAATAATTAATTAAAATTCAAAGAGAATAACCATACAATTTCTTTATTTTTATTCTCAGAGAGAAAACATTTTCTCATTAAAGCTCTGTGCATCTCAAAAAAAGGTTGTGCCCAAAGCTAATAAGGTAGAACATATGTATATGTAATACTTCTGTATTCCAACTCTGAAATCGAAGAGAGACAGCCATAACAACATAAGATGATGCTGTTTGTGTTAGTATATTTGAATTTATGAAAATTACTACACAAAAAATAAAAAGTCAAACCGTCACAGGGGCGGTTGTTATGAAAACGTTTGCCCCAAACATATAAGAAAACAAATCATATTTGTTTTTCCTAAATCACAGGTACGCACCATTATAAAACAATTATAAGAACGACTGAAATATGATTAAATTTAAACAAACAAAATTTTAATCAAAAAATTCAAACAACAAAAATTTCAAATAAAAATTATTGACAATGAAAGCACCGCTCCTGAGTTTTTTTATTTTGAAATTTAATTTCCTCTATATATTTTCTCGCTCATATAACAATATATCAGCACTCTAATGTTGACGAATATATGAGATAGAACAATATGTCAAAATCGCTGTGAGACAAAAGCTATATTTTCAAACTCTTTTTAAGCATCATATATAAAAGTCAACAACCCAGCGGGAAAATGAGAATTGATTAAAAAAAAAAATCGTAAATGGAATAGATTCTTTTGCTTACATTTTAGAACGTATTCCAAAGAATATATAAATTAAAGCAAAACATAAGAATTGGAATATATCAATCAAAAGTTTATATCAACCAATATATCAACGAATATATCAACCAAACAAATTTTGGCATAAGTGAGAAAAGCAACAGTTTGTTTTGATATGTTTTCTCATTTCCGAAAATGAATACTTTTTATTTAAAAGAATGCATTTAAAAAGTGAATAAAAGAATCGATTTCTGTAGCTATTCATATGGAAGCGAGAAAAGAATGTACTACTATTTGTAGGACGTCAGCGTCCCACTGGCAAAATGAAAATGGATTCTAGAAACAAAAATCGTCAATAGAATGAATTCTATTGCTAACATTTTAGAATGTATTCCAAAGAATATATACATTTATAGCAAAACCTATGAATTGGAATCTATCAAGAATAAGTTTACTGATTCGTTTTTATTCCAGCCATAATCGATTACGACCCATATAATTATTTCTAATACATAAAATGTTTTTAGATTCCTTGCTTGCTTTTTTGATAAGTGAAAAACGAACTGATTCTAAAACAAATTCTGGTATAAGTGAGAAAAGCGTTAGTCTGTTTTGATTTGTTTTCTTATTTCCGAAAGTTAATACATTTTATTTAAAATAATCATATATGTAATACTTCTATATTGGCAGTACACTGTACTGTGAATGTACCCGAAATTGTGGCGTCCGTGGCGTAGTTGGTTAAAAGTCCGTGGCCTCTATGTCAACGAACCTGGAGACCCGGGTTCGAATCGCAGCAGCGACAAAAAAATTATTTGAATTAAAATGATTTTTCTGTACGGCCGCCACAATGGCAAACCTCAGAGAGTAATCAAAATGCCATGTAAAGCGATGTTAATTGAGAATAAGAACATTCCGTTCATCGCCGTTCGGAGTCGGCGTTAAACCTGTAGGTCCGGTTCTCGGTCAATTGTGTACAAACTTAATAACACGCACAACACAATTGATCATAAGAAGCTAGGTCAAAGTCCTTTCAATGGCTAAAATGGCCAGTTATTTATTTATTTTTGGTTTTTTTTTATGTACTCGAAATTTAATTTTATAACAAAAAAACTCAGGAGCGGTGCTTTCATTGTCAAAAATTTCATTTAAAATTTCTGTTGTTTCAATTTTTATGGTTTAAATTTTGTTTGCTTGAATTTTTCTTTTTAAATTTTTATCATATTTCACGCGTTGGTCTTATAATTGTTTTATAATGGTGCGTACCTATGATTTATGCAAAACAAATATGTATGCTTTGTTTTGTTTTATGTTTGGGTAGACATTTTTCTTAACAACCGCCCCGTTGACGTATAGTAGTAGTATATTCAAATATACTAATACAAACAACAAAATCTTATGTAGGCTATCTCTCTTTGATTTCGTAGTTGAAACTCATAAAAATTTAGTTTGCTGCCAATATTGAAGTATTACATACATACATGGTTCAATAAATAAGGTTGTCGCATGGGTGAGAGCGAGTTCCAATAAATGTCGAATCGAAGTTGACAACTCATACAAAATCTGAATGCGTAAATTGATAACATGCAAAGCCGATGAAGTTGTTGTTGTAGCTTTTCATTGATTTTGACAATTATGTGTACTGAGAAGAGAGTGCGATCAGCCACGAGACAACCTAATTTATTCAACCATGATTACATATATGAAAAGAATCTATTTAAAAAGTGAAAAAAAACGATTCTGTAGCGATTGCACTTGAAGCGAGAAAAGAATATACTATTCTTTGTAGGACATCAGCATGATAAAAATAATCAATTGTAGAATCTATACTGGAGAAGAGAATTGATTCTTTTTTTATATAAAATTGCATCTTTTTCCCGATGGGGTGTTAAAAATAATCAATTCTAGAATCTATATTGGAGAAGAGAATTGATTCTTTTTTCCCGGTCGGAAGGTCCACAAAAAAGAAAAAAAAGACAGCAACATGTATTGAGTGCGGTACCAATGCTGCCACCTTTTTGAATGTAAAATTCCGTGTCGATGTTTTGTTGAAATGTTTTGATGAAATTTATCAGCTTAAACGAAAGATATATTTAATTTTATAGTAACAATTCTCTAAGGCCGTCATATATTTTTCTTACCTCTGAGCTGATATTTTTACGTATAAACGAGATTTTTATGTATAGGGTATTTACAGATCCCTTCTAAAGTTGATATATAGTAACTTTAAAACGATACTTCAATCAAATTGTGAGAACCCCTACACGTAGTTCATTCTAAAATTGACACGCCTTTTGAAAAGAGAAGCTTTCTTTAATTTTTTGATTTTTCAATAAAATAAAAATAACAAGAGAAGCTTTCTTTGATTTATTGATTTTTCAATAAAATAAAAATACCTTTCAGAAATGCCAGTTTGCTACGAAAAACAAACATGTTGGAAAGCAAGGCAATTTTACCAGTTTGTGTTATCTCTTTTTTACATGCAAAACAAAATCAAAAATAGTTACCACATGGCAAAATGTTTTAAAGTTAACAGACGGCGTAGTTAACACACCAGATAAAACAAAACTGTGAGTACCCCAATAGTCACAGCGCTAGGAAAAGTGAACCAATGCATGAAAAAAAATGATCAGGAAGATACAGAAAGTTTATTACTTTAGTTATTTTTTATTACATTAGTTAGCTGGTTACTTTATTCGGATGGAACTACTAAGTCGCTCCAACACAAATATACAATTTTACCGAAATTCAAACGGCTGTATTCATAAAAAATTATGAGCCTCTTACAAAGCCTTCATAAGAAAAAAATCGAAAAAAAATTTAAAAACATTTTTCATGTTAAACGTTTCAACAGCTTTCAAAAGCTCTTTTAAATGCTTGATAAATAAGAGACTTTTAAAAATGGTTGAAACCTTCAATAAACCCTCGATAAAGCATTTTAAAAATTTGTTTGTTCTCATCAAAGCACAAAAAATATTGTCAAAAATGTATCAGATTATTTCAAAATGTATCAAAAACAAACAAAATGTCAAAAAGTGTTTGAAAATGTTTGTTTATAAATTAGAGGATTCTTAAATATGGTTGAAATTTAAATTTTTTTGTTTTAAGGTTTATAACACACCTCTCATAAAGCAGTTTTGAAATTATTTGCTCTCATTTGAGTACAAATATTGTCAAAAATAATTAAAATTCTTCAAAATATTTCAAACATTTGGAAAATATGTCAAGAAAATTCAAAATATATAAAAAATTTCCAAAAAAGGAAAATAAAAACAAGAAAATTTGTCAAAGATTTCAAAATATTTATAAAAAAAAAATATAATAATAAAATGACAATTATTGCAGTGCAGATGGCTTAGAAAAACTATTGATTTTTAAATATCAAAATCTAGACGAAATTGAGACAAATAAATAACAAGTCACTGAATTTATCTAATACACAAACCATTATTTACACTCTTCCCACTTCAATATGAATACGGCTGTTAAATTTTAAGATTTAAAGTTTTTAATGATATTTAATATTTTTATCGCCGGCGAAGCAGCGGGTATTTGCTAGTAGTAAATAATTTATCTTGACGGCAAATATTTTTTGATTGATTTAGCTTCAAAGAACTTCAGTCATTTGTTTCAAAGATACAGCAATTGCTTAGTTAAAGAATAAATCATTAGTGCAACGATATTTTCTTCGTAGCAAAGATATTTTAGTTACAGTCTTTTAACAACTTTTTTTCTTTGATTTTAAGGCGTTCAATTTTCTCAGTGCGGCACCCATCTTGCAGTCAGCTTTCTTATACCCAAATGTTCATGTAAAATTTAAACCACGAACCCACTTCATATACCTATGTAGTCATTTCACGCACTTTCACTTTTGGATTGTCCAATACGAAATCGTGGATTTTTCCAATACATACTGGAGTGGTGACTGTTTTTTGTGCTCCCCCGGCGTGTTCATATTTTGTGCGGAATTGACCTATTTTGAACTCTGCAATCCAATATTTTACAATTGAATATGACGGAGCAGATTCACCATAATTTTTATCGAGCTTTTCTTAAGTTTCTTTCACACTTTTGTTACGCAAAAAGAAATGCTTGATCAAAGCACGGAATTCTTGTCTATTTTTGGTGTTATCCATTTTTACTAAAATACCAAAAGTTGTTTAATTTTGAACACTGCAATGTCACTATTCATTGACAGATCGATCTGACGTTTAAAGTGTGTTCATGTTAAGGTTGCAACCCGTTAAAAGTGTCATGCGTTTGAAGAGTGGTGATGTCGTCACTTGTAGACCGGCAGCATCTTGAACGCCCTAGTATAAGAATTAGAATGAGGGCAATTATAGGAACAAGGCCAACGGTAGGGATAAGAACAGTTATAAAGATAACGATGCGTTGTCGCTTCAATACTCCTAGGTTTTGGCAACTGCATTCGTTTTTATAGAAGGGCTAAATATTTTTTTTCTTCAATTTAATGAGCAATAATCATGTTTTTCTTCAACTGTTTCAAACTATAAAACAGATCTTTTCGCCCTTTTGTCTCCACAACATCTGCTGCTTGCACTAGCTTCACTTAAAAAAATAACAGACAGAACTATTTTATTATTATAACAACAATTGCTACAACAACAACAACAATGGTAATGACAACACTTTAATCCTCTTACCAAGTCAATGGAGCGCAGCCAAATAACGTAGTGCACTGAAGACAAATGGAAGCCGAAGCCTTTTAACATCCATTAAGCTGCACTGCGACCTACTTGAAGCAGTTAAAAGAAACAACAATAAAAAAAATGCAACAACAAGAAAAATGCAAGCAAAAACAAGCGAACAATTTTAGTGACATAAATATTAAATATAATAAAATCAGAAGAAAACTTGGCAATTATGTGCGACGCGAAGCACCAACAACAAACGGCGTCATCTATGGCACAAAAGCTATGATAAATGCAGCTGGAATAGCTGAAGGCAATAATGCTTGTAATTCCTCATTTCATCTCGGACGCAGAAGCAGTCATCGTCATCATCGTCTTCATAGTCATCGTCAATGCCAGCAAGTTTCGTTCTCTATGCCGCCAACATCGTGGCCGCACTCGTCATTGTCATCTGCAAGGACTTTGCAGTCAGTCACAGGCATTGGCGGGTTGTGACACTAGCTGCAAATGGCAGAAATTGTCGTCGAAAACATTTTATCAAATTAAAACACCGCATGATACCAGCTGTTAGTAGTGAAAAGGGGGGCGATGAGGACGGCGCGCTTGGTTAATATGGTGCTGTTGGTGTTGATGGCGTTGGTTGTTGAGATGATGCTGCAGCACAATGATTAAGTGTTGCACTCTTGCTCGATAGCGTGTGGTTTTGACCTGTGAATGCGGATGTTGTCTATAGGAAACGTTTAAGTGGAGGAGATCCTGTTAAAACAGTTATTTCATATTTTTATTTTATTTTTGTTGTTTTTTTTTTAATTACTGTGCGTTCAAAGTTTTATCAAGCATGCCAATAATACGAGGGCAATTTGGGAAATTAGTTAATTTTTTTAAATTCCCGCGTAGTAACTTTAAATGCGATACTGATCCTGTCAACTACCATCTGTTAATAGACTACTGTCAAAATTTCAGCTAGCTGCGATTCGATGCGGTCGTACAAGCACAAGTGACGCCGAACGTTCTGGAAGCCCAAATGAGGTCACCAAACCAGAAATAGGCACTAAAATTCACGATATCGTGTTGGCCGAACGCAAAGTTAAAGGGCGCGAGATTGTTGAGGCCGTAGGCGTCTCAGACGAACGGGTGTGAAACATTTTGCGAAATCATCTGGATATGAAAAATTTATCCGCAAGATGGGTGCCGCGTTTGCTCATTCTCGGCATGTTTGGCGATATTGAACAAAGATAAGGATTTTATTCCGTCGATTAGTAACCGTGCACGAAACATGGATCCATCTATACACACAAGAGGCAAAGGAACAGTCGAAACACTGGACTTCACCGACCGAACGTGCTCTGAAGAAGGCGAAGACGGTGCTATAGGCCGGAAAGGTTATGGCGACAGTATTTTCGAATAAACGCAGTATAATCTACATCGATTACCTTCCACCGAAAATAACGATCAATGGCGAATACTATGCAGCCGAATTGGACCGTTTCAACGATGCTTTGAAAGAGAAAGAGAAATGCCCCCATTTGGCGAGGAAAAAAGTTCTCTTCCATCAAGACAATGCTCACGCATGCCCAGCTCCCATGGCAAAATTTCATGAATTGAAGTACGAATTGTTTCCTCATCCATTATATTCTCTAGATTTGGCCTCCAGCGACTATTTTCTGTTTCCAAACCTGAAGAAATGGTTCGGCGAACCGAAACAGAGGCCTATTTTAAGGACCTTTCGAAAACGTATTTTTTCGGGTGGGATCAAAAAATTGGAGGAACGTTGGACGAAGTGTATCGTGAGAGAAATAACACTTTTTTTTGTCGTAAAAATCATTCCTTGTTTCATTTTACACGGAATTATCAAACGGCCTTCGTACTGTCAATATAAACTAATTCTTCTTCGTACTTTTATTTTTAAGTACGATTATTTAAATTATAACTCAGTTGGTAAGTTGTATAGAGCTGAAGTCTTGAAAAGTTAAGAGTTATTTTATTTTACTTCTACAAATCTTTGTGGCTGGTATACGAGGGCAAAGTGGAAAATCCCTAAAAACTTAAACAGATGTCGCCACTATCAGAAATCCCATATTACCTTTGTGAAGAGTCATCTTTAAATACAATTTAAATTTTACAATTAAATTTTCAAATTGATATGACTTTATTGAAAAAAAACAGAATTTGGTAGATAGTATCAACCTTACTAAGCTCAAGTTTAAAATTTGGTAACTCGTTAACGCTCTCAGTGGATTTGTTAAAATGGAAAAAATTGGTTATATTTTTACAGATATAAAATTTTCATTTGAAAAGCCTCACTGCAGTCAATATTCGAACGGAGCTAGATTCTATTCTAAGTGAGTCTGCTCCTGCGTTTACAAAAGTAAAATATGGGATAGCATAGTTTGAACAAAGTCATACAGATGCCAAAACAAACAGTGGCAGTGGTTGACCAAATGAGGAGACCATGAAATAAATGGAACAGAAAATCCACAAAATGGTATTGGATGAGCGTCGACTGAAAATGTGCGAAATAGCAAATGTGATAATCTTTTCAAAAAGTTCTCATCTCATATTGACTAAAAATTTGGACATGAGAAAGCTGTCCACAAGATGGAACAAAAACCACAAAGCCGTGAGGATGTTTCAATCGAGGCTTTTTTCAAAGTTTCACAACTAAAAAGCAGAGTTTTTGCGTCGATTTCTAATCATTGATGAAAAATGGGTTCATCACTTCAGATTTGAGATAAAGGAACAGTAAAAACAACAGTTTGGAGCCTTCTTTTGAAAAGCTCCAAAGAAGCCGAAGACAGTTCCATCTGCAGGCAAGATCATGGCGTCAGTTTTTTGGGATGGGCGTGGTCTAATTTTCATTGATTATCTTCAAAAAAGAATAGCAATCAGCGGCGAGTATTATGGGAACATATTGCAGCGAGTGTGTGACAAAGTCCAGAAAAAACGGTCGCATTTGGCGAAAAAAAACGTTTTGATTCATTAGTCAATGCACCAGTTCACATATTCGTTTTCGCAATGGCCAAAATCAATGAGTTAAAGTCCGAATTGTTTCCTTAAAACTTGAAAAAATGGCTCGGTGGTAAAATATTTGCCAACAATGCAGAGGTTAAGTCTGAGGTTGAAAGCTATTTTGAGGAGCTCGACGGTTCTCTCTATTAACAGGGTATCAAAGCTATTGAACATAGCTGGAAAAAGTGTATCGAGCTAAAAGGCGACTATGTAGGTGAATAAAGATATTTTCTCCCAAATTTTTAGCGTTTTCTTTTTTAGATCGTGGATTTTTGAAACTATCCTCGTATATGAGTTGAAAAATTCTAATGAGAACATACAGTGAATCAAAAAAGTTTAGAAACAAAACAGTTTCTTTAAAACATTTATTCAATTTTTACATTTTTAACACAATACTAAAAAGTTTTTTTACATATATAATATCTAATATATAAAATTCTTCTGTCACGGGGTGCGTGATCGAACTCCTCCGAAACGGCTCGACCGATTTTCGTGATCCTTAGCGAGGATATTAGTCAGGGGTGAGAATCGAACAACATCTATTTTTCATCCCCCTAAAATAAGGGGGCGTGGCACCTCCCATACAACCCAAATCTACGGTAGCGAATAGCTCTGAAGTTATAGGTCGCATAGCATCGGAATTCGGTGTTCTACCTCAATTTACAAGAGCCGTTCCACAGGTAAAATTTTATGGGCGTTGGACGTGGGGCGTGGCACTTTTTCAGCAGACCAAATTTTCGGTATAACTTTCGAGCTATAAGTCACACATTAATGCAACTCGGTTAGAACGTTCTATTTAGTTGTGTCTTTCGACTGGCAAAATTGAGCAAGTATAGGCCAAAGGGGTGTGGCACCGCCCATACAATTCAAATTTATGATATCGAATAGCTTTGGAACTAAATGCCGTATAATAATGAAATTCAGTACGGAGTTGCCACTTGGTGAAATATTTCTACTATAAAACTGGGATGGGCTTTGGAAAAGGGGGTGTGGCCCCGCCCATACACTTTAAATTTTTGATATCAGATAGCTTTGGAACAAAAAGTCGTATAACAACGAAATTCAGTATGGAATTACTATTGGGTGATATCCATCAACTAGAAAACTGAGACGTCATTGAACAAGGGGGTGTCGCTCCGCCCATACAAGCCAAATTTGCGATATCGAATAACTTTGGAATTATGGGTAGCATAGCCTCGAAATTTGGTTATCAATTTACACGAGTCGTTCCACTTAGAAATAGAGATAGCGATAGAGATAGAGATAGAGATAGAGATAGAGATAGAGATAGAGATAGAGATAGAGATAGAGATAGAGATAGAGATAGAGATAGAGATAGAGATAGAGATAGAGATAGAGATAGAGATAGAGATAGAGATAGAGATAGAGATAGAGATAGAGATAGAGATAGAGATAGAGATAGAGATAGAGATAGAGATAGAGATAGAGATAGAGATAGAGATAGAGATAGAGATAGAGATAGAGATAGAGATAGAGATAGAGATAGAGATAGAGATAGAGATAGAGATAGAGATAGAGATAGAGATAGAGATAGAGATAGAGATAGAGATAGAGATAGAGATAGAGATAGAGATAGAGATAGAGATAGAGATAGAGATAGAGATAGAGATAGAGATAGAGATAGAGATAGAGATAGAGATAGAGATAGAGATAGAGATAGAGATAGAGATAGAGATAGAGATAGAGATAGAGATAGAGATAGAGATAGAGATAGAGATAGAGATAGAGATAGAGATAGAGATAGAGATAGAGATAGAGATAGAGATAGAGATAGAGATAGAGATAGAGATAGAGATAGAGATAGAGATAGAGATAGAGATAGAGATAGAGATAGAGATAGAGATAGAGATAGAGATAGAGATAGAGATAGAGATAGAGATAGAGATAGAGATAGAGATAGAGATAGAGATAGAGATAGAGATAGAGATAGAGATAGAGATAGAGATAGAGATAGAGATAGAGATAGAGATAGAGATAGAGATAGAGATAGAGATAGAGATAGAGATAGAGATAGAGATAGAGATAGAGATAGAGATAGAGATAGAGATAGAGATAGAGATAGAGATAGAGATAGAGATAGAGATAGAGATAGAGATAGAGATAGAGATAGAGATAGAGATAGAGATAGAGATAGAGATAGAGATAGAGATAGAGATAGAGATAGAGATAGAGATAGAGATAGAGATAGAGATAGAGATAGAGATAGAGATAGAGATAGAGATAGAGATAGAGATAGAGATAGAGATAGAGATAGAGATAGAGATAGAGATAGAGATAGAGATAGAGATAGAGATAGAGATAGAGATAGAAATAGAGATAGAGATTGAAATTGAGTTTGAGGTTGAGATTGAGATTGAGATTGAGATTGAGGCTGAGTTTGAGATTCAGATAGAGATAGAAATTATTTCCGCTACGACAGCAACGCGTCGGGTACCAGCTAGTTTCTATATATTTTTAACGCAACATCAAAAATTCAAACCAAAAAACAACTTTCTTATCACTACAAATGAAAAAAGAAACAAAAAACTAAACATTTCATAGCCACAAAAGTTTGTGCTTTTGATTGAACTATGCATTGCTTCGTTTGAAAAAGCTTTAGAATAACGGCATTTAAGTCTTTAGCTATAAATGTCAGTAATATACGCATCAGTCACTCGCTTTTTTGTAATAAATGCAGATTATTTGTCTTTTTGTCCTAAAATTGGGGGAAAAATACCGAAATCTCACTGGACGTTCGTAAATTAATTCTAAGGCTGTATTTTCAAAACAATAAACAATCAAGTGATATTGGCTAAATAATCGGGAGAAGCCATTCTAGCCTTCATAAAATTATAAATAAATATTTATACACGGGATCATTACAACAAAAACTTCGATCTGGTCGGACAAGTTCTTTAATAGCGTGCCATGAACGAGTTATTTTGTCAGAAATAAAAGCAACTCCAAACGTTTCTGCTCCGAAGACTGCTGCGACTCTAGAGAAATTTCATGATGTCCACGTAAATGCCCAAACAGTTCAAAATAGGCTCCATAAGGCTAGCTATCATGGTAGAGTTGCTCGAAAAAACCTTTCATAAATAAGCGAAATGCGGATAAACGCTTGGAGTTCGCAAAAAAACCCATCAACCAATCGGAACAGTTTTGGAGAACTGTGGTATTCAGTGACGAGTCGAAATACAACATTTTTGGTTCAGACGGACGTCGTATGGTGTGGAGATAGGCAAATACGGAGTTCAATAAAGAAAACATTTAAGCAACAATAAAACATGGAGGCGGTAGTGTGATGGTGTGGGGTTGTGTTTCAGCAGCTGGCGTGGGAAGCTTGAAGTTCATTGAAGGAATAATGAATAAAGAACATATTTAGCCATTTTGAGAAAAAGTGCTAAGTGTGAACAAAATGGAGCTAGATGAAATTTGTTTCTTCTTCCAACAAGATAATGACCCCGAGCACAAGTCGCGTTTGGTCATGGAATGGGTGCTTTTCAAAGTCCCACACCAGCTACATACACCCCCACCAGATCTCAACATAATTGAAAATGTGTGGGATCTTATTGAAGAAAGGATCAGGCACCATCATATTACATCCAAAGAGGCGCTGCCATATTTGAAGAATGAAATGCAATTACCCCACAAGAAATCGAAAAACTATTTTTGGGCATGAAAAATGGACTCCAAGCGGTTCTTGATGCGAAAGGCTATCAAACGAAGTATTAAAATATTAAAAAAGTAGTTTTTCTTTAATTTTTTCTGTATAACTCTTAATTTGTTTCTAAACTTTTTTGGCCATGAAATAATGTTCTTTTTGTTGTTTTTATCACTTGTACGAATATTGTAATTGTTTTTGATTTCATTTTTTTGTTATTGTGTTGTGAATATATATGGAATAAAAATATATGAAAAAAATTTTTGCAACAGCTTAAAAAGTGTAAAATTTCAATGATTGTTTGAGAGATAATGTTTTGTTTCCAACCTTTTTTTATTCACTGTAAGCATATGGGATTGATATTAAGTTGAAAACAAAAAATGGGCGTGGTCCGCACACTTTTCAAGCATGGGTCTAAGGAGATGAAGAACATTTCATGACAATAACCTTTCTTTACTGGTTTTTTTTAATTTTTTGTTGGGGTGGCATTTTCAGTCGGGCCCACAGCGGCAAAATAGGTAGACAGCTCTGAATACAACACTCCAAAGTACGGCTTGACTGTGTGTCTGTCCAACAATGACATCACTGTCCAGATTAACTACGCCAGAATTAAAGGATACTATGTTGTCTGCTCTAAACGAGTTTTTTAAAAAAAATTCTAGGATTTGTATTAAAAGTAATATACTCATGGGCTTTGACTGCTTTTTCACAAAAGTATCACTTGAGACGACTTAAAACAGAACTGAGTTAATGATGCATCTGTGTTCATGAATATTTCTATGGATTCACATAAAATTTGGTATTTCAAGCGTGAGCTTAGCTAAAGTTATGACACAAAAACGGAAGAAGCTAGCATAGATCTTATATTGGGATTGAAAACAGTTCTTGAAACATAACAATCTGACTTAAGCTGTCTGATAGTTAATATGAAAAAGAATAGTTTTTACAAAACCATTAATTCAACCTACACGGAAAGGAAAACAGAAACGTTTATTGCGAGTTTGCCCCAAACGAACTTCGTTTGTCGTGCTTGGGATCGTTATTTGCAAACGTTTCAACAGTTGTCATAATAATAGTTCAGTTGCGAGAAACGCGTCTTTTAGTTGCAGGTAATTAATTTCGTTTGTCATATACGCGAACGATTTTTAAATTGTAGCAATTGAAAAATTGTTTTTCCCAAAGGAAAACTTCCTTTGTTTTTCCCTTCGTTGAATACACACAACACTTATAGTTCAGAGTTGCTTTATGGACAAACTGTTCTGGCGGACAGAGATAGCAACAGAGGTGCGATGAGTACAATCCATAAGAAGACAGAGGGACATGAGGGGAAAGACAATTAATATAATAAATAATAATGACCGAAATAGCTTGCGGTATATATATCTATAAGATATATTTTTTAGTTGACAACTGAATATTCGCTTGTGGCAAATACAAATACAACAACGAAAAATTTCTATGCGTTGGGTGTGTGGCTGTGTGGCTGAACGGGTCATAATTAGACTAACACTTTATGGAATACATATAAAGTAGTACACAAATTTATGCCAAAAAGACAAATAAAAAGCTTTAAAATTCATATCGGCCTTGACTTTCTAATTTAATTTAAGACGAATGTGCAATTACCATTTATTAATATTGATCAATGACTATCATCGCCAACGTCAATGCCAGCCAACTTTGTTCTGTATGCTGCCAACATCGTGGCCGCACTCATTGCTGTCTTCTACAAGGACTCTGCAGTCAGTCACAGGCATTGACGGCAGGTTTTGACACTATTTGCAAATGGCAGAAATTTTGTCGACGAAAGCTTTTTGTCAAATTAAAACAACGCTTGATACCAGTAACGCACTTAGGGTGGATTAGTTAATGTCATGATGATGATGGTCTTCATAACATTTGTTGTTGAGAAGATGCTGCTGTACTAAGATTAAATGCTGAAAACTACGTTGTTGCATCGATTTGGGGGGGAGGGGGGCATGTTTGCAAAAGCTGTTAGAAGAGCTTCACGAAAAACTGAAAAGATTTCAAATACAATGTTACAATAGTTCGATGTGTATAGCATTAAACATGCTGGAAAGGGCATCTAAGCAATTTTTTTAAAATTTAAGTTAACGTCAAGTGTGGGCGGAAAATTTCATTTGTACAAAATAGTACATGTCCATAGTAGCAAAACATAATTAAATTAAGTACAAGAGAAGAAAATATAATTTTTAAACATGTAACATTTGTGCTGTGTTAAAAAAATAACGGAAATTTTGAAATTTCACCGGCTGCGTGGCACGATTTTTTTCATTTTAATACTGTCCAGAAAAGTTTAAAGAAATTGAGTTAATATTCTTGAAAGGGAGTTCATAAAGAAATGACTTTGTGAAAGCTGAGCGTTACATGTCCACTCATAGAAAAGTAGGTGCATTACATTGAAACTTTAAAATTTTGATAATATCAAGGTAAGAAAAAAGTGAGTAAATCCAGAAATAACTCATGTAAAGTAAGACTATGTTTTAAGGTTTGTATCAAAGATGACAGGTAGCAGGGAATAGCTGAATAGAGCAATTAACACAAATTTCTTTAGCAAGTGAGATTCTCTCAAAGTGAAGTCACAATTGACGTTTCTGGGCTCTGAAAAATACTTCTTTTCAAATAAGAAAATATTTATCTTCAAGGCTGAATTTATCTCGCTTTTTAATTATTTTAAATGCAATAAATAAAAAAATTAAACAAAATAAATCAATAATTTATAACAAACGGAAGGATCCATTACACTGTAGAACACTTTGTGGATTTCCTGTAATTTTCGTAAAATTCAAAATGGATTCTGTATTTAAGACTCAAAACTGGACAATAAGCCTTTACAATACTCCTCTTACTATTATATTTTCTGTAATTTTGTGCTTCTGGTAGTTGAGTCTCGCTCTCAGCACTGAAAAAAAAATTGTGTGCAGGTACCAATCAATATGACGACTCGTCTCGTTTGTTTAATATTTTATTTTAAGTTTAGATTAATTTTTAATTTTAATTTAATTTTTACTTCAAATCTAACAAAAACAAAGAACACAAAAAAACATAAATAAAACAAGTCATCGATCCAAAAATATAATATACTAGCAAATACCCGCTGCTTCGCCGGCGATAAAAATATTAAATATTATTAAAAACTTTAAATCTCAAAATTTAACAGCCGTATTCATATTAAAGTCGGAAGAGTGTAAATAATGGTTTGTGTATTAGATAAATTCAGTGACTTCTTATTTATTTGTCACATTTTCGTCAACATTTTGATGTTTAAACATCAAAATTTTTGCACTGGAATAATTGTCATTTTATTATTTTTTTTTTTTTTTAATATTTTGAAATCTTTGACAAATTTTCTTGTTTTTATTCATGGTAGAATAACAGAGGTAGACGCATTTCGGACTTCGCTTTTTCATATGAAGACTTTATACGAGGTTCATAATTTTTTATGAATACAGCCGTTCGAATTTTGGTAAAATTGTATATTTGTGTTGGAGCTACTTAGTAGTTCCATCCGAATAAAGTAACCAGCTAACTAAAGTAATAAAAGAAAAATAACTAAAGTAATAAACTTTCTGTATCTTCCTGATCTTACCATTTTTTTTTCATGCATTGGTACACTTTTCCTAGCACTGTGACTATATGAAAATCTCGTTTATACGTAAAAATATAAGCTCTGAGGTAAGAAAAATATATGACGGCCTTATAGATAATTGTTGTTTTAACATTTAATATACATATCTTTCGTTTAAGCTGAAATATTTCAGCAAAACATTTCAACAAAACATCGACACGGAATTTTTGTCGATGCATTTATAATATGGCAGTATTTTTACATTCAAAAAGGTGGCAACATTGGTACCGCACACAATACATGTTGCTATCTCTTTTTTTTTCTTTTTTGTGGACCTTCCCACTGAGAAAAAAGAAGCAATTGTGTATTAAAAAAGAATCAATTCTCTTCTCCAATATAGATTCTAGAATTTATTATTTTTAACACGCTGATGTCCTGCAAAAAGTAGTACATTCTTTTCTCGCTTCCATATGAATCGCTTAACAAATCGATTTTTTTATTCAGTTTTTAAATGTATTCTTTTAAATAAAAAGTACTATTCTCGTAAATAAGAAAACAAATCAAAACATACTGATACTTATACCAGAATTTGTTTTAGAATCAATTCGTTATTCACTTACCAAAAAAGCAAGACAGGAATCTAAAAACATTTTCTATAGTAGAAATTATTATATAGGTCGTAATCGATTCTGGCTGGAATGAAAACGAATCAGTAAGCTTTTGGTTGATAGATTCCAATTCATAGGTTTTGCTTTAAATTTATATATTCTTTGGAATACGTTCTAAAATGTAAGCAAAAGAATCCATTCCATTTACGATTTTTTTTTCATTTTCCTAGTGGGTTGTTGACTTTTATTTATGATGCTCAAAAAGAGTTTGAAAGTGTTCGCCAACATTAGAGTGCAGATATATTGTCATATGAGCGAGAAAATATATAAAGGAAATTAAATTAATTTCAAAATAAAAAACTCAGGAGCGGTGCTTTCATAGTCGAACATTTTAGTAAAAATTTTTGTTGTTTGAATTTTTATGGTTAAAATTTTGTTTATTTAAGTTTAATCATAATTCAGGCGTTATTATAATTGTTTTATAATTGGGATTTAGGCAAAACAAATGTGATTTGTTTTCTTATATGTTTGGGGCAAACGTTTTCATAACAACCGCCCCTGTGACGATTTGGCATTTTCTTTTGTGTGTTGTAATTTTCATATATTCAAATAAACTAATACAAACAACAATATCTTATGTTGTTATGGCTGTCTCTCTTCGATTTCAGAGTTGGAATACAGAAGTATTACATATACATATGTTCTACCTTATTAGCTTTGGGCACAACCTTTTTTGAGTTGCTTTAATGAGAAAAGTTTTTCTCTCTGAGAATAAGAATAAAAAAATTGTATGGTTATTCTAATTAATTATTTAAATAATGGTTATCAAATTTATATAGCCTATGACCGAACTGGCACCATAGCTATCCTAGAGAAAAAGAATTTTTGACTTAGCGTCTGCCATTCTCAAGCTTTTCGAAGCCGAACATACGTGAGTCCTCTTTTATATAATAGTATATATATAGATATAGATAAACCAGTGTTTACTTTATTCAGTGAATTCTTATTTATTTGCCCATCTATTTTTTTCGGTGCATAACAATCAAGTTCAAAGCATCATGGAGTCTCAGCGCAAACTGATTGAAATAACTTCTTGTCGGTGTTTTTATATGTGCGACACGAGAGAGAGTTCGAAAACGAGTCTCTACGAGTCTCTAGCACACGAGCTAAAAAAAAATCACTTCCCCACTCCTCATCTCAAGATATTATTCATTATGTAATCACAATTAATTTACCACAATTAATTAATTAATTAATTTATCACAAGATATCAGAAAATTATTTGAAATAATATAAGTCAAGTAACTACCTTTTTACTATTTTTAGATACAAGATGAAAAAAAAATAATCTTATATATCAACCAAAACTTTCTAATTTTCAGACAATTAATTACTTGGATCAAGCTAATTATTATCTTTATAAGAAGAAGAAAAATCAAATCATTCTAATATTGAGAAAATTGTTTATTTGGAATAAGAAAATTTCTTAAATCAAGCAAATTAGTCTCGTTTTCATCAAATTGTTTACTTGAATCAAGCAACTTTTTCTCACTTCAAGCAAATATTAGACTTGAATGTAGAAACAATATTCTTTAGATTAAGGCAACTGTTTCTTGAATTAAATATTTTTTTTTCTCAATATCATGTGTTTTAAGTTTGCTTAATTCTAGCAAAATAATACTTGGATTGAGAAATGTACGCTTGTAATGAAATGTTGGATTGAGTGTAAACTGACAGTTTATTTGCTTGATTCAAGCATAGAATGCTTGATTTTTTCTCTCCATGCCACATTGGGCCAGGAATTTCAATAAGTGGCCAAAAGTCAAATATTTTCTATATACAAATGATTCTTACGATTGATAACGGGATACATTAAGGTACCCTGAGACGAAATATTATTAATATAAAATTAAAACTTACAATTTGGGAGGCATTTTAAGTCAAAAATTGCATTTTTTTTTTATTTACATCTAAAAGTTGAAATCATCAACAGTATAATTATTTCTCAAATTTCTTTAAAATGTTTAGCACTTTTTTAAACACATTGAATACAATATTGAAAAAAAAAATATATATACATATTTTATTTTGTTTTTAATCCTTTTTTCCAGATACTAAATACAAAAAAATGGGGTTTAAAAAAAAAAAATGCGGCGCCTAAAGAAGATTCCCCGAGATTCCACTCGTAATTGAAATAATTTACATGCTATTACTTTCTTTAAGATATTCACTTGAAGAGGGATATGCACACTTTTGCACGTTTTTATTTACTTTTGAGAAATTTATAAAAAACTAACGTCGCACAGTGTAACGAGTTCTATGGGATGGGGAATAAAAATAGAAGCAATCATCATAGATACATACATGAAATTAAGCATGTGTCATTATTTCATAAATATATAATGCCACACAAATTTTTATCAATATCGGCCACGCCCTTCGCCCACCTCCCATACAAAACTAAGATTAAAAGAGCAATATATGCAGTTGTAGAAAGTGTAGAGAACAAAATTAACTTGAATTTCATTAAACAGAATAAACAGTTTGGGAATCTGTTTAGAAAGAGTTGTTTTAAAATATACTCAAAAATAGAGAAAACCAAACCTGCCTTTTTTCTTTAATTGCGTTGAAACTTATGAATAATTGAGCTTTATATACGTGTGAAAGCACAAATGCTTAACTGCATATTTGTGCGCGTTTGAGTATCTCCCGAAAAACAGAATGCGATGTAGCTGTTTTCCAATCAGCACAATATTGCCGTCCTATAGAACTGCAATATGCCAAGGAATCTAAAGATTTAATTCTACAACAGAAAGAGTTGATAGAGAACAAGATAAAAAAACCTTAAACCTTATGAAATAAGTTTTGATGGTATTCAAATAAGCATATACTTTTCTTTTCACCTTACGCTTATTGATGGAAAAGTACTCAATACAATATTAGGAGTAATGTCGATGCAAAGGTGCCCAATCTGCCATGCAACTCCTAAAATGAATTGGTCGAAAATGATTATTTGAACAATTTGTGTCTTTCGGATGAAGAATAACACTTGAAAGTAAAATAAAAAATAAAATGTTAAATGAACAAAATAATAAATAAAAAAAAAATATTAAAAGAAAAAAAATAAAAAAAAATATATGAAAAACAAAAAATAAAAAAAAACTACAAAAACAAAAAAGCAGAAAAAAATAAAAAAAACATGGGGTTCTCCCCGCAACCTCCACGTGGTGGCCCTGGAAACTATATATATATATATACATATATATGTATTTCTTTAGGCTAATTGCGGGTTTTTTGTGTCTCGATTTCATAACATAATAATACAACAATAAATTTGTTCTAAAAGGGTTGTTTTCTAAAACTTTGTATATTTATTTTTAGTTTACACATCACATGTCAGATTCGGTAAAAGCAATCGGTCTAATATCCCGCCTTTTTTTTAATACCACAGAATAAATAATAACCAAACTACAGTTTTATTAAATAGTGCCACACTCCATTGTTGGAGCTTTTTTCTAAAATTCTCGGAAACGATTGTACCCACCCCTACACCCAATTTCAATACCCTAGTCCCAACACTAACTGAGATACGGAATTTTATTAAAAGTGCCACGCCCCTTTGTTATATCCTTTGTTATTTTTCATCATACTCGGGAAAAGATCCCACAAAGCACTGTACCGAATTTTAATAACCTAGTCCCACTATTACACGAAATACGGTATTTTATTGATATTGCCACGCCCCATTATTGATTCCCGCCCACTTTTTCTAACATGCTCGGAAACGATCCTACCCACCCCTTTACCAAATTTCAATACCCTAGTCCCAACACTAACTGAGATACGGAATTTTATTAATAGTGCCACGCCCCTTTGTTATATCCAGTCCAATTTTTCATCATACTCGGGAAAAGATCCCACAAAGCACAGTACCGAATTTTAATAACCTAGTCCCACTATTGGACGAGATACGGTATTTTATTGATATTGCCACGCCCCATTGTTGAGTACCGCCCACTTTTCTCCCGTGCTTGAAGAAGGTCCTGTGTTAAGTATTCTGTACCAATTTTTATTTAATTATGTCTATGCATCGCCAAGATATGAGTTTTGGCCACTTTTTCAAATTCCTGGCCCAATGTGCATGCTAACAAAATTTTAAAAGTGTTTGATTAATGATGTTAAAATTTCAACTTTATAGAACTTCTTTTAATTATTTCACAAAACGGGAATTGACACCTGAGAAAAAAATTTGAATGCAGCTATTTAAAAATGTAATCAATTCAATCTGATCTTCTTTCATCAAAAAATACCCGGAATTTCCCATTCAAAGAAACCGCGCTTGAGATACTGTCAAAAAATTTTTTTTTCAGATTTATTTGCAAAATTTTAATTAACCTGATGTACCTATTTCATTACACCCTACACTTACTTCGTAAGGAGTTTATTAATTTACTCCGATTTAACGTCCAAAAGGAGGCTTAGTAGGTATATAAATATTTATGTTTTCCGATCAGCATCAACATCTGAGTCCATTTAGTTATGTCCGTTTTTAACGTAAATTGCCTTTACGATTATTGCCGTCATTTTGAAGCTAACATTATGAAACTTGATAAATATTTTTTTTTTATTTTTAAGAAAGTAAAGAATTTAAGAATAAATATTTTATATTGAAAACGAGTTATTGAGCTCTAGGCCAATCATGTTGAGAACAAGACAACATGAAGAACAAAGAAGGCGACAGCCAACAACAACTCATCATGTTGTCTTGTTCTCAACATGATTGGCCTAGAGCTCAATAACTCGTTTTCAATATAAATAATGAAAAGGCCGTATTCAAAAATATTAAGATTTAAAATAAATATTTTATTTTTTCTGAAAAAGGAAAATCAAATTCGAGAATGAACTTAATCGAATGAAAACTACGCCTACCTCCCATACAAAGTGGCGTCATCAAAATGGTGAAGTCTCTAGGAATTTCACAAAAAATGAATCTAAGTTCTTGAAATTTTAGACATGAAATTGGTTTATAAATACGTCCTCTAAGTTTGAAATTTGACAAAAACAGATGAAAACCACGCCTATTTTCCATACGAAGTGACGTCATAAAAATGGTAAAATCTCTTAAATTCCACCAAAATTAATGACATAAGCATTTGAAATTTAAACTTTGATATCACATACTTTTAGTTCGGAATTTTTCAAAATCGATCCCTAAAACCTTTAAGCGTTATTAGATAGTCTTAAGGCAATGTTTTTTTCTATAAATACTTGAACTTTTTAAAATTTTTATACCCAAAAAAGGTAATTTTTCAGGTGGCGTCATAATGATGGTTTTTTCTAAAGACCTATATTCAAGTTAAATTCCCTGGAACATTTTTTCTTAATATTAGTTTGGGCCAGAGATATGAATTTTTTTCTTTTAAATTAAAAAATGCTCGTTTTTGATTGTTCCAAAGTTAATTGCACAAAACTGTGCAAATATTTTGGAACAAAACCTTCTTTATTCTTTTATATTATATTATTCCGAAAAAATTTAGGGTTAAAGATGTCTCTAAAGGGGTGAAAAAATAGCTTTATTAAAATCGACATAGTGGACACGTAACGTACGCAAAAATATAGTGGAGAAAGGGATGGTTAATATATATAAAATCGGGTGATTTAAAAATAAAATAACTCGGTAATTCTGATTCGAAGTACTTTGAACCCCGATCATATCTCCCGCAGATCATTATACGAACCAACCCATCAATCTGAGTGCTCTCTATCAATCCCTTTAAGTGCAATTTTGATTTTTTATTTTTTATTTTTGGTAGGTTCGGCCGATGTTTAAATACCAACAACCAAGGTAATGAAGATTTTATTATTTTGATGACGTCACACAGTGGGTTGAAATCCCAAAAAATGGAGATTTCACCTAGAAGTCAGAGGAAAAAAAAAATTCTGTCCGTCCGTCCGTCTGTCCATCTTTCGACATGATTAAAGTCATAATTTTGAAGCTATCGTCATGAAATTCGATATTTAAGCTTGTCTCTATAATATAAAGATTAAGTTTAAAAATGAGCCAAATCGGACGAAAACCACACCTACCTCCCATACAAAGTGACTTTATTTTAGAAGTAAAATCTCTCAAAAACCTACAAAAATGAAAAAAATGCTTTGAAATTTTGCACGTAAGTTTTTCGCTTCAATATAAATCCTAACTATGCAATTCGGCAAAATCAGATAAAAACCACGCCTACTTCCCATATAAAATGACGTCATCAAAATAGTAGAACCTTCATAAATTCCTCAAAAATTAATTGAAATATAAATAATTTAAATAGTTAAAATGTATTCTGAATTTGAAATTCGGAGAAGTTGGAAGTAAACCACGCCTATCGTCCATACAAAGAGACGTCATCAATATAATAAAAAGCTATACAATTAAAAGAAACTTAAATATTTTACGATTCTGCAAATATTCGCAATATATGTTTTTTATAAAGAGGATTGAAATATTATATTTATTCGCGCGTAAACATTTTTGCTCGATCTCACTTGATAACCTTTTAAAACTTACCATATATATAAAAAAAATACATATTTTGGAAAATTTTAAAAAATTTTTAAAAAATATATTTTTTACATTTATCTTAACAAATATTTATTAAGAATAAAGTCTTATACCTGAAGTTTACGCTTCTATTAAAAAAAGTATATTTTAGTCTAAGAAAACTTATAAGAAAACAAACTTATAAATTGACTTTCTTCACTTTTTATCAATACGCGTTCAGTTAATAAAAATTGTTGAACTTTCAGAGAGTGTAGCAAAAAAGTAAACAAACTACAACAATAAATTAAACAGATAGTAACGAAGAGTTTTATTCTCTGTAACCCGGTATAAGCATTTTTTTTTAATATTAAGTATATTCAATTTTTGAATTAAACCTCATTTTTGGTACTGTTCAACCCATTGTGCGTCAGTTTGTATGCATGTTAGGCCGGATCGTTTTGTATAAAGAAGAATGTCCGCCGTTTGGGTTCTCAAAAGTTGGAGGATCGCATAAAAACGATTTCTGCATATATTTTTTTTTTTTCAAAGAGGGGATAATTTATCGGAGCCATTTTCGGTTTCTTGAAGAGCCTTTTTGGTAAAAAAACAATATTTTTGTTGGTTACTTTATATTTTTATCAGAACGCATACCAAAATCTGCTAAAAAGATAAAGTTCTTACTTTTGCCATAAAAAATTTTAAAAATTAAGCAATATTATAACGCTATTAACGCTTATTGACCTCCAAAAATCGCATGTTTTGCTATTTTTTAGAACACATTTTGTTAAAATCGCTTTAAAAGACACATTTACCACATCATTGGATTTATCTAAAATTAATCGTGTTGGAAAGGTATTGAGTTCTACTTTCTTCTTATATATCGGTTTGATCAAAGCTAAATGCGAAAAATTACAGAACGTTTTTTCAAAACCCAATATATCTGATTCAAAATGGTATTTTTTATAAAATAATAAAATAATGAAATTCATGCTTTTCTTACTCCTAAAAGGCCACCTTTGAAAAAAAGCAACGTATTTGGTATAGGAAAGGTTTTTATTATGTTGAACATACTTAGTTACTTAAAATTAAACTAATTAAATTTATCTATAAAGTTTTTTTTAAGTCCAAGCTAACCAACGCCTTATGAAACACTTTCGTCCTGTCAAAAACATAAATTCTGAACATTTATCCCGTTTACCCTTTTACCATCACGTCCACTTAGTAGTAATCCCAAAAAGTCATAAACTTAGAAAACTACAAGGGTTCCATTTCAAATTCGTATCCTAACCCCCCCATACTTTTCACTAAAAAACTTATAAAAGACACCAGTGCTTTTATGTCAAATAATTTGTTAGTGAAAAAAAAGGTTAAAAACTTTTTCCATCATCATCAAAGAGCGCAAGAAATATAAAAAAAAAACCAACACTACTTCTTTAACACTTCCAACCAAACCGCCCAGCACCCTCTAGCGAAATAAAAGAATTATCCTTCAGCTGTGGCTGTAACTGTGGCTGTGTGCGTAACGGAGTGAGTGAAGTGAACGAATAAATGAATGAGTGAATGAATGAATGAATGGAAGAGTGGCAAACTTAAGTGTGAAAAGTTTTATAACAAGCGAAGAAGCGCTAGAGGAAACGCTAGCATAACGGTAATGAAATTGAAAGAAACGAATTTTATATAAAATTTATCAATTTTCCATCGCAAGTAAATGGCAAAAATTTAGGTCAGACATAAGAATAATAATAATAATAAAAATAATAGTAAAACAAGCATAAAAACAGCTTACGAAATGCAGTAAAATTTCCTTTTCCTTCTTTGTTCGTATTGCATTGAGAAAAGTCTTGATGGGTGTGAGTCACAACAAAGCTGAATGATAAGACTTTCCAATATTCTTTATATTTCGACCTCATTCATTTTTAGATTCGCTGAATACGCTTTTGTTTTTGTTGCAGATTTTAAAGAAGCCTCTTCAGTACATGCGGCTCTAATGATTATTACCACTTTTGTTTGAGTTTTACCGTTGTGCTTTATCGCATATTTTTTTTTGTTTTTTTTTTTTTATTTAAGCTAGTTTTGAAATTTTGCTTTGGGGTCAATTTAATTAAATATTTGCATGACCAGATCAAGAGAAATGTCTTTTAAACTCTTTCAAATTCACTGGAATTGAAGATAAGTTGACCATTGATACAAAAATGTAAGAATTGATTTAGTTGGCTTCTCAATTCAAAAAGAGTATTTAACTTACTCAATTTGTACAGAAATATTTTATAAAAATAAAAACAATACAAGGTTATTTAAGAAATAAATTTCAAAAACAAAAATGTTTTTTAGAATTGTTCAAATTTTTATTATATGTCCATAACTTGCTGAACCCGCTTCGTCAGGCAAAAAAAAAACTTTTTCCAAAAATTTAAATAAAATTAAATCAAAAGCTGCAATGCTTTTAGATAAACAACATTCTTGGTTTTCTTTTCACCATCTCTCGTGCAAGTAAATAGTGCAGATGGCTTTCCGACTCGGGAGCATGCAACATAGAGTTAGTCATGCGAGAAAACTGCATTTTCCAAATTTATACCGTACATTTCTAAAGATTATCCTAGAGATTTATTGATGGTAACGGCGATTACAAGGCGAACAGGGAATTTAAGACACTTAGATTCAAATGGAACCTTTGGGATACGAAGGAGTCAAAACGTCTTCGCCTTCGAATCTTCCATTCAAAATTATTGCTCTTATCATATTTCTCAATATTTTTTTGACGGAAGCCTGGTGGAATAAAAAGTTTTGGTTGGTTGATGTAAATCGGCACTTCACTTTTCAGCTCCATACGTGCATGGTATAATAATACAAGGTAGCATTGACAGTTGCTTGGGAAATCATATACTGTCAAAAAATATACTCAAAAAGAGAGCGCTCACAATCCGCCATTGAAAACACAAGCAATGTTGAAAACGTTGAAGTGAAAAAAAAACAACAACCACATCAGCTGCTGATGTATTTCCACAAAAAGCTGTTTTTGACAGTTTATGTTTTCCTGTTGAAGAGAAAATAAGCAGTTGTCAATGCTACCATGTATTTTTATACCATGCATACGTGTGGTGCTATTAATGGCAAATCAAGTGCGTTTAAAAATCCTGTACGATAATTCATCACCTCATCCTGATTCATTATGGTATCCACTGATTTGAATGTGAATTATGGACCTGGTATTTCTTTTAAAATAGCCATCTTTGTTCTTTTCAGTCAGTATTCCACACTTACTTAATCAAGCATGACTTTTTTTTTTGTTTTGTGCTATGTTTGGAAACAAACTATGAATCAGTTCTTCCTTTGATTAATTGAAACGGCAAAAATCGTTTGGCAGTGTTATCATTCCTGTCGACCATCCTCAATTTTCAACAATTGCTTTAAAAATTGTGTATTCTTACATTTTTCTACAGAATTTAAGGCTTCAAGCATGCGTTTATTTCATAGGCAGTAGCAGATTTAGGAATGAATGGTAATGTTTGTCTAAAGTCTCCAGCTAACACAGTATCAAAGCACCGCCAAACAAATCTTGATTTCCTTGTAGATCTTTCATTGTTCTATACAATGCTTCTGATGATTTTTTGTTAGCCATTTCTAAATCTACATTTCTTCCCAAAAGAATATCGATTATTTTATTTAATTTATCTTTCGCTTTTTCTAAACATGTTTTTAAATGTTTTTTAAATTTTCTTACCTGTTACCTTTGTACCGTAATAAGCTACATTTAAAAAAAAAACACCAACTACATTGGTTGAAAATTACGGGCAGCAGAGGAAAACAGACACTATTCGCCACTTTGTTATATATATATACACTGGTGGCCAAAACTAAAGCAACTCAATATCAGTATGGTTCATAAAATTAATAAAATTCATAATATTAAAGATAGAGGGACATTGTTTTTATTTTTAACATAACTATTTATTCACTTGTTGAAAAAGAAACTAAAAAAGTTATATTCACATATGTATGTTCTTATATTATGTATTAAATCCATAAGGCTCAAAATTTCATTGGTCAAAACTAAAGCAACTTTTCAATTTTAAAATTAACAACTAAAAATTGTATAATATTACTGAATAATCAATAGCATATCCGTTATTTTTCAAGACTGCAAACATCTCCGAGGCATTGAATCTATGAGGCGTTGAATTTGATCTTGCGAAATGTTGTTCCATGCGTCTTGAATACGACTGAAGATTGTGTGCTTATTCGTTGCACTATCCTTCTTAATTTTCCGATCTACGATACTTCACCGGTTCTCTATCGGGTTTAAATCGGGGGACTGAGCCGGCCACTTGGGAACCCTGATATTTTGCTCATTCGGCCACTCTTTAACTAAATTCGAGGTATGCTTTGGATCATTATCATGTTGGAAGACCCAAAGCAGTGGCATTTTCTCCTCTGCATAAGGCAACATAATGTTTTCCAAAACAAATTTATATAAATATCGGTCTATTGTGTCCTTAATTTCATAAATGGTCCAACTCCGAAATAAGAAAAGCAACCCCACACCATAGTGGAGCCTCCCCCGTGCTTTACAGTAGCCTTCCAGTATTGAGGATTTAAGCGCTTATTGACTGGCCGTCTTACGGTACAACTTCTCATGTCGGAGCCTTTGATATTGAATTTTGATTCATCGGAGAATAAAATATTCCTCCATTGTGTAACACTCCAATCGACATGCTCTCTAGCACAAGCCAGCCTAGCCAACCGATTTTTGGATGAAATAAATGGCTTTTTGGCGTGTTTGCGTGCCCTTAATCCGGCCTCTGTAGCTCGCCTGCGAACGGTTCTAGCGCTGATATCTAATCCTAGCTCTCGGACTATTTCCGTGGATGCTACAAATGGGTTTTTTTTATTTCGCGGATTATATTTTGGGTCATTCGCGGTGATGTTTTCCGCGGCCTTCCGCCATGGTGAATTGTTACCACAGTCTTAGTCTCATGAAAACGCTTTATAAGCCGCGAAATCACTGATTCTTCTTATGACCATTGTTGCCAAAACAACTCTGACAGTAGAGTTGCTTTAGTTATGACCAAGCAATTTTTGAGCCTTATGCATTCAATAAATTATATAAAAGCGTACATAAATGAATATAACTCTTTTAGTTTTTTTTCCAAAAAGTGAATAAATAAAAAAGTGTTAGAAAAAAAGCTCAAGCCTGTGTTAGATAACACGGGCGCATAGGTCAGACGTAGAATACGTTAGTCATTAACAGCCTTATTCAATAGATTTCCTTAAACAACCTTTAAACGCTTGTTTAGTTACGCACTGTTTAAGGCTTTAGGCTGCGAACATAGTAGACGCGAGTTGCTGATCCGAGCCGATTGAAACTCAAAAACGCATTCGGGTAAAAGAGATGCATGACTTGCGTACTGTATTGCTCTTATATGTTTTTCGGCTCGGCTCAGCAACTCGCGTTCACTTTGTTCGCAGCCTTACGCAGCTTCTATGCAACCTTGCTAACAATGTTATTCATAAACATTTTTTCATTTTCTGCTGATCCGAGCCGATTGAAACTCAAAAACGCATTCGGGTAAAAGAGATGCATGACTTGCGTACTGTATTGCTCTTATATGTTTTTCGGCTCGGCTCAGCAACTCGCGTTCACTATGTTCGCAGCCTTAAGGCCCAAACATAATAGGCGCGAGCTGGCTGCAGCTAATGTCAAATTTTATACGACTACATAGAAATGATGCGTACAAACCATAATAGCTCGAGCCAGCTTTTTCGTCAAGTTTCGTTAACTTGATCTAGCTGCAGCCAGAGCGATTCAAATCGAATGCTCCGTAAGGAATCGTTTGTTTTAATTTTTTTATAAATTTATTTCCGCAATCCATTTTAATAATTATAAACTCAAACGAACAAAACGAATTGATGTAGAAATTGTTGAATTTTTCAAAGCAGATATGAAAATAGTTATGACATAAAGGCGAGCGCTGCTCAAGTCATTTTGGTCAAATTAAGCATTTGACAGAACTTGAGCTAGCTTTTCGTTTATTTTGTACATTAGCTGCAGCCAGCTCGAGCCTATTATGTTTGGGCCTTTACGCAGCTTCTATGCAACCTTGTTAACATTGTTATTCATAAACATTATTTCATTTTCTGCTTATGATTGTAAGGTTTGTGTCTGAACTATAAAAAATCTCTACAAAAATTAAGAATTCCTATGGATTTACAATGGCCGCCTCATAAAAAAATGCTGCAAAGGGCGCATATGGAGCATGTCTTTGATATAAAAAGAAAAGACAAACAAAAATCATGGTTGTATTTACGTAACCTTTAAACGCCAATTTCGGCGTTTAAGTTACGCAGCTTTTAAACAACTACGAAAATGTTTATGAATAACGTTTTCTTGTTTAAAGTTACGCTGCCTCTAAAATGTGTTTATGAATAAGGCTGTAAGACATTGAGGATGTCTTAAAGACGTGGCCAACTGGGTAAGCACAATTTTGTTTCTCTGCTTCGCTTATCAATGTTGTGTATGTACACATCGTTCGCTACTTGGTCATTATACTTCTTCTCTTTCTCACACTGGTTCTGTGATGAACACACAGATAATCGTACTGCTCTTACACATGATGTTATAATACATAAAATACAAAGCATATGAAAATTAATACAAAATTTGAAGGAGTTAAATTTTGATTTACTTATAGGATAAAAAAAAATTATACGTAGCAATATGATTATTTAAATACAAATCAAAAGAAGACGTATTAAATATGTTACGACCATACTTGAATTTCCTTCAATGCATGCATAAAGAATTATAAACTTATAATGAAAGTGACAAACATTTTCTCAAAATTTTGTGCTCCAGATTAACACCCCCGTATAACGTATTCTACGTTAAAAAATGTTTGCTCTATCTTTAATATTAGGAGTTTTAATCAGTTAATGCAACATACTCAAATTGAATTGCTTTAGTTTTGGCCACCAGTGTTTATAGATGAAAAAAATTTACTTTGCAACCCTATGGTAATAAAATTACATTATTTTGAAATTCTGATAACGGATTCGTATTTAGTGACCCATTTTTACCTACAGTTGGCCCTAGCTCTGAATTCGTAAAAAGAAAACAATTTTAGATGGCAACTCTATGAAAAAAATTACGTTACTTTTAAATACTGACGTCGGATGTGGATTCAGCGACTCATTTGTAGCTTATGTTCATCCAGCACCGAATTTGGAAAAATTTTAAATTTAGGTGGCAACTCTATGGTAAAAAAATTAAATAATTTTTGTAATTCTGACACAGATTCGAATTCAGTGACCCAATTTTTAAATTCCGTCGTTGGATTCGGATTCAGCGACTCATTTTTAGCTTGTGTTCGTCCAGCACCGAATTCGTTACAATTAAAAAATTTAGTTGGCAACCTTATGGTAAGAAATTGCATAATTTTTAAAATTCTGACAACGGATTCGAATTCAGCGACTCAATTTAACCAAATGTTCGCCCAGCTCCAAATTCGTAAAAATTTAAAAATTTAAGTGGCAACCCTATGGTAAAAAAATCAAATAATTTTTGTAATTCTGACAACGGATTCGGATTCAGTGACCCATTTTTACCTACAGTTTGCCCTAGCACTGAATTCGTAAAAAGAAAACAATTTTAGATGGCAACTCTATGTAAAAAAATTACGTTACTTTTAAATTCTGACGTCGGACTTGGATTCAGCGATTCATTTTTAGCTTATGTTCTTCCAGCACCGAATTCATAACAGTTAAACAATTTAATTGGCAACCCTATGGTAAAAATTACATAATTTTTGAAATTCTGACAATGGATTTGGATTCAGTGACCCATTTTTACCTAGTATTCGCCCACCGAATTCATAATAATAAAAAAAAGTTGGTTGTCAACCCTATTATTTTTTAACCTATAACCTTCGCATCATAATTTTCAACATTTAAAAAAAAAAACCAACTAAATCGGTTGAAAATTACGGGCAGCACAGGTAAACGAACGCTTTTTTCCACTTTTTTTATATTGACCTATAGATTTAATTTATTTATAATAAAAAAATACTCATCTTATCAAAAACATTGATGAATATTCTAATTGAAACAGAGCTTTTTTAGCTGATTTAATTAAAAAAAATACTTCAAATTGATTTATGCTTTTTAAGTCTCAGTCACGGTCAAAGTGAATAGCAAACGCAGTCAATGTACTATATATATATATATACCTATATGTGTTGGGATTCATACATATGTGTACTCAGACAAACGTACCTTGGCCATCCTGGCCATTCTGACCATCCTGGCCATCCTGGCCATCCTTTGAAATTGCTATTACAAATGCCAAATTACAACAAAGTTCGACTATCTGTTCAAAATTTGACACATATTAATGCTGCGCCCACATTTGTGAGTGAGCATGTGTGAGAGGGAGTGGCTTTGTTCGTGTTAGTATGTGATGTGTGACGTTTGAGTCGGTGGGCATTAATTATGCATTTACTTCAAAAATGCATTAAATCCCATTTCGATGGCACTAACGACCGCAATATATCACCGGACA
Source organism: Pherbina coryleti (assembly GCA_943735915.1). Classification (NCBI taxonomy): domain Eukaryota; kingdom Metazoa; phylum Arthropoda; class Insecta; order Diptera; family Sciomyzidae; genus Pherbina; species Pherbina coryleti. The sequence continues at coordinate 60,001,267 of OX030949.1, read as the reverse complement.
CCATGCAGCAGGCACGCTGTCTGTAGAAGCAACGCAAGCTAAACACACACAAAACTGCACCTCCTCCTACTCCTGCTCCTTCAGCTTTAATGCTATTTAGTTGGCTATTCAGTTGGTGTATAGATATCTCTAGCATTTACTTTGTCGGCTCATCAGTATTTCGTTTCGGCTTCTATTTTTCGTTTCCTAAACCAGATCCTTTTTTGAACGTTCCTATGTATTTTGTTGTGTGCCTCAATGAACCGCAGTTCAACCAAAACAAGCCTTCAAATTGTTTTAAATTTCGAATAAAATTTCACAACGTTTGTGAATGAACAACGAGCGAGCTAATGGAACGAAAAAAAGGATATGTGCAATCACTGAACTAGGACGATTAGACGATTGCTTCCAGTCGGGAAGCGACTCTAGTGATTATAAGGCAAGAGTTCGTACGCATATAACCGTAAAACTAACACACGCATCAGCATTACTTTTTAACGGGTGTTGGCTATAAAAATGGTTAAAGCGGCACAAATAGCTCGAGAGCAAATAAGAAGGTATTAAAATAGTTATTTTATTGTAAAATGAGATTTTTCTGAAACTGCTTAAGAGGGGAAAGGATTTTAAAGTTAAAAAAAGGCATATTTTCATGATTTTTTTTTTTTTTTAGATATGAATAATGTTGGTTTATTTATTTCATACACACGTTACAGTATAACACCTAAAGTATCTTTGGAAAAATTTTCAATTAAAAATATCAATAAATAAGTCCTTGACAGCGAATCTCTGGAGGCACCTAGATAAAAAGTTGTTATGCGGTGAACTCCATAACTTACCTTAAAATCTGAAATAAGAAAATCTAAATGCGTTTAAAAGGTGTATTGTTTCCCCAGGTAGTCAGAGAGAGTTTTTTTCAATTTTTTTATTTTTGGCAGCATTTAGAAGTGAAAATCACGATTTTCGCTAAAAAATTTCGGTGAATTTCTATTTATAAAATTGCGAGTGAAAATTAAAAGTAAAAAAAAAAACGTGAATAATTTAAATTATAAACAAGATGAATAACAATATTATAATGAGCAGAAAATATTTCAAATATAAAATAAAAAATAAAAACATACTAGAACTAGTGATAAGCTACTATAGCAAATGTATCTAATTGGCCCCGTTGGATATACTCATTTACTAGTTCAAACAGCGACAGATACTTTCTTGAACATACGCTCATACAAAATGTCAATAGAAAAATGCTCTGTGAGGGGTATAATGTGTCACTAGCACTGGTACCAGAGGAACCAGTGGGGGAGTGACTCTTGCACTGGTTGCATTTCCTGGAGAGAAGAGAGTCACATCAGATTACTAACGCACAATCAATGGAGTGACAATTTGCCGACATACATGCGTTTAGGAGTACTATGAGTATTTTTTTGTTTTAGTAGGAATGAGTCAAGGTATTTTCTTGAGTTGGTATGTGTTCACATTTGCACCAATAGTCATGGATCATGATTTAATCCTACTAATTTGACTAATACTCATTGTAGATCTCGAATTCATATCCAGAAAGTAGTACGATTGTAGTTTTACATTGAAATAATTTTGCAATTCGTTAGTTAAGTCCTTCGCGTTCTGTTATTCCAAGCTATGGTGATAGAAGTACCCTTAAAAGCCAGAAATAATGTCTAATTAAAACATTAAATTCTCTTTTACCCATATTAAAAAAGTTCAGGGTGACATATCGCAAATTTTACATGGGAATTTTCTCCATTGTGACAGGTGGTCATAGTAGCCTTGAAAGAACTTTGACTCCATATGATCAATTGTGTTGTGCGTGTCAGTTATTAAATGTATGAACATAAATGCTTGAGACCTGAACCTACTTGTTTTAATGCCGACTACGAACTCCTAACTGTGGCGTCCGTGGCGTAGTTGGTTAAAGTGCGTGGCCGCTATGTCAACGAACTTGGAGACCCGGGTTCGAAACCCAGCAGCGACAGAAAATTATTTGAATTAAAATAAGTTTTCTGTACGGCCGCCACCTCTCTGCAGACAATGGCAAACCTCAGAGAGTAATCAAAATGCCATGTAAAGCTTCTTGAGAACAAGAACATTCTTCCGTTCATCGCCGGTCGGAGTCGGCGTTAAACCTGTAGGTAACACAATTGATTATAAGAAGCTACGTCAAAGTCCTTTTAAGAGCTGAAATGGCCAGTTATTTTTTTTTTTTTTTTGTTTTCTTTACGAACTGCTAATGCTCATGTTCTCAAGAATCATTACATGGAACTTATTTAGGCTCTGAGGAATACCGCTGGTTGCTGAGAAAAATTCATTTCAATTGAAAAAAAAATGTCTGTCTCAGGTGGGATTTGAACCATCGACCTCGCGGCTTATAACATTGCTATCGAACGGTACACACACGCTAACGCGTTCGGCAGTGACCTTATACCCTTATTGACGTATAGACGTGAGGGTATCATTAACTGATAAAAAAAAGAAGTTATCATGGGCATAGCTGTAGGTTTTCGTACCATGGAAAGTGTTCAAGGGAAATATGTACATGACTTGATGCCATCAGCTCGTGTGTTTCCCAGGTCCACTCGGGCAGCTCACCAAGCCCATCCCTATACTCGTGCAATTGCCTTGATGCCTAATAGAACCTCGCATTACCGAGATAATTTTTTCTTCAGTCGTACAGTTAAATTGTGCACCAATCTCCCTGTGGACGTGTTCCCCGGTAGTTTTGCGCTGTGTGAATTTAAAACAAATCTTCACCGACACTACTCCATTTTTCCACCCTCCAACTAACTATCACCCTTCTTCCGAATCCACATAATGTTTTCGGATTTATAGGGGGCATTCCCTGAGCGTTGGTTTAGTCTAAAAAAACAAAAAATGTCGAAGTTCCTAACCTTATCCGTGTTCGAATCTCTTTCCTAATTCTTGTCCCAATTTTTCCCAATCTTTGCCCTAAGTGTGTCCAAATTTTTGTTTTATACCTTGTTTCATTTCTTATCCTTACCCTTTTTCCCAATTTTGTTCTTAATTTTGTTTTAAGTGTGTCTTAATCTTTGTCCTTATCCTTATCCCAATCTTTTTCATAGTCCCTATTCCAATTCTTGTCAGAATTTTTGTCCTAATCCTGGTCCAATTCCATGCTCTAATATTTGTCCCACTCCTTATCTTATTCCTAATCCTAATCTTTTCCCAAAACCTTCTTCTCATCCTTTTTCTCATCCTTGTCCTAATGCTTGGCCAAATTTTAATTTAAATTTATTTTTTAATTCTTATTTTTATTTTTGCTTTTGCTATTTAATTTGGTTAATTTAGATTAATTTAAGGGATTTCCTGAGGAGCCTTATGATGCCATCAATATTTTTTTTCATCATTTTCATTATTAACTTTTCGTTGTGTATATTATGTGTCATATCTTTGTACTATAAAATAACCTAGTTCTTACTGTACTTATGTAATGAATATTCAAATTAAATTAAATTAAAAATTAAAAAATTAAATTTACTGTAGCACCAATAGTCATGAAGTTATAGTTTCATGCATCGTTTTTCATTCTTGATGCATTTTTAATGCATTAAGGGGGGTTATATACCCAGAACTTTTTTTTTTAATTTTTTATATTTTCTTAAAGCTTTAAGTCTCAAGAATATGTGGTGAAAATTTCAAGTCGATATCTCAAAAAATAACAAATTTATAGCCTAGTCAGTGAACCGCCTTCTAGAGCGCGCAGTGCTGGCCCTTATTTTCAAACGCGTTTTTCTCGAAACCATGTTTTCAAAGTCGGTGACCAAGATTTCTCAAAACTCTGTGATCCGATCGTTTTGATTTTTTAGCTTCGTTCATTTTTTATAGGCAAAGTAATGACGAATTTTTGGTCGAAAATCGTTCATTTACGTTCGGAAGTCCGCCATTTTGTGAAAAATCAATATTTTCGGCTATGACAAGTAGTTCTAAGAGAGTTTTAAGTAGAGTTTTAAGTATCTAGTTTAATAATATTTTTCATTTTTTTGTTTCAGTTGAATTTAGGAGGAATTAGGAGCGGTCTACAAAAAATGCTGTATTTACCATAATATTCAATGTGTATATTTTACCCTCATTTAAAAATATCCCTTATGTTTCCTTAAAAAAAATGCACAAACATGACCATTTTTTTCGGCCTCTGTGTATATTTCCCCCCCTTAAGAGAATGCTTTGGTGGTCTCGTGGCTTCAAAAATTGTTTTTTCACTTTCGTTATTAGTTAAAAGAATTATTTTTTTTCTTCCATAAGATAAAATTTTTCGCAGCAATCCTACACAGCGAGTAATGATTTCATGTAACAATGTTACACTTTTGTGTAGAGACTGCTATCTACGCAACCTGACGACATCATAATTTTAATTTTTTATTTCTGTAGAAAGTCCAAGTATAAAGCCTTCATTTCTGTTATATAACATGTATCGTGCCGCATATACTCAGTAAATAATACAGTAGACTCTCACAAATTAAAACTACTTTGTTCCACGGGTGGTTCTAATTTCTGAAATGTTTTAAATTTTGGACGTTTTTATTTTTACAGAAATTTAAAAGAAAAGAATGACACTGGTTAAAAAAAAATTATGTTACCACAAAAGAAATAACATTTATTAATATTTAATATTGTTTTTTTTTCAATAAGCAAAGATCACTTAGGAATAAATAAAGAAACGTCCAGAAATTAGAACCAGGTTAGAACCAGGTTCTAATTTCAGAGCGTTCAATATTAAAATGGCAGGTTCTAATTTCTGGACGGTTCGAATTTTAGAGAGTTCTAATTTGTGAGAGTGTACTGTAATACCATGCAACACCGTTAAATGATTGTTACATTTTTTTTTTATCTTGTAACAGCTCTCTCCGCTTCCCGATAACGTCTTTAATTTTTATTTTTTATTTCTGTGAAAGAATTAACTTTACTATTATATAATAACACCTATATTGATTGAGTAGCAATTCCATGCCAACGCAGATCAATTTTGGAGAAATGCTTTTTCAACTTTTTATGAAACCTGCTCGGGATAATGTAACGTTGTCATATCAAAAAAACAAATGTTTTAACCAACACAATTAAGTTTAGGTGAGCAGCTCTTTTTTATATTTTTAATTCAAGAATTAATGCAAAAACTAGGCAAAACCCTTAAATTTTAAAATTTTCGAATGCTATGCAATTATTTTCAGTTCAGGGTTAAACGTCAAACTAAGACTTATCTGTGGTAACAGCAATAAAGATCTAATTTTTTAACAGCTCTAAATATGAAGAGTGCAACCACCTATGCACTCGTTTATTTAAAGAACATGTTTCTTAACAGTCATCTGTCAATGTTAACTAATTGCTCTAAAATTTCTGTGTGTTCCTCTGAGTGTTGCTTGTACCAGGCGCGTCTATCTTTATTTTTGATAGTGTTTTGTAATAGTGTAAACGTAGATGGGTAGTTGCCAGTACATACATATATTTAGCTCTTCGTGCGCCTTAAGGATATCTTCAAAGTACTGTGAAGCGTGCATAGCTACGTACATGTCGATTGAAAGTAACATAAGGGATGCTGCATCCTTGCGGTGAAATTATATGGAAGGCTGCACGTTAAAATGTTGTAATCACGAAATGCCACGATTTATGGCTCTCGTGACGAGGCCATTTTTTAGCAGATGCTCAATGAAAACGTTATGGTTGTTATTTTATATTTTCATTTTTTTTTTTATATAATATAAGTTGAGCATTTTTACGATTTGTCTTCCATAAATGTACGCAGTTAAAATATAACTTTTTGTGAACTATGTCAGCCATTTTTTTTTTATTTTTACGACGAACACTTAGAGCATTATCTTAAGTGATTATCATGATGTTGCAAGATTTAAATTAAAATTTCCAGTGGAGTTTGTAAAAAAATTTTAGTTTCCGACATCATTTCAGTTTTTCTTAAAATTTTCCTACAGTGGCACATTGGGGCAAAAAAAATTTTTTTACTATAATAAGATATCCCACAATACCTTTCTAAAGGGGAAAAAAAAGAGAGAACACTTTCGTTTTTTCCAATTTAACTGAGTCAAATTCTAAAAAATGTACATTTTCATTTTAAAAAAAAATGTATACTGTTAATATTTCTTACAATCTTAAAATTTGAATACGACCTTTCATTATTTATATTGAAAACAAATTTGAGCTTTAGGCCAAGTATGTTGACAACAAGACAACATGAAGGCAAAAACCAACAACAACGAGAAATTTTAAGATCTCTGGGAGAGCACGCCCATATTAAAATGTTAAGAAAAAATTATTAGTTGTGTGTTTATCACAAAAACCACAAAGTTTTTCATAACAAAATGGTCTCCACACCGGTTAGGTGTACCATCAGTTAAACTAACTGAACCATAAAATGGAAGTGTAAAAAAAAGGAGGAGCTAACAACAAAATAACACAACATCAACATGTTATGATAGCGGTAAACTATTTTTGATCGAGTTTTCGAAGATGCACAAGAATTAAGGCTATGCCTAAAAGTATGATACAATTTAGGTTAAGCTTGACACAGGGTGCATCAAAGTACATAATAACTCAGTTACTAATGTAAAAGCGTTCTCTCTGTCAAAAATAAATTTCCGGGTGACTTTCTCGGCATATTGGCAGTATAAGTAGAACCTAAGTAGCTTGAGTGGATCACAGTGAAATGTCATGCAAAGACTACTGATGAGTTGGTGTAGCGGCCGACGAAACAGACTGTATAGTCAAGCTGTGTGATTTGCTTTATATAGAGCCGTTGCTGTTGTTGTTGGTTGTTGCCTTCTTTGTCTTCATGTTGTTTTCAATATTTTTAAAATTTTACTTTTTTACTATATTTGAGCCAATACATGAAAATATAAAACATATTAAATTACTTTAAAAAATAATACAAAGAACTTTTCTGACAACGCAGATTTATTTTATTTATCTATCTTGAAAGGTATTCGAAGTAAAAGATGTTTTTCAAAAATCTTTAAAAATGAGATTTTGGTCATATTTTTCATGTTTGGAACCAATTTGCGCTGTCTTGTTGGAACCAGTGGGAATCGAGGTCATATGTGACAATATTTGACACCAACCAGGTCTGAATAGCATGATCCTTTGACCGTAACGTTAGCTCCAACCTAAGTTTTGAAAAAATAAGGACCGATGACGCCTTCTGAGTGCAATCAGCACCAAACTGTGATCCGTTGCGGATGTAACGGCGTCTTTAGTATCTCGTGTGGCTGTTTATCGCGCCAAATTCGACAACTCTGTTTAAGTATCCATTTAGCCACATCTGAGCCTTGCCCAAAAATATATTTTTTTTTTTATGAAAATCGGGATCATTTTCTAGCTTCGACACCTCAGATGGCTTTGAAATTTCAATGGTTGCTGAATAAAATAAATATAAAAAATTGGCATCGATCTGTCAACGCAGACGTCAGTTATTTCTATAAGAAAAAATTAATGGGCGGCATCGTGATGTGACAGCGTATCTCTACCCTTTTCCTTATACTTGTTCTTTTCCTTTCCTTCGATCCCAAACTATTCCTCACTCTTATCCTTATTTAAACTCATATTTTAAAGTTCGAATCATGTTGGAGATTCTTGTTCAAATCCTTTTCCTAATCCTTTTTCCACTTCTTTTTCCAAATCTTTGTCCTGGATCTTGTCAATAGTGTGTCTAAATCGTTGTTCTATACTTCGACCTTTTCCGAAATTTGTCCTAAATATTATTTTAGGTTTGTTTAGATTTTTGTCCTTATCCTTGTCTCAATCCTTGTCGAAATCCATTTCCCAATCATTGTCTGAATTCTTGTCCTAACCCTTGTCCAATTCCATGCACTATTCTATGTCCAAATCTTTGTCCTACTCGTTTTCTTATTCTTGGTTCTTATTTTTGTTCAAAATTTGCATTCATCCTTTTTCTAATCCTTCTCCTAGTCCTTATTCAAACATTTGTTCTAATTTTTATTTTTATTTTATTTTTGAAAAATTTAATTTTTTTTATTTTTGCTTTTGCATTAGATTACTTTAAGGGGTTTCCTGAGATGCCTCGTGACTCTATTAAGTTTTTTTTTTATTTTTATTTTTATTTGATATCGTCCCATAAAATTAACCCATAGCGTCAACAGTCACGGAGTTATAAATCCATTAAATGTTTTTTCATTGTTGTTGCATTTGTAATGCTTCAATCGGTTACCTCCTTGGTGGGAGTAATAATTCCATGCAACCATATTGCATTTCGTTGCATTAGTTGCATAAGTTACGTTTTACCGCGCAAGTTTTCAAAAAAAGTTGACAAATGCATTTTTTTTAAAATTCATCGGCGTTGCATTGAATTGTTACTCGCTGAGTATAAAAGCTATCACTAAAAAATGGTACGACCTTAAAGGTTAATTTTTTGACTTCATTATAAAAACATAACAAAAACTCAAAACGTCATCGGGACGTGGTGGGAGCTGCTTAAGCAACGCAACTAAAAAGGAAAATAAGGGATTTATACTTGGACTTACGACAAAAATAAAAAAAAATAATTCTTACGTTGTCAGGTCGTGAAGATAGCAGCTCATTTAACAGAAATGTAATATCGTTGCATGGAATCATTACTCACTCAGGAGACGTGGTGCAATAAATTTTGTTTTACGACAGCATAGATGTGTTATTATTCCTCACAACTAAATTACACAAAAATTCGTATCGTTAAGATTTCAGGGTTGCAACCACATAATGCAGTAAAAATGCTTCAACCATGAAAAAACGTTGCATGAAATTTTAACTCTGTGACTACTGACGTAACGGAAAATTTTAAGCAACGAAAATGAAGGTGGGGTCTTCGAGCACATGATAAAAATAAAAAAAAATTCACGGCTTCATGAGGCTCCTCAGGGAGCCACATAATATGACGCATATGCATCACTTTTGCTGGATTGATTGCATGCAGCTAAAGCAAAGTTAATGCACCAAGGAAAAGCACAACCAATGGAGAAACAAACAAAAAAAGCAAAATCAAAAACAACAACAACAACATCAACAAAAAATCTAGTTAGTTATGATTTCAACAGTTTTTTTTTTGTGGCAAACAACAAAATAACACAATAGGGGTATTCACGATCCGGAGCTCTTTGTAGAGCTCTTGTGCAAAAGAGCAAAAAAGCGCAACAAACTGTGAACACACCCCATACACAGGCCTAGCAATTGAAGTTAAATTCAGTCTGCTTTGAAAATTAGTGATGTGAAATTATGATATGAAAGAAGTTAGTACCTAGAAGTGTACACAATATACCATCACTATTTGTTTGCTGTCAAAAATTCACAAAATGAACTCAAGAGCTCAAGCGCACTACAAAAGAACTACAGGGTATCGCCAGTGCGCTTGAGCAAAAAAGAACAATTTTGACAGCACGTGTATTTTGTTATTGTAGAGCTCTTTTTTGTTGCAATTTTGCTCTTTTGCATAAGAGCTCTACAAAGAGCTCCGGATCGTGAATACCCCTAATGACACCGGACTATGAAATCAGAAAAGGACTATGACATGTTCTAAAATACACCTTTCGAAACTACAAAAAGGGATTCGGTATATTTGATTAAGTCAAGATATGGTCATGGATTAAAACAAGAGCTTGGACATGAACTAGAAGTATAAAGAAACAGCGTCACGTCAAAACCTGCGGGTGTGTCCTCGACACAGCTAACTCTTTTAATTTTTTTTTTCCTAAGGGCAAGTACAAAACCTCCATTAGTTAATAACATTTACCGTCTGGTCTAAAAAGGAAAAACAAAAAATCTGCAGCATTGAGTTTAATGCCAAGATTTCCGATGGCTAAGCATCATCACCTTGAAATTTTATCCAATTTGAATATAATCATAACTTCCTTTCGTCACAATAGTTTCCTGAAAACATGGACTCTTTATCAATCGTTAAAACATAGACACGTATTCTCACCATCGTGAACTATAACCAACAATAAACGGCTCTTCTTTGACACCTTTGAAAAGTATAAATTACACTTCAATGAAATGATTCAATGTTTACTTCAATATTTGGACTAAATTTTGATTGTGCAAAGTACCATCAAAGTCAAAATCTAAGACATTATCATGGTCATCAGCATAACAATAGCCACAATCTTCACTTTCCGAACACGCTGTTGAATTGATGAACCCGGATAGCTCTTCTTCTAGTCGAAAATCATGAATTCTACGCACCATTCCAAGCAACAAACAGTAAAAAAATACTCGTATAGCAAAAACATTTCTATGGAATTTCACCTTTGTTCAAATTCGAACTCCTGGTGCCTGACAGTTCCGCAAAGAACCAGCCAACTAAATCCGGAAAAAATCCGCAAAAATAAAACACATTTCTTTTTTATACAAAACACTCAAATTGTTGCCACCCACAACACCGATAACGGAAATATTTTTTTAGCTTCGATTTCGACGAATTTGCAAAAAAAAAATAGGCGTTTGAGTTCGCCTACTGAACACAACGCAAACGAAGTTAATTTCAATTGACACCCTACGCAAAATGTGGCACTTAGATCAAGTAACATTTTGAAATTAAACGTGGTTTTGATTTTAGCCGATGCGTTCCTGGCGGTAGCCAGTGCGACATTAAGGATTAAATTATTACAGAGTACTCGACCTGACCGAACTCATAACGGCTCACAGCCAGCGTCAATTTAAAATTGGCATGTTTCAAATGCAATTTCTCACTTTGATGGATACATCAATAATAACATTAAAAATAATAATAAACCCACTTTGATGAGATACATCAAGAATAACAATAAAAAACAAATAAAAAAAAAAATAAATAAACAAAAATCGAAATGAAGTTGTTCTTACAGTTCATAACCATCATGGTAACGCAGTAGATGCCACGTTAATTAATTTATCGACATAAAATTTTACTGCAACATCATAACCCAATTACCGGAAATGCCAAAATTTTGAACGGCATCCATCCAGCTACGAAATGTAACCTATCACTGACATCCGCTGCAACAACTTGACGATGGCATAAAATTTAACTCGAATTTCAGCGTGTTGCAATGCATGAATGGTTTTTTGAAATTAATATAATTATGATGATTGGTATAGGTTGCAATGCGAAAACAACAACAATGTAAATAAAAACAACAACATCAACAACAACAATCACATGTATCGAACTTAATAATATTAACTCTGGCCAACCGCAAAACCATCAAATGAATATGTATGTGTTTATACACACATTTACATATATAAACAAACACACACGCAAGAAACACACTCACACAATTAACCATACAAATTTGTCCTCATTTTACACGAGCAAAAAAAAAATAAATGTCTGCGGTTGTATTTACCGTTCCTACCTTTTTGCCTTTAATTGTGTTAGGAAGGAAATATTTTATGTTTTTTCCCAAAAATTTTAAAGTTGATTTAAACGTTTCGTCCTGAATTTCTGTTCATGAATCTTCCGTTTTGTTTGTTCCAACATTTTGTGGTCCAGCACATAACGAACTGTATTGCCTACACCTCAAATACTGCAGTAACCAGGCTGGTTCATATTATCATGGCCTGTGGCCCAGTGTTCCATATTCACATTTGTGCAAATTTTCTGGCTAGGTTGGTTTATTAAATAGTCAGACATTGAGAAGCTTCAAATTTCATGATGACCACAGTTGTCAGTTTAACGCTGAGTTGAGTTGAACTGATTGTTGGTTTATCAATAGTTGCTTTAACTGGTAATTTTGTAGTTAAGAACCCTTTAATTCACGTGATGAGTTGGCACATTTTTTGCCTATACGAACAGTAGATTTATTTTTATTAAAACGGTGCTATTAAAATTGTACACGTATGTAAGCAAATATTTTGCTTGATCTAAGAAAATTTAAAATTAAGCCTAATTTGCTCAAACCCTAGAAGAAATAACTTTTGCCTTGGCAGTCGAGTAGATAGCGCGCTTGACTGCTACCCTAGGGATCCCGGGTTAAAATCCTATCGCTAATCAAACGAAATTGAAAATCCATCAATATTTATGCTTTAAAAGTTGTAGTTGGTGGTAGATAAATTTGTAGATGGGATTGCCTTGTATACTTGAACTGACTTAGGAAAAGACATAACATTTGCCTGAGATTCTAACACACGTTTCTATGACTTTCCACCAGGCTAAGAACATCATTCAAACATTTCACTTGATTGTTCTTCTATCCCACTTATTTTAAAGTCAATTTCAAAGCTAGGCAGACTTAACTGGGTTTGCTTCTAAAATCCTTAGTTCAAAGCTAAAAACATTCGGAAGTGACATAGGGATAAGTTTTTAGTTAGTTGAATAAGGACCCTGTAATTCAATATAATTCACGGCATCCTAATATTTAATTTTTTCAATATATATATATATTAGGATGCCGTGATCAAAACGATGGAAGACTCTACTGAAATTAGTTGGGTGCGGTGGGGTGAACAGTTTCGCTTTATTTTTTAGAGGAAAATTATAATTATATTTATTTTATAGTTCTTAGAAAACATATTTTTTAAGAATTATATTGTGAGCTTAATGCCACATAATTCATGAAGCAACAGGTTGCTACAACAAAAAGTTCTTTGCAGAACTAAACCAAGCTGACTAGACCATCGTTTCGTCGGACGCTACTCCGACTCATCAGTAGTCTCAGTGGTTCTAGCAGTCCACCAACTTTGACAAGCTAATAAGCGTAATATCAATAAACCAGAACGGAATTATAGAAGCGCTATACTTTGTCAAAGCAATGTTTTTCTACTCTTTTGCTAGTCGCAAAATTTCAAAAAGTTGACTGCATTGATTCTGCAAAGACTTTGTTGTAACTCATGAAAACTCATGAAAATTATAATTTTTGAATGGTGCTTGGCTTAAATCGCAAGAGTGGACATTTTTCTTAATTTCTATGTGCTCGGATTTGAACATTTTCGATTTCGGCAAAAAACTATGGGGATACTTCGAAAATTTTCGTTTTTCGATTTTTGAAAAATGGTGGCGTAAAGCGTTTCACCAAAAGAATCTTTCCGTTTGCATGTATAAACATCAACATAAATCGGTTTAATGGCCTCGGGCAGGCTCCTAAGTCAGAAAAAACTGAAAATAATGAATAAAAGTCATCGAATCCAAATTAACCCTAGAACTGTATCGTGTGGTGAAAAAGCACCCCAGACTGGCTTAAATCTCGCGCCAGACACAAACGCCTTTCGTTTACGGCCCGGGACCATAACCATAATTCTGTTTCAACGTCTGAGAGTAGAGGGAGCATGTTCGCGGCATCCATACCACGTGCTTGCTCAAGCGGTGAACATAAGAAGTGCGTCTGGGGTGCTTTTTCACCCCACGATACAGTTTGTGTATATTTTTCGCCTCGTTCTGCGATTTGCTAGAGTGAAATCAGAAAAAACGACACTTTTTTCCGACACCTTTTTTCTTAGAATTGATATTGTTTTTTGCTTGCATCAATTGAACCAGAAAATGTTCAATTAAAAATAATTTCTTGCCCGCTGCAGGAATTGAACCCACATCTCACAGTTCTATCGTTTGTTGGTACTTTCCTCTAACCATTACGCTAAAACCCTTTCTTTAATAATTTTGTTGATTCAGTCGTAAACATTAGCTAAAACTATGTTTCAGCAGATCACTATAATCTATTACTTTAAGAAAGGATTGTGTGTTGGCTATTCTAGGACTGTGTATTGGCTAGCCAACCGACAAAAGTAGCAAACAAAACGAACTAGAGCAAAGATAACTAAATTTACCGAGCTATGGTTTGAATCTTCGGTTTATCCATGCGAACTAAAAGACCTAACGAACTAAAAGAACGAACGAACTAAAAGAAATATTCACTAAGGATTGTGTATTAGATGTTGTTTCTACCTTCCTACTAAAGGTCGTTATAAATATCGTTAAAAATAAACAACCTGTAAGTTGATTAAATTGTAACAAACTTAATGATTTTTGTATATTTATTCCCTAAAACTGAACAGGGGGCTTTAAGGGAGGGCCAAAGAGGGTTAATATATATGATATATATACTTTGTTATTTTAAAGTTTTGAATTTAAAAATGATTTTAATCGAAAAAACGCTATTAAATTATCAAATCTATGAATTTGCGAAAATGCTTCGCTTCTCTCGTGTGTTCAGTGACGCACCTGTGCTTTTTTATTTTCGTGTTGTTTAAACTTTTTGGACAAGTAATGAGTGTATAGTGGCCTCACTTCACATATATTTACATATATACGCTCCCTTCAACATGATTAGTCGCACTTGTTTTAATAACAAAAAATGCTCTGCTCTCAATATTGGTTAAAAAAATAACAACAACTACTTGGGAATAAATGCTCATTGAGTGTACTTACCAACAACAACAAATGTGCACTCTCTTTAAAAAAAACGGTACCTGCTAACAAGTATTTAAACCAGGGCTGGGCATTCTAACACAGTCACATTTTATTTTGTCTTGTTAGTGTTGGTGCTCTCTCGAATTGAGCACACTGAGCGAAATAATTGTCACAATTATCTAGATTATTTAGTTTTTGTTTTATGTTTTTATTTTTAATCATCGTATTGTTCATTATTGTTTCTATGAAATTAATTAATACAAGTAATATGAATGAATAATTTAAGGAATCTTAATAGATAATATGAATGAATTATGTGAAACCTTAATATATACGAATAATTATTTTAATATTATAAAATCTTAATATATATGAAAAATTAAAATTAATTACAAAAAATAAGTTGTAAGCAAATTATGTAAGCAATAAGTTGTAATAATTATGTAAGCAAATAATTAAATATTGAATAAGTTTAATAAGTATTATGAATCTACAATAAGTTGATTTTTCACGAGTGTACATATAATTTGCAGCGCAAAACGACATAGGCCCTTACAGTATCATCGTCAGCGAACGACTGAATTATATTCTCTTCTGTTGTGAGCTTTATGTACATGTGAAAAGTTACGCTCACAGAGAGCTCAGTGAGCTATGGAGCGCCCTGCGCTGATTTAAACAGATATAAAAAATATTGCAATTCTTACTCGTTCATTAGATTAGACGCAGTACGAAATTAAAGTTTTCAGTGATACAAGTTAACTTTGAATGATGAAATTTTTTTAATCAAGTGTTTTTGAGGTGTAGTACTTTATAGTTTCAAATAAATATGTTTTTTTCCAATTTGAACGAAATTCTTATTCATTGTAACGATCTGTGCGGCAAAAATCGTTTTTTCAAATTCTTGCTATTTGCGAACTTTGATTTCTCAAAATAAATAGCATTTTTGGAAAATTGGCCAAAACCACTATAATACCCTTCAAACATAGTATCTCCCCTTTAGAACCCCGTTGGAATTACTAGATTTAGTCAAAAACTCACTGAGATATCGTAATTTTAATTTTTAAATTTTTCCTAGTTTTTCACGTTTTTTGCCCTTCTTGGTCAATATTCCCGGACCCACCAAACTTTTGGCCAAACAATTTAGTTCACGTGATTCTAGGTCAAAAGACGAAAAAAATGAGCCCCCATGAAACCATCAAAGTCACACTGTGTCCGAGATTCGGGCCCTTGAAAGTTGGGGTGTTTTTTCACCCCGCGATACAGGAATAGGTAAAAAAAAATAGCGATGCAGTTCTAGGGTTAATTATTCATCGCTAATATCAAGATCAGAGTTGCCCATGTCAAAGCATTTCAAGTGATATCGAGTTGTCGCATTTGTTGCAAGGATACCAAAAATACCAAACAACCAATAAAAACGCATTAAACACACACAAAAATACTAAATACACATTAAAACGGAGTGTTCTATGGTGAAACTTTTCATTTTGAAAACACAGCTGGCATCACAAAACTTTAGGAAAAATATTTTTACCACAGTTTTCGAAGAGCAACACAATATACGTCTGACGCTTCGCTGTATCATGAAAAACTGTGCGGCAATGAAGCAACACGTGACGATATGACACTTGGGTACATGTAAACGCGCTGTCAAAATTTCACAGGTGAAACGCTTCACCCCACCAACCCTATAAACAGTATATTTCTCGTGTCCTATCTCCATTTTGACTAAAACATCAGATATCATTATCAAACACCAGCATCAAATAACAGCAACTGGGTTAAAAGTCTTGGAATATTTGTTATTCCTGATAGTTTTCAACTGATCTTTTATCATCACTTCGTAAAAATTTGTTAGGTTAGATAACTGCCAATATGAGGGAAATGTCCCAAGAGACAGAGATTTGTTAGAAATTATGTATATTCAGGCAAAAGTAGTTGTTCTTAACATCTCACCAAGAGGTTTATAGGTCTTTGTATTGTATTACATATTTCACTTTAAGTTCATTTCACTCCATCAAGAAATTTCACAATCTAGGTTCGAAGTTTAAAAAATATGAGCTCTCAAGGATTGAGTAGAATAAACCTTATTTGAAGAGATACAGACTGCATAATCCCTTCTACAACAATTTCCTTTAAAAAAGGAATTTAATATTCCGATGAATGAATCTTTTGTTGTTAAATACAAATACGACTTTTGTTTTAGTAATATTCAAGCTGCTGATTTATTTCGAGTGAGTAAAAAATTTTCATTTTTAGAAAACATGAAAAACAAAAAAGCAAAACTAATAAGTTACAAATTATTAAAGTGTTTCTGAACACAGTGATTTTAACACCCCCTCTCAATCTAATAATTGTAATTGATTTCTAAATTTTTCAAATCGTACAGTTCCAAGTGATTTTGTAAAAATGTCTGCTTTTTGATTTTCAGTGTTGATTGCTAGAATGTTCAGCAAACCATTCGAAACGTGATCTCTCAGAAAATGGTATTTCACATCAATGTGCTTTGAACGTTTGCATTCCGTATTCTTAGACATAAATATGCAGCCATGGTTATCTTCGAAAATTGGAACTGCGTAATTTGTATCCAATGTATTCATGTCTTCCAATATTCCTCTTAACCATATTGCTTCAGATGCTGCTGCGCTTAATGCTATGTACTCAGCTTCACTAGATGAAGTTGCAACTGTTGCTTGCTTCTTGCTACACCAAGAGACCGTATTTCCGAAAACTTCAAAGACATAACCACTTACCGATTTACGGTCATTTATATCTGATGCCCAATCAGCATCACAGTAACCAGTTAATATTTGATTTTTTTCGTTCCGTTTAAAATTCAGCTTTAACTTCTTTGTGCCTTTCAGGTATCTTAATATGCGTTTCAGAGTTTTCCAATGTGTTTCTGAAGGTTTCTGTTGAAAACGTCCCATGTATCCAATATGATAACAAATGTCAGGTCTTACACAAAGCATTATGTACATGAGACTTCCCAAAAGTTCTCTATATGGTTGACTTGTTTCTTTTGCTTGAAATTCTTGTATCTGAAGTCCTTTTTCCATTGGGGTTTTTGCTGTATTACAATTGGACATTTCAAATTTCTTTAAAATTTTATCGATGCTTGCTTCTTGTGACAGAACTAAATGACCGGTTTTATGGTCGTAGTAAATTTTCATTCCTAAAAAATGTTTTAACTCACCACAGTCTGACATCTCAAATTTGTTGGCTAAACTTTTCTTCAATGACTTAATTGATGATAACAGACTTCCAGCTATTAGTAGATCATCAACATAGAGTAGAATAAAAATAAAGTCGTCATTGCTTTGCTTGGTGTACAAACAATAATCGTGCTTCGCTCTTTTAAATCCGAGCTGTAGAAGATATTCGTTTATCTTCTCATTCCAACAACGAGGGCTTTGCTTCAACCCGTATAGAGATTTTTCCAGTTTGCAGACTTCGTCATCTCTTGCTTCTAGTCCATTCGGAATTTCCATGTATATCTCTTCTTTAAGATGCCCATAAAGGAATGCGGTTTTTACATCTAACTGATGAAAGTGAAATTGTTTTTGTACTCCAACTGCCAATACTGTTCGAATTGTTGTCAACCTAGCAACAGGCGCAAAGGTTTCTTCATAGTCAATTTCATACTTCTGAAGAAATCCCTTAGCAACCAAACGAGCTTTATATCTTGTGGGTTTTCCATCTGCATCTTCTTTAATTCTAAATACCCATTTTGATTTAAGTGGTTTCACTCCAGCTGGGCACTTAATAATTTTCCACACTTCATTTTTCTCCATTGACTTCAATTCTTCACCAACTGCTTCAATCCACTTCTCATGATCAGGACGGTTGCAAATTTCCTCATATGATTCAGGGGCAGACTCATTATACTGTTCAGACGCTGCTACATTGTAACTCGTAAAATAATCTAAAAACTTACGTGGAACTGGAACGCGTGAACTTCGTCTCAACTGTGGAGCTTCTTCTTCTTCTGCACTTTCTTCTTCAGTTGAAATTTGTTCACGTTCTGCAACTCGATCTTCAACGTCACCTTGTTGTTCGCCTGCAACCGTTTTCAATAAAGTCTGCATCCACATCATTATTTGAAGTTGAACGAGAATAACTTCCCTGTTCCTGCGTGTCAGGTTCCATTTCTATAGTTGCAGGAATAGCATCACTTAAATTTTCCCCCTCTTGCTTATTACTGCATAATGTTAAGAATTTCGTTTGCGTTTTTTCTTGTATGTTTTCATAAGGGTAACTCCACTCGTCAAACTTGACATCTCTTGCAACAAAGATCTTCTTTTTCTCAATGTTCCACAGTCGATATCCATTTGGGGAGTAGCCGATCATAATACACTCTTGACTCTTTTGATCTAATTTCAATCTTTTCTGTTCTGGTAACCATGCGTATGCTTTGCAGCCGAACACTCGAAGCTTTCCAACGTTAGGTTTTTGTACATACCATAATTCAGCAGGAGTTTTGTCGCATTTAATCGCATTTGTTAAACTTCGATTAATAATGTAAATAGCATTTAAAGCAGCTTCACCCCACATAGACTTTGGCATCTTTGATTCAATAAGCAACGTTCGAGCTTTTTCGATTAATGTTCTGTTGAACCTTTCCGCTATGCCATTCTGCTGAGGTGAGTATGCAACAGTGTTTTCTATTTGAATTCCTTTTCGTCGACAGTAACTTAGCTGTTCAGATGAGCAATACTCACGCCCTTGATCGCTTCTCAAAGATGAAATATTCATATTAAACTTTGCTGTAACTTGAGCTTCATATTCCTTAAACTTTCCAAATACATCGGATTTCCGCTTGATGAGATATATCATTGAAAAATGTGTGTACTCGTCTATGAATGATACGAAATATCGATGACCATCGTACGTTTCTGGAGTAATTGGTCCACAAACATCACTGTGGATTCTTTCAAGAACACGGTTGCTCCGCTCTCGAGTCCCCAAAAACGGTTCCCGACACTACTTTCCTTTTATACATATATCACAAAATCCGAAAGTCTTGCATTTTTCAATACCAATAACTGAACCACTTCGACTCAAGTTCTCTAACGACTTTTGATTCATGTGACCAAGTCTTCTATGCCATAATTTGCTTGTATCGCTAATACATAAATTAACACTAGCCATTTTGTCCAGTAACACGACTTCATACAAGTTTCCTTTCAACTTAGCACAAGCGATTTCTTCACCTTTATTGATGACACTGGCAAATTCTTCTTTAAAATGAACCTCTAGGCCCGCACTTGTAAGTCGACATACAGCAAATCAGGTTATCCCGCAGATCCGGAACATACAGCACATCCTTAAGAACAACTAATGTGCCTTTAGTTGTATATCCACTAATATCACCAAACTCCTTAGCGATTAGAGCTTCTTCGTTCTTAGCCACGTTTATTATAATTGGCTTCATCAGAGTTTGAATATTTGTAAAATATTGCCTTTCCTTACCAAGATGATCACTTGATCCGGAATCGAGCATAAACGCCATACGTTCGTTGAAACTTTTGAATCTATCTGCTATAAAGCATTCAGATTGCCTCTCGTTTTCTTCAAAATTTATAGCTTTCTTGTTGCTGGCCTCTGTGTTGGGTGTCGTTGCAAGATTTGCATCGCCTTTAACACGAACTCTGCAATTTGCTTTCATGTGGCCCCGTCTTCCACGGTTGTGACATTTGCCGTTGAATTTATAAAATTTATCTTTCTTTACAGTTGAAAAAGCCATTGTTGTCTTCTTGTCTTCGTTTCCTATAGCACGATCGGATCGTTTTCTTTCTTCTGCCAATAATCTCTGCTTGACCATCTGAATTGTTAGTTCACTCTCTTTCATGTTTTCGAGAGCTGTTACCAGGGGATCATAGCTCTCTGGAAGAGTAACGAACAACTGAGAAACTAGGTCACACTCTGTTAACATTGCCCCAGCCGACTTCAATTTTCTTACGAGGGTATCAAATTCTAAAAAATGATCCTTCAGTGATGTTCCATCTTGAAGTTGAAGTCTCGCCAACTGCTTCCTCACAATAGTTTGGCTGGAAGCTGACTTCACAGAAAAAACGTCTTCCAAGGCATCCCACATCTCTTTTGCCGTATTTTTATCTTTTACGTAGTCCAAATAATCATCTGCGATGCAGCTCACAATGATGGACTTTGCCCGCTTATTCTTTTCACTGAATTTGGCAATGACTGCACTATCCTGAGTTCTTGGAGCTGAACCAGTCACAGCTTCCAAAACATCGACACAGTCCAGGTACATTTTTACACGAAAACTCCAATTTTCGTAATTCGTACCGTCAAATTGTAAAATTCCGTGAGGAACTTCCTTGCGATGGTCGCCCATAACCTTTTGTTGTTAAATACAAATACGACTTTTGTTTTAGTAATATTCAAGCTGCTGATTTATTTCGAGTGAGTAAAAAATTTTCATTTTTAGAAAACATGAAAAACAAAAAAGCAAAACTAATAAGTTACAAATTATTAAAGTGTTTCTGAACACAGTGATTTTAACAGAATCGATGAAAAAACCATCTTAATATCAAGTGGCAAGAAAATATTCTTGCAATGAAATATATATATATGATATATATATAGAAATGAAATATATATATATCATCTACGTAACTCAATATTTAAGTTACCGAAGTAATTGTTTGTTGATGTTTGTTTATGGTCAATTGAAATCAGTGCTAAGAGGGGTTATATACCCAGGAATTTTTTCAATTTTTTTTTTTGTTTTGCTTTTTCCTAAAGTTTCAAGTCTCAAAAATATGTATGTGGTTAAAATTTAAAGTCAATATGTCAAAAAAAAAAAAAAAAAAACAAAGCCTAGTGAATGAACCGCCTTCCAGAGCACGAAGTGCTGGCCCTTATTTCCAAACGCGTTTTTCTCGAAACCATGCTTTTAAAGTCGGTGACGAAGATTTCTCGAAACGCAGTGAACCGATCGTTCTCATTTTTTTGCAGGCTTATTTTATTCATAATAATTTCGCACTTGTCATAGGATTTTTTTTTCCGTAGCTTCGTTCATTAGTTATAGGCAAAATAACCTTTTTTTCGGCCTCTGGATATATAGTTCCCCTTAAGATAGGTTTGCAATTGAAAGAACCTAATTTATTCACCATCGAAATGATCAATAAACATTTGTCATTTATACGAAATATTCCTGAACTCTGTTACCAAAATTTATATTCCTTGATTACAGTTCTGGCGTAAAATGTGCGGTGGGATAGTGTCATATTGATAACTTTGAGAAAATCATTGTTGACCTAGTATTATAATTAGCCTTGATATTAATATTACAATTTAAGCTTTAATATATACTCTCTTCCTTTCAGATCAACAAAAATTCACAATTCGCACCAAAATCAATGGGAGGACGAAAAAAATGGATACATGATCCAACAAGTAA
Organism: Pherbina coryleti; assembly: GCA_943735915.1. NCBI lineage: Eukaryota > Metazoa > Arthropoda > Insecta > Diptera > Sciomyzidae > Pherbina > Pherbina coryleti. The sequence goes on along the minus strand of OX030949.1, from coordinate 59,979,515 downwards.
GATATTTTATATCCACATCAAATAAAATTATAAAAATATTTTAAAAAACCACAAGAAACACTCGGACAAAACTACACTCTAAAGTCTTAGTAAAGGATCGAAAAATTGCAACCAAACAATATTTAAGCTAGATTTTATTACTTTTTAGATAGTAATCCACAACGCCCGGCTGAGAACCAGAACAGAATCAAAGCAATTGTCGACCGACGATGTTTTGAAGCAATAAAATACATTGAAGACGTGTGAACACGTGTAGAAATAAATCGTCCGTCGACAATTGCGACAAGCATACACCAATTAAGAGTCGGAACAGAATCAAAACGATTGTCAACCGACGCGGCAATAGTCGAGTAGATAGCGTGCTCGACTGCTACCCCAGACGTCCCGGGTTCGATTCCCGGCCAGGCCATGGTCCATGGCCAAATTCATCAATATTTACGACTTGAAGTGAAGGTGGTAGAGAACTTTGTGGATGAGATTGCCTTATAACTTGAATTGATTGAAGTAAAGGTATAACTTGCTTGCCTCTGATTCAAATTCACATGTTTCTTTGGCTTTCCACCACGCTTAGAACATCCTGCACGTGTTTAACTTGATTGCCCTTTCCTTCCTACTAATCTTTCACCCCATTTCGAACCAAGGCAGACTTGACTGAATAGGTATTTCACCTGAAATCCTTGGTTCAAGCTAAAAAAAAAGCGATTGTCGGTCATTGACGTTTTCAAGAAAAAGAACACATGCAAATGAATGAACACGTCCAGATTGAAATCGTCGATCAACGATTGCGACGAACATTCATCGAACCCGAACAGAACCAAAGCGACTGTCAGTTGTCGGATTCGTCGTGCAACAAAACACATGAAAATATATGCAGCCGCCAAAAATGAGATCGCCGTAAAAATACGCGACGCAAAAACGCCAGAATAGAATTCATTTTATTTTTTCTCCGACGGCAGTCGGAACTCTCTTTGAGTGACGTAAGTGTTGCCATATTTTGTATTCTCAGCGATTGGCATCGGTCGACAATTGCTTTGATGCTGTTTCGTCTCCTAAAAGGTGTCTCAAAAGACTCCTTTTTTGTGACAAACATAGAATACTAAATCTATGACAGCTATCAACAAAAAACATGGAGATTTTGTCAAGAAGTCATTAAAAAATTGTGAAAATTCACTACAAAACACCCGCCCACTTCTCTGTCATTATAAAGCATCGTCTCGCAACACTGGTCAATTTAATCAATAAGAAAGTCCACTATTTATTGCCCACTTTGTTTTGGGACCACCCTTTAAAACCCATTTTATTTTTTCTCTGACGACTTAACGATCCTCTTCTTGAGAGCAGCCTAACAATATTTTGCCATATTGTTACTAATAATTCAGTGTTACGTTCAGGTGCGTTCAGTGTTATTTTCTTAATTTTTATTTTCTTTTGAATCTCTCATTTCTGTTTATGTCATACATATTCTATACCTCAAATGACAGTAGTATTAAGTGCAAAATGAAAAGCAACACGGCATAAGTCGACAGTCGCCAACCGCTTCATTTTGGACGTTTTCTCATCGATTGCCGATAAGAGAGGATCGTCATTCAACTTGCGTTTTGATTGTGTTCCGGCTCTACGACATAACCCTGTAACATGCTAATTCAAATTTGAACGGTGAAATATTGTGCCTAGCGTTGAATGGGCAATGAATACACTCACACACACAGACATATTCGCTCACCCAAACATCACAAGAACAACTGTGAATATAAAAACCATAAAATACTTCTTTCCACTCGCAGGTGACCTTTGTCGTCCATTAAACTGCAAGAAACGCGAAATTTGCCTGCTGGAGGAAGAGTTTAGCGCAGTTTGCGTGTCCAAGAAGGAATTGCATAAGAATCGGTAAGTCGTGGAAAGGGTAGAAATCATATTTGAGAGTATTAACTTGTCTCAAGGGAGTCAACCTACATTTTGAGGCTATTCTAATGTTCAGCGCGTACAAGTAACTGTAATTAATAACGTATTTTTTTGCTTATCACAATCTTTTTGCCACCACCCAATAGCGATGAAATAATCTCGAAAGCTAAATACTTGGAAGAAGAGGCCAAACGGCGCGTCAAGCAAGAGGATGACGAGGACGACAAGAGCTTCAGCTCAGACGAGGATTCTAGAGAAGATGATGTATTCTATGAAAATGTTGGCAATACCGACAAGGAGGAGGAGGAAGATGAGGAAGAGTAAGTGGGCGTTTTTCTTCATAAGCCATTTTTTTTTATTCAATCATAAAAACGCGTAAAACTATGCTAAAGTTGAAGCGGTGAATTCTATAGCAGGGCTAAGACTGATATATTGAGCGCTGCCTGCTCAACCCACCCATCGAAGGTCACCTTAGGCATTCTAGCCTCTTAACTAACTTACAGCTATGGGTTGCTCTTGGCTGTATTGAAGAAAGCGTATAAAAAGGCTTGTCTTGGCCTATGGAATGGTATTTCGTCTAAAGCTTTTAATAACACGCATTCATGTTGTGCCTGCTCCTTCTCCTACTCTATAGTTATGTATGTAATGGAGATATGCAGGTTGCGATATGTTGTATCACACGAATGGCTGTTTCCATGACTGCGTTGGCATATTATTTGACCTAAGCCTAAATTGTGACCTTACACGCAAGCTTTTGCAATTGTTGCGATTTTTACCCTTTCGTGGTTAAATGAAATGGTTTTTCTCTATATTTCTAAATAGGTCAAAGTTGAAGGTATTAAATGGTCATATAATTCGTAACGGGTAACAAAATTTTATACAATTAATTAAGGCTAAGAGAGGGAATGGAAAAGTAATATCCCACATTTATTCTTTAATTGAAATATATTGGAGGGACTTCATTTATACCAGCCAACAAACTTAGCCCCTTCTTTCATCTAAAATTCAGTATAACTTTTTTAACACACTCCTTTTCTGTCCTTTTAATACCATAGATTCCTTACATCACTCAATAAGACAAATGCATTTATTATTATTTTAACTCGAAATATTTTCGGTTACATGCAATGACCTATATTTACATACAAATAAATATTTATCTACGATTACTAAGCCTACCGTTACAAAATGTTTCAACTTAAATATGTATGCAAAATGGCTGCCAAGATTCTTATCCGATATTATATGCATGCATATGCAAATGCATGGCGTGCATTAAGCAATTACTTTTCAATGTCACCGAAAGAGAGTCCGTTCACAAATGACCCGATTTGAGTAAACAACTTAAGCCGCAGAATGTTGGAGTTTAAATAGTTTGATTTATTCATACACACATGCAACTCAAAATATTGGTTTTTTATAGAAGTACGTAGGAATAATCTAAGTAAACTTAGAGCCGCTTTAAGTAGGGCTTCTATATAAAGTTTTAAAATCAAATTCGAAATGTACACCTTAAGTCTTTAGGCAAAACTAACATTTCTTCTACCAAAAGTTCGGGTGAAATAACCAATGAAATATTCACCCTTATTTTTAAACCGCGCTCCAGAAATGAAAAAAAGGATGACCCATTAATTCGATTTTTTGGTCATGACACAACGGTGACCACCGTTTAATGCAATGAAAATGCAAAAGTACAAAAAAAAAGTTACATGGAATTATAACTCGGTGACTTTGGACTACGGTAAAATGGGTCGACAATGAAAGTGAGATTTTTGGCCATTTAATACAAATAAGAAAAAAATTGATGACGTCACGAGGCTCCAAAGGGATATACCATTGTTACATTGATTTATTGTATGGCGCTAAGATAAACACAGAGAAACAAAAACAAAAACAAAAGCAAAATAAAAAAAATCAAAGCAAAAGCAAAAGCAAAAGAAAAAAAGCTTAAGCAAAAGCAGAGCAAAGCAAAACAAAACGTTGACGTTGTCACTTCAATACCTCCGGCTGTGTAGATTATAAAGTGCTGCACAAAACATTCTATTCATAGTAATAGTGTACACTATGTAGGTGCAGTGTATTTCAGTGTAGTCATGACATCGAACAAAAATGTTTTGTATGAAGCGAAGATAAACCAAAAATAATGTCATATTTTGAAAGCTCTTCGTTAGTGTCGTTGTGTTTTGAAAGCTTTGATATGAAATCAAACCATAGAACGACACTGAAGTAAAAGAAACGGGAAATTATAGCGAGCACACAGAGTGCACCACGCACTCACAAGTATAGAGGGTCAGTCGATAACAAAATTTTAAATTAAAAAATTTAAAAAAGCGCCATATCTCGAAAACGAAGCAAGATAGGTCAAAAACACAGCAGATATGGGATCAAAAATGGGTTCTCGAACTCGAGACGCACATAAAGAGGGGTCGGACGATATGATGAATAAGAAAAAACGCCATATCTCGAAAACGAAGCAAGATAAGCCACAAATAACACCAGATTTGGTTTTTTAAAGGGGGTCTCGAACTCGCGACGCACAGGTAGAAGGGTCGGATGATATGATAGCCTTGAAAAATGAGGAAGAATGCCATATCTTGAAAACAAAGCAAGATGGCCCAAAAAATCGATTTTTACGACATACGCGTATTGGTGTCGGCCGATATTAAGGCATGTTTTGTACTTGGCACCCTCGGTATTCGAGTGAAAATTTAAAATTTTAAGGAAAACTGTAGGAGATAATGGACAATTTTTTTGGGGTGAAAAATAAATTCAATAAAAAATTATTTAAAAATATTTTTTTTGTTATTATTTAACAGGATTTATTTAGGATTATACTTTAGTTTTCTTAGATACTGAATTTAAGTGATGACGATAGAGTCGAAGTACATACTTGATTAATGGTAAATGGCTTACAAGACAGCCGACTTTCTCTTTATCTTTTTAAAATGTCGTGGTGTACCCATTCTTTTGTGCGATGTTCCAATTACTGTTTATAGTGGTAAATCTCTCTTTCATTACAGGTCACAAATAGACACATAAAATTTTTCAGATCAAGGTTAAACATAACTAAAAATTGCTGAATGCAAAAAATCTGACGAATGTACTCAGTTTTATCATTCTTTTCAACTCTAAAACACTGGACATTTTATTTACTACCATGAAATACTACTAAATATAAAACAGCATTTTGCATTTACGTTGTCATTTGTTTTCGACGGCCGATCTTAGTGACATGCTTTTGTCTTTCCTTTGACATTTTCTGGAACAATAAATTGCTTATTAACAATAAATATTATTAACAAAATGTATAAAATTGTACTTCTACAATTTGTTGTATATAATACTTTTTCTATACATGATATTAGCCAATGGCAACCCATTGCAGTCATGCCCAACAGACACACACGCATACACAATTACACACAAAACAACTTCAGACGCAACAACAAGTCTTTGCGGTTGAAGCCATCGGTGGCTGCATTCATTAAAATTTCAATTCAGTGTAAATTCTATACGTTTTGCAATTTATGTCTTCAAAAAAATTTTAATCAGCCTAAAGACTTAAGACTAAAGAGTTCACACTTTAAATGCTACAAAAAAGGATTTCAGCTTTTGAACATTTACACAAGAGAATGAAAAGTAAAAATGAATTAAAACTTTTACAGCTCTGATACCCAATATATCATGTAAAATGGAAACCACAAAGCCAGTTAATATCTAAGTAGCCTCAATTATCTAATATAATTTCACTTCTCTATTATCTTATGCAAATGCTATGGATTCTGTTGATAATTTCTGCAATTACGCCCTCTTTTGGACGACTTGAATGTTGCTTACTTTGGGTGGCCTAGGCCGAGTGCGTTAAACACTGCGTGCAACACTCGATGCCAATCACACATAACACAATTTGATTATAAGAACCTCGGTTAAAGTCTTTTCAATGGCTTAAATGACCAATTTTGTTTTTTAATGTTCTTCATCAGTAGTACTTGTATGATAACAGTTAATTCAGCAATCCAATCAATTATGGTTAATTTCGGCGGATTCATCGTCACATTTGCCAATTCATTTTTTTGTTTGTACAGTGTTTTTTTCCTACTGACAAAAAATGTTTAAAGCATTATCAAAATATCAAAACTCGAAATTCACTTTTTCTATTGTTACAAAAAGGACAAAAGCTATTTACTTCAAATGGCTGTCAAGCACAAACAGCTGTGTAAAACTGGCTCAAATTTTAACTGTCATAGTTTGAAAGATGCCAGATGCTACAAATAATATCGATGGTTTGGCAACGTCATCTTTAATGAACAGACAAGTAATAAACCATGACCACAATGGAGTTCCACTTGTCTACCGAACCATTATTGTTTTTTCAAAATCGATTTCTTTTTAAATATATATGGGTCAATTGCATACAAAGTGCTCTTTTAACTCTGTTTTTAGGTAAAAACAAAAAGAAAAAAACAAATAAAACATGAGAAAGTGAGCACTGAAGAGTATTTATTGACAAAATATATTTTTCAGAATCCTAAAATTGTTTGCATATTTGTTTTGAAGAATGTTATATTGCTCTCTCGAACTCGCTTAATACAAAAACATGTGTCCCCAGTTACACTTTTTGATGAAAAGCGTAAAAAAAAGTTGAAAACAATGCAAAATGTTAACAAATAATAACTGTTTTGTAATGATAGCATTTATTTCTCATGTTTTATTTTGTTTTTATTCTCAAAACATTGTCATCGTGAATTTAGCTTTCGATTTAGTCCCCGCGCATTGTATTGAACGTCACTTTTTTTAACGCTTCGGTAGTTTTAATTTAGGTGTGGTATAGATGACAAGAAAGTTATATAAGAAAGTGCAGAGATAGTTCTCACGAAATTCTAAAAATTAAGACGATTAAATAATATTAAAGTAAATTTTTTTGTATTTTTCTCAGTACGTGTAAAAATGTATTGAACGTCACGCGGAGTTTTATTAAAGCAAAAATAGTAAATCAAAAAAATCCATGTTTAAAATCATTGTTTCATAGGTTTTGATTAATTTCTTTGTTTTCGTATATTTGCAAAATAAAATTCCTAAGAAAAAAAACTAAAACGTGGCAAATGTATTGAACGTCACTTTTAAGATATGTCACACCACCGGCTGAAGTATTCATTTTGTATTTCGTTTTTGTATATTTAAGAGTAAAAGAGCAAAGTTAACGCCTGCTGAAAGAGCACGAAGATATTGGGAAAAAATAAAGCTAGATAAGGAACGAAAGGAAGAATATAAACGAAAGCAAAAAGAATGGTACCTATGTATGACTTTGACCTGATTTTTGCTTTTTGTTTTTACTAACTGATATCGCCCATTTCACATTGAAGTGATCAGTTGCACTGATCATCTCCGATTTCTCTCAAATATTTTTCTTGCATTGGTTTATTGATTTGAAAACCAAATTCGAAGTTATAAATTTTTAGAATAATTGCTCGCGGCCAAAATAGGGTCTATTTGGAGTCAACGTAGCTCAATCAGCTTAAGACCGATTATCGGTAACATAGTATCATTGGAAAAGTTATTTCATCTTTTTTGAGGAAAAGTACAAAATTTTTGAAAATATTGCAATAAGTTGATTCATTCTTAATTTGTTTAAGTTCAATACCATGTCAGCAATACGTGCTATAATTTTTTTCTTTTTTATAATTTTCTTTTTTTTACGTTTTTACGTCAGGTTATACCTTTCCAATGATATAAAATGAATATGTGGCTTTAAAGAGTTCAGAAGTTATATTGTAAAATGTGAAGTCTTAATAAATTTTCAATACAAATTCAACTAGCTATTGACTTTTTTAATTTTTTGTAAAAAAAAAAAAGAAAAGAAAAATTGGATGAACATTTTATGTATAGCTGAATTATAAACTTTATATATACTTGTTTTTTTTTAGTAAAAGAATAAACCTGTTTTTTGTTAAACTCCCAATTCGATTTAAATTATTTGGCTAAGCGCAACAAAATGTATTGAACGTCACAAAATGTATTGAACGTCACTCTGTTGTTTTTTCTGAAATTGCTTATTATTTAACAGTTTTTTATTATTTATGGCTGCAAGTCTACTACTTTGAAAATAACCTCTATGTTGATGTCTTTTTGGAGAAAAATTTATATTCTTTCCCGTTAAAATTGGAAAATATGTAGGTGTTTTTGGTAAAAAATTATTATTTCTGTAACTGAAATGGCGATTTTTGCAAAATCTAATTTAACTGATTAAATAACTTAACAAACATCACAGTAATCATTAATTTACAACATTTTTCAAATTTTTAGTGATTTTTCCCGTATATCTGCTGTGTGACGTTCAATACAAAAATCGTATAAAAACCATAGAAAAAATTATTTTTTGCAGGGCCTAAAAACAGCTTCGAATTCTCCATTAATTTTCACTAAATTTGACTACTCTAACGGGAAAATTTAAAAAACTTTAAAAACAAAACATGAAAACCTCTTTGTGTACGTTTCTTTTGCAATTGACCCACATATATAAGTGTAAGTATTTCTTTCAGTGTAAAATGTGAAACTCATTATTCAATTAGTTCCGATATAACATTCAAAAGCAAGTCAATATTTTGGAAACATATCAAAAAATTAGTAGAGAGTTGATATTGGATGTTGGTGGGAAAGTTAGCCACTTTTAATAAAATAGATAAATACAAATATAAATATTTTATTGAAAGTTATTTTGGAAAATATTTTAATTTAATTATACTGCATTCAAAAATATGTTTGCAATGTACTTATGCCACATGTTACTTTATATGCGTAAAAGTTAAAATCAACATTTGCTCAACTATTAGGGGCTGGATTTATTTAGTGCCTGGATTCAAACAAGCACTAAATAAATATTATGTGCGCACAAATCAAACAAAAATATCAATCTACATAAAAATTATTAATGTTTACAACTTTTTAACTATCTCTCCCTCTCTCTCTCCCTCTCTCTCTATCTCACTGTCTATCTTTTTCTATTTACGTTGTCTGCAACAGCAACTGCAAGCCATGTCCTGTGGCCAAACCGATGTTCTTATGCGGTGCCGACAACCGGACGTACTCATCTCTATGCAGATTGGATTATCACAACTGCATACATTCAACATCCATAAGGATTGCCTGTAAAGGATTCTGTCCGTGCAAGGGTAAGTATGACAATAAACTGCACCACACCGCCTTACGCCCCCCTCCCTCCCCAAACACAGACAGCTACTAGATTACTAACTAAAATAAAAGCACTCAAATGCAAATGCAAACGCAAATTGAAAAACAAATACAGAGAGATAGAGCAGCAACAAGGATATCAGAAGTGTGACAATGGCGACACTACAAAACTACGCCATGATGAAGTGTTGTCAGTGTTGTGAGGTTGTCTCAACACAATCTCAACATAAGTAAATAGAAGAAAACTAAAAAAAAAAAAATATGACACACAGTAAAGTCAAGTCAGCAAAATAATAAATCCGAAGAAAATTAAGTGCTGAAGTTTGGGTTGTAGGTACCTAGTGCTCTATAGTTCAAAGTGCGGAAAAATAATTCAGCATAAATTGTTGTCTGTTTATGAACAGACTGTCAGTAGCATGGATTGTGAACGAATAGAACGAGGTATTAGCTTAAATTTTTAATTAGTTTTTATCATTGGTTGGGTAAGCGTTCATAGTTCCCAGATCCATTAACATTGCAAACTAGTAATTATAGTATTTTGCTATCAACATGGACGCGTTGCTGTTAACCTTACGGTTGCTTGTGAAATATTTCCCAGTTCAGTGAATTCATAAATAATACGGAAAATAAGTTTACTCTTTGTTATTTTAATTGAATTATTGCATCAATGCCGTAGATACAAGCATTACAATTTGGAAATATCCTAAATGAATAATTATACCAAAGGAGACTTATAACGAAAGCTCATTATGATGATAAAGCTCGCGTGCAGAAGCTGAACTAAAAATTCTTAATCACTCTTTCTTATTCAGAACAAAGTGTCCATCAATCAATCAAAAAAATTTAAGCATTTTATTTGTGAATTTCTTCATTAAAAATAATTTAATAATAATACAAATAATTAATTTCATTAAAATTACATATTAAAACAAATTTTCTTTTAAGATATCTATGTCGACATTCTGTAATATGAAAAATTTAATTTTGTTATTAATAACACGGTGTTACAAAATGAAAACAAATCAAAAAACTTGCCTCGAGACATAGAAGAGGTAGTAGGCCTGGTTGAACATAAGATAACTGCATACTTAGTTTTTTGAATATACCCTCAAAATCGGGATTTGTGGTCAAAAAACTGATTTTAGGTAGGTGCATGTATAGTTTGTTATGTAACTCCGTTATATCTAGCTCAATTTTAAAAATTTAAACATTGACAAAAAGAAGAAAAATATACCCTTAATATAATATATAGACCGTTTTTTTACAAAAAGAATTGACAAAGTTACAGCCAAAATCATTTGAAAATTTCTCATTTTTTTTTAATTTTTTCAACTTCAACAACGTTTTGTTAACAAATTTTGTTTTGTGGCACTATTAGTTTTAGCAGGATTCTGAAAGCCTGTTAAATTTTGCGTTCAACAAGCTATCATTTACTTCAATTGGATGAAATACAAAAGCACTATCGAATTTTTAGTATTCGTAATAAAATTTTTATAATAAATAAATTCGTAAATAAATTTTTTTTTTCTAAAAATGTTTTTTTGACCTTTTTCGTTTAAATATATTATCATAAAACTGGTGTATTGCCCGGATGTAACGGAACTGTTTGCAGTTTTCAACCACAAACACGCTCCGAATGAATGGCGTTTGTTTATTGAGGGATCTTGCAAGAGTATGATTTATTTAAAAACTTTTTGTGTGATTCTTGATATGTTAAATTCTGATATATGTATGTCGCCGACAAGGCTCTAACAATACTGTTTGGAATGCAAGGTGGATATACTAAGTATCCTTGCATTATTTGCGAATGGGATAGTCGTGCGACTAATAAATATAAGCAAAAGGAGTAGCCACTGCGTGCTTCATTTCAAGTTGGCAAAAAATATGTTTTGAATACTCCACTGGTGCGACCTGAAAATGTAATCCTACCGCCCTCGGTAGTCGAGTTGGTAGCTTGCTCGACTGCCACCCCAGAGGTCCCGGGTTCGATTCCTGGCCAGGCCATGGTCCTTCGATTTTAACTTTTCTTAATTTTCTATCCTCATTTCTAATTAACTGAAATTAAAAATTCATCAATATTTACGACATGAAGTTGTAGTTGATGGTAGAGAAGTTTGTGGATGAGATTGACTTATAACTTGAATTGACTGAGGTAAAGGCATAACACTTGCGTCTGATTCAAATTCATATGTTTCTTTGGCTTTCCACCACGCTTAGAACATCCTACACGTGTTTCACTTGATTGCCCTTTCCTCCCCACTAATCTATCATCCCATTTTCGAACCAAGGCAGACTTGACTGAATAGGTATTCCACCTCGAACCAAGGCAGACTTGACTGAATAGGTATTCCACCTGAAATCCTTGGTTCAAAGCTAAAAAAAAAAAAAAAAATCTTGCAGCGTTTCCTAGGTTAAGTGAGTCCAAAATCAAAGAAAGTATCCTGCACGTTCAAATCTTTTATAAAAGTTATTTATTCATTTCGGTTATTCTGAGGTTTATTTGTGGGCCCACAAATTTGGAAAATTTTCTTGGACACTGATTTCGTTTCTAAATTAAATCCAGTTGAAAAAAAGAGCTTGGAATAGTTTTATTTCGTTATGCATTTATTTCCTCGGCAACAAGAAGAGTCGAAATTACTTAGATGTTGTAAATGAATTTTTAAGTGCCTACGAAGAAATGGGCTGCAATATGTATATTAAAATACATTTTTTGCACTCCCATATAAACTTTTTCCCGAATAGCCTTGGGCAGTTTAGTGATGAACAAGGAGAAAGGTTCCACCAGGAGATGGAAGCTATAGAAACCTGCTTTCAATGAAAAAATTCCATAAACATGCTGGCAGACTTCTGCTGGTCCCTAAAACGTGAAATCGATTATAATATATATAAACGAAAAAGGTCAAATAAACATTTTTAGAAAAAAAAAAAAAAAATTAAAATTTTTTGTATTTTATTACAAATACTAAAAATTCGATAGTGCATTTGTATTTCAGCCAATTGAAGTAAATGATAGCTTGTTGAACGCAAAATTTAACAGGCTTTCAGAATCCTGCTAAAACTAATAGTGCCACAAAACAAAATTTGTTAACAAAACGTTGTTGAAGTTGAAAAAATTAAAAAAAAATGAGAAATTTTCAAATGATTTTACCTGTAACTTTGTCAATTCTTTTTGTAAAAAAACGGTCTATATATTATATTAAGGGTATATTTTTCTTCTTTTTATCAATGTTTAAATTTTTAAAATTGAGCTAGATATAACGGAGTTACATAACAAACTATACATGCACCTACCTAAAATCGGTTTTTTTACCACAAATCCCGATTTTGAGGGTATATTCAAAAAACTAAGTATGCAGTTATCTTATGTTTAACTAGACCTACAACCTCTACTATGTCTCGAGCCGAGTTTATTTTCACTGTTACACCGTGTAATTTAGTTGAAGTACAATAACATTTCATTTTTTTAATTTTTTTAATTTCAATTTTTTTCAAGTTAAACGCTTAATTGTGAACAATTTGTGAACTACTTTTTCCCATCTTTCTGGAATTTTCGGATACCATCTCGAAAAAAGATGCATCTTTTGATGCTATCCATGAATCGATCCAATTTTGAAGTTCTTAAAAAGAGCTAAAATCTTGATACTCAAGGGCATGCGTCATCGACGAAAACAAATAGTAGTCGGAAGGGGCAATGTCTAGGCTATACGGCGGCTGGGGTAGGACTTCCCATTTCAGCGTTTCAATGTATGTTTTGGCCGGGCTGCGCAACATGTTGCCGAGCGTTGTCATGTTGCAAAATTACCTTGTCGTGCCTTTGCTTGTATTCTGGCCGTTTTTCCTTCAATGTTCGACTCAAACGCATCAATTGAGTTCGGCAGAGTTTTTTCATCCAGTTGTAGGACCTCATAGTACGCCCAAATGGTCCCACTCAAAACAAAGCATGACCTTGCCCCTGTGAATATTTGGTTTTGGCGCCGATTTTGGCATATGGCCGGGCGGCCCGTATGATTTTTTACGCTTGAGGTTATCGTAATGAACCCATTTTTTATCACCAGTCATAATACGATGCAAAAATTCCTCTCCTTTTTGCCGTTGGAGCAGCTGTTCACAAGTGAAAAAAATTGTGTAGGTAAGAATTATAAAAAGCTCTTCATAGCGACTCAGAAATGTTTCAAGATGATATGTTTTAAGAATTGGTCCAAGATTTCTATGCTGTGCGCGCATTTTTGGAGACGTATTTTTCTGAAGTACAGAATACGAAAAAAACTGACTTGAAAATCATTACGAAGTAAAAATTATTTTAAATAACTTTTCCCATTAATTTCTTGGTCAAATTTTAAAAGTTATTTCAGAGGAAAATGAGGAAAATTTCAAACATGAAACTTTGTTTATAAAAAATTTGTTTTATTAATTCCTGAAGGTTTGTTGGGTATTTTCCATGTCTGTCGCTTTACAATTTTTATTAAAGTTCCACGCCCTTTTTATAATCCCGCCCACTTTATTGATCGTACTTTATAATGATTCTACCTAGCCCTGTGCCAAATTTCAGTTTCCAAGTATCAATATTCACCGATATATATTACTTTCCTTAAAGTGCCACACCCTATGTACAATCCCGACCACTTTTGTAATGATTCTATCTATCCACCTACCTGTATACAAAATATTAGTACGCTAGTGTCAATATTAACTGAGATATAGTATTTTTATATTGCCACACCCCTTTGTTGAAAACCGCCCACTTTTTTGACATAAATTTGTAGTAACTGTGCCTACCCCTGTACTCAATTTCAGTACCCTGGTGTCAACATTATTCGATATACATAGTTTTTCTAATATTGCCACACCCCATTGGTGAATAACGCCCACTTTCTTGACCGTAATTTTTAATAATTCTGCTTTCCCATGTACTAAATTTCAGTACCCTAGTGTCAACGTTATTTGATATACAGTGTGTTTCTAATATTGCCACACCCCTTTGTCAAATAACGCCCACTTTATAGACCGTAATTTGTAATCATTGTGCCTACCCCTGTATTTTACTGTAAATTTCAGTACCCTAGTATTAATATTAACTGAAAAACAGTGTTTTTCTAATAGTGACACGCCCCTTTGTCGAATATCGCTTAATTTTTCAAAAAAAGACCTCCGCGTTAATGGTATCTATCTGTTGACAAACAATTTGGAAAATCAGGCAAGTGCTCTAGGAATTATCGATTTACATATATTAAAAAAAAAAAAAATTAACCAACGCTCTTGAGAAACTCCTCATTTTTGAAGTCGGTTAAAAATTAAAATAACGAGATTTATGAGTAATTTTTATAAACGTCATCAGACACCATTTTGGAGTCACTTTGGTTTTTGGTGCAGGATCCTTGAATGAATATTTACTTCTTGCCACAAAGGCCCTGAGCGTTCTTCCCCCGTTCCCAATAACTTAGTTCTAAGAAACGGTATTCTTAACCTATGTAGCTATAAAAACAAAATATCGCAATAGACTAGGTACCGAACCTAGTCTATTCAAGAGACTTCAACTCTCTTGAAGAGAATTCAACAAGAGAATTTAACTCACTTCTATCAAGCCCGATATCAACCCAGCAGTTATTTTGGAGTCAATTGAAAAAGTCAACTAGTTCATTTCTAGCGCAGTTCGCAGTAGCTCTGAAAAAGTACAAAAAGCGTTCAGTGTGGAACAGTTATCTTTGCTTTTGTTTTCAAAAGTATTGCTGACAAAAATAAATGCATTCTGGCTACTTTTTAAAATTTGCTGCGCACAAGAAAAAATAAAAAAAAAATGTTTATAGACAAAATGTTTTCTGGATTGTGGATGGAAAAGATGGTACAAATGAGATCTTTAGGTCCTTTCCATTGCACTAAATTCTTACACTTTTGATATGTTCACTTTAAAACTAGTTAAAAAAGAACCACTTTCAGGCTACTGCGAAAGCAACCAGTTTAAAAATGTCCCTAATGCAACTAGTTCAAATATAGGAAAAAAGGAGTGTTTCTGGGGACAATTAACTTTTCCTTTGACATCAACCCGCAAAAAGCGTCAGTTCGTTCAATGTTAAAGGGTATTATAATGGAACTAGTACTGGTCCTTTTTGGAACTAGTTCAGAACTATTTCAAATTTGGTCCACTTTTTTGCTGGGAAACAATTGATGGAAAGTAAAAAAAACAGTTTCATACCCTCCCATTAGATATTTTATTATGTATCATGATTATTTATAAATAACACACATAAAACAGTTTTTGATTATTATAGGGCTCCGTCAAATATTTTGCTTTCCAAAAAGGGTTCTATCGTCAATAAGTTTGAGAACCGCTGATCTAAGTTATGCTTCTAACTTGTGAGCAAAAGTATTAGAATACATTCAAAGTATAGTTATTTGTGGACGCACGTTTCATATTTTCTAACTTCGCAGGAAATTCATCCACTCTTCTTTAACGAGGTTATAATAGCTTGGCCCAGTCTATAGCGTATTGGATCGAGTGCGACGAGCACTCATATCCAAAGCAGCCGCCAGTTATCAAACAGAGATATAACTTATCTCTAGGTCAAGCGGCTAAATGTACATATTTATTTTGACAGTATTTCCCGTTTCATTATTTGTTGTCATAATCAAAAAAATTTTACATTAATTTTTAGCTGTCAAATTGTTTTTATTGAAACATTGCTTAAGCAATAAAGGATTATCCATGTCGGGTTTTGGAATGGAAAACCGTAGGATTTGGTAGTTATCAAATTTTCATGTCAACCAAACATTGTGTAGTCAAAGGTTTGTCAATTTATAATATGGAACGTGTTACTACCAAATAATTCCTTAATATTCTTAAATTGTTCTACAAAAATGATAATTCTGTGAGAAGATTATGGTCAAGAAGTCGTCATAATCGTCCTACTGAGCGAATTATTCGCAATATAGTGAAGAAATTTGAAGAAGTGGATCGGTCGCAAATATTGTAGACATGTTAGAAAAAGTGTGGCTGAAGGCCTACATTTTTCAATTCGACGACGCGGTAGCAATTGGGATTGTCTTATGGCTCGTTATGGCGTATTCTGAATTTTGATTTGCATTTTCATTCCAAAGTTCAACTCACACAAGAATTGTTGTCTGCCGAAAATGGATAGCGCAGAATATACGCACATTGGGTACTGGAATAACAAGAATTAAATGCTGATTTTTTGAAGCAAATTTTCTTCAGCGATTGTGGAAAACCCAATATTGTTCAAAAATAAAATTAAATAATTTAAGACAGTACATTCTGAATGACTCCATTGATTGATTTTCAGTTTTTATTGTTGAAATGACTCATAATAATTAAGAATTAATTGACTGTGTTTGAGTTTGTTTATGTTGTAATATCCTTGACCCATGATGCGAGGGGTACATTTTCGTAGGAAGAATGTTAAAATAACAACCGTTTTTATACTTACCCCCAATAATGACGTATTATGTGTGACAGAAAAGTTTTGAATTTTACTTTGCTTCCTAAACAAGCCAGACTGATGTGGTAGGTCGCTGTCACTCATAGTGTGGGTGGGGATGAGTTCTGAAATATACTAAGAATATCTTGTGACCAAGTCAACTGAACCTAACCGAATCGATTTGAAATCGTTGTAAATTTACCCACAAACGAGCTGTAACAATCTATTGCTTTTCCGTCTTCTCTCATTGCAGATAATGTTGACAACAAACGCTTGCAGCATATTTCCGAGCGACAAAATGCTTTCAATGCCAAATACAAAAAGACTCTGGAGCAGCAATATAAGGATAGTATAAGCAGTAGCGGCGGCAACAACAACAACAATTACAACATTGACAATGCCAATACAAACAACTTCATCATGAGCAATGGCAATAAGAATAGTAATAGCAACAACAATAGCCCCAACAACAACATCAACAACAACAGCAATGATAATAAAAACAAAAATGGTAACAACAACAGCAATAACAACGACATGAACTCCATTAAAGATGTAAGTTTAACAATCAAGTCATCAACACACACAACAGCAGCTTCCCATCAGTTGCACTATGACTGCAATTGTTGTCGATTGCACGAAACAGCAATAGCGACAAACATAATATGTATGTTGTTGCATGCAATCTATTAAACGGTCTTCGCCATACAGTGACTGCAAAGAATATTCGAACAAGTTTTAAATTTTTTTAACTATGTCGTTGAGAGGGTTAAATAAGTGCTTTCTAACTAAACTTTTTATCGATGACCGTTTGCCAGTATTGCAACATTTACATGACACTGTAAAATAACGGTATTTTGAGTTATTGCATTTGAAAACATATAGTTAACAGCTGTATGCATATGTTATCTGCTTTTAGGCGCTCAGGCTATAATCGATAAAGTTAAAAAGTAATAAACTATTCCACTTCAACTCAATTTAGTTCCAACGACTTGTTTTGATCTCTACCTCACAGATGAATATGACGTCTATAAAGCGACATTTCAAAGTGAAATGGTTCCACAGAAAAATCATAAACGCCATTGTTAAACTTCATTGTTGGATTATTCGTTGAAGTCACTGTATATCAGAGGATGTTTATTCTTGCGCTCTTCCATTTTCTCGTACTTTATATTAATAATAAATAAACTTATGTTCTTTGTTGTATTTCTCTTCCATGTCCTTGTTATACTCGCATATTTATTACTATTGATGCTAATACGCTTTCCTCGACGCTATTGTCAATGCTTGCTTTATATGCTGCTCATCGTTTGCTCAGGATAAGGACGATAATAATCGACATTACAATCACATCAATTCTCAGTTCACATTCACTCCGGAAGAAATTAAATACGATAACAAACACTATAAATATCTCAAGTATACAGCGTACAAGAAGGTACAAATTTAATGTTATAATAAGAATAATTTCAATATTTATAGGATTCATATGATTCAGGTTGTGTGGGGCGATATGCTCACGACACACAGTGTAAGATTTTGCCATTAGAGCGTGCTAAAAGAGAGTGTCATAAAATAAACTACTTTGAAAGTGTACTAGAAATTTGATGTTGAAGCTTGACAAAACATGGGTGGGATTTGCTTACTGTAACGTCCTCCTCCCATAGTACTGTAGTACATTTTTGCCCATAACTTACGTTGCGCTGGAGTTTTTACCACAAAAATAAGTAAGCGGTGTATCAACAAGAGGTATAAGATTTATTTCTTGAATAAAACAAACAATTGTTTGAGTGTCTTCAAAATTTTTTATTGGATTATAAAGTAGTTACATGGAAATTATGTATGAAATACAATATTTTTCTCATAGTCGACTCGATTTATCCTTTAATTAATCCTTAATCCTTAATCCTTAATCCTTTCTTTTTAAATTTACGATTACTCTTTCGCTTAATTGGGGCTCTATTTCGTCGGTGGTGACTTCAATGTCGAATTGAGAGTTGGAATTTTTTTGCGGATGGTTAGCTTAGATCACTACCCAAAGGAAAGAACTCTAGCAGTATCATAATATTTTCGTGGCTAATTGGTGTATCCAAATCACGAAGTTATTTAAGAAGGAAACTTCAGGCGCAATAACTTAATTGTTTCGCGATTTGCATGTCACATCATCCTGTTGAAAGTAAAGGTCGTCTGGATGCATATACTCCATCTCCAATCATAAAAAATTATTTATCATCTCTCTTTATAGCACTCCATTGACTATAATGGTCGTCACTCGAAGCGTGAGCTCTTCCGTCGTTTGAGCTCATTTTGGAAAAAGTACGGTCTTATGACGGCTCCGGACGACAATCTGAAACAAACAGTCAATCGTTGTGAGTGTATCTCCTGAATCACTAACGGTTTTTTTAATCCTCAAATGCGGCAATTTTGCTTTTTCGTCAGAAAACACGATTTCTTTTTTTTTTGGCAAAAAATATGTTTTCTAAATTCCCAAACAGAAAACATTCGATTCTGCTGATGGTCCGACAGGTGCAGTTCTTGAGTCAATTGCAAGAATGATAGAAACAAGATTACGAGTTCCGCAGTCCCGTTATCTAATGCTCTCTTTCTCAACTGAGTGCATGACGTCACACAGTACTTTTGCTTGACAAAAACGTATGCAATCTATTTTCGTAAACGAAAAATATGAATTTTTTAAACTTTCAAGATTTTTATCTCCTAAAATATTCAAGACTGACAAAATTTTATTATACCAATGGGTTAAGGAGGTCCATGTACATATTATAAAAAGAAGAAAAAAAATATTTAGCCGTGGGTGTGGGAGTAAAATTATTCCAAAGTCTGACAATATCGCTTGTGACGTCATGCTCCCTCTCTCTCTCTCTCTCTCTCTCTCTCTCTCTCTCTCTCTCTCTCTCTCTCTCTCTCTCTCTCTCTCTCTCATCTGCGGAACGCGTAATCTGGTTTCTATCATTCTTGAGTCAATTGTACGCATGTAGAGCCAAAATTTTCGTCAATTTTCGTTGCAGTGTGGATGTGGAGAGGTTGAGCACCGTGACAAATTTTGATGCTTGGGACGTTTGTAACACTTTGTCTTACTGCGTCGATATTTTCGGTCGGAGATCCGGTGCGATGTCGTTTCAGTGTTTTCACATCAAGTTTTAATGACACTTTTGAAAAGGTCCTATACATAGCTCATTTTGGTACAAGCTCGTGTAACTTTAAAAACGTCTTACGTTTACGTAAGTGAGCCAAATTTTAATAGCATTTGAACTTGCTCATGTACATGAACACTACAAAATATTTGTTGCGTACACGCCCACGAGCGTGTGAGCAAATGAGACAATTGAGGCATTCATGAGACGTGATTGGAATAAAAAGAGGTCATAGTAGAGCTCATAGATGAGCTAAAGGAATTTGAAGTATTCTTTGAACTTCTTGGATAAAAACCATGAATTTTTTAACAAATGTGTTTTACTGGGGTTATATAAGGCTACATGGACCATGGATAAAACTACTAGGAGTCCACAAAACCCAAAAGAGCCCCAGTATTGCCCCAGAGTATGACAATTTTTCATAGATTCTTGTTTAAGGAGTCCACAAAACCAAAATAAAGGAGTCCACAAAACCCAAAAAATTCAAATAATCTAACTAGTTCCATATATAATCGCAGTGGAACTTATCTATCTGAAAATCCTAGATAGATAATTGTCTAAGGAATCCACAAAACCCAAACAATTCCACTTATTCCATAGATAGTTCCAGTGGAACGTATTTGACTGATAGTCGTAAATTTTAATCAAAGGTGTCCACAGAATTCAAAAATTTCCAATGATCCAACTAGTTGCTTAGATAGTCTTAGTGGAAAAATGGTTCAACTTATGACATACATGACAAGCGAGTTCGTTTTGATAGGTACACGACATGGGATCTCATTTATCTCGCTTGTAGACGAGAGCCATAAAATATCATGATATAATAATTACAAGGTAGCATTGACAATTGCTTGGGAAACCATCTCCTGTCAAAAAATATACTCAAAAAGAGAGCGGTCACAATCGGCCATTGGAAACACAAACAATGTTGAAAACGTTGAAGTGAAAAAAACAACGACCTTAGCAGATGCATTTTCACAAACAGCTGTTTTTGATAGGAGATGTTTTCTTGTAGAAGAGAAAATAAGCACTTGTCAATGCTACCTTATATTACTATACCATGATAAAATATTAAGAAGGGCACATACGCGAGCACATACGATTATATATCACAAAGACTCTTGAGCAGATGGTTCTGAACTCTGCTTTTGAGTTAAGATATAAAAGAAATGTTTTTTCGGAATGTACGGAATATCCATAAATTCAAAATTAAAAATATTAGGAAAACTACTTAACTCGAATACAGTAGTTTTCGCTGAAGTCTTATTTTGTTTCTTAAACTTAAAAGTATACATTTTAAATTTTTTCTAAACTACTTGTACACTTTTACACATTTTTGTATACATTTGAAATTTTTTCTAAACTACTTGTAAATTTTAAGTTATTAAAAATTTTTTTTCGAAGTAACGAATTGCCATTTTACGAAATGGGAACAAGGAACAACAAGTTTAGTCCACTGCCCTACGAAGTTTATTTTGGAAAAATTTCCTACTTTGGCACCCTCGATTGGCAAAATCGAACTTTATACCAAATAGAGATAAAATAAAACGCAATGATTTTATAAAAACTCTTCTCTTTGCCGCTTTTTCAAAGGACAATCAATTCCAGGACGATAAACACAAAATTCGAGGCTACAATGAAGTCGTCGACAAGCCACAGAAGTACACCAAAAACAATAACATGAACAGTGGTGAGCAACTGACCACCGATCAAGAGTCTATACTCCTTAAATTTAAATTCATCTCAATTTTTCAGGCTACCCATCAAAATCGCCTGAGTGCAAGCCCCAACAATTGACCGCCATTGGCAATCGTCTGCTCGACTGGTTCTCCGTCATCATGGCCGACAGCAAGAAACGTCGTCAGCACAATCAAAAATCAAAGGCCCACTTTCCACCCGCCTGCAAAACTGAAGCCAAATGGATGTTCGGCCATTTAGATCTGAATAACGATGGCTTCCTGTCGTTGCAGGAAATGTACGATTTGGAGCACGATCAGAATGAACGTTGCATCAAACCCTTCATCGACACCTGCGATCTTGATCAAGACAACTCGATTAATACACGCGAATGGTGTCGCTGCTTCGAAAAGACCGATCGTCCTTGTGCTGCGGTGCGTCGAAGAATCGCCGGCGATTTCGCAGGTGAGATAGGTATATATGGATTTTTTTAATTATATTTTTCCTTACAAAATATTTACAATAAAAATTAATTGCAATAAAAAAAAAGAAAGATTTTTTCCACAAGTTTTGCATTTGCCACAAAATATAAAAAAAGCCTTTGCTTAAACCTCTTTCAACAAAACTTTAAAGCTGCTCACTTTTACGAAGCTATTCACAGTCAATTCTTTTTATCACTTACTGCTTTATCAAATCTTGTTATTTTTTCTTCAATTGGCTTGGCTTTGTTTTATTTATTTATTTTTGACGGAATTATATATTTAATAACGATTGCATATATATGAAGCTTTTATTATGATTCCTCTTTGAAAAAAGCTTTACCATACCTTACGCAGCTCACCTGCTTTTAATTGTTCTTTGCTGTTTTTGTTCAATTAATTATTTAGGCGCCTATGCACCCGACTGTGATGTTCAAGGATTCTACAAACCCACACAATGTCATAACTCGGTTGGCGTCTGTTGGTGTGTGGATAAACATGGCGTGGAATTTGCAAACACACGCACTCGAGGCAAGCCAAATTGTGGTAAGTGTTGCCAGAGTGTGCAAAATGTAGTCGACACAGGTTTGTACGAATATATAGATATTAACAATACTGCGTTTAACATGTGCTAAAATATTAAAATTATTCACACGGTGCTAAACAATAATTGGAAAATTTTAAATGATCGTGGGAAATACGGGAAATCCGTTTTAAGTTTTCAACTAGAAAAATAACTATTTAAGCTTCCTTTAAATTTCGTTTAAAGTAAGTTGAATTTGGTTTTGTTGAAAATGGCAATAATATGGAATAGATAGAAATAGGTTTTGCGTTTCATTCATACATATATTAAGTTTCAATGAACGAGTACATTGGTTGTTGGTCATAAACGAAGTATTATCGCAACCTTACGATTTTTTAAGGCTCCTTTATAAAAACTTGATTTTTAAATATCTAATAATAATAATAATTTTTAATATAATAATAACACTGTGCAAAAATTTAAGGGTCATTTAAAATAACTGAAAAAACCCCAATGGTTTCTGATAGCCATTGGTCCATAGAACATATCGTCCAAGGAATTTTTCTGGGTTTGCTCAAATAACCAATATTTTCAAGGTCACATTTTATACTATGGGGCCGTAGTTAATTTCCTTTAACTCCTAAACTAAGAAAAATTTTAACTAAAGACTAAGAGCCGTTTTCACAATGTCCGGTTGTGTAGCTCTTAACCAGGAGATAGCTAACCATACGATAGCTAAAAAAAAAATTTCGGTTTCACCAAGTTCTGATTAAGTAACCTTCGGTTAAATGATTAATTGTGAATTTTTCAATTGTGAATACGCGAAAACTGCATGTCATTTTTTATTTTTATTTATTTGATTTAATGGTAGTACAATTAGACTGAAAGTCTTATTTAGTACATCAACTCATAGTGAATATTACATAAGTTATTATAATTTTTAAATATATAGACCTAAGAGCAAGAAGATAGGTATATAGGTATATTCAATAACGCTTCAATATTAAGAAACTATAAATTATAGAAACCCTTGATAATCATCCCTTGATAGTCATCTGTCTTGTGTTTACGTTTTTTTGTGATTTTGTACCGCGACATGAAAGAAAAGTGAAAAAAACTCAACAAATTGCCAAATTTAACTCCATTTGACAAAAGATTCCTTGTTTTTGGATAAGTGTGTAAAATAAATATAAAATTGTTTACTCTACTCAGCTGTTCTTCCGACTAGCAGCTAACCGGAACCACAACTCGCCGTTAACTTAATCAGAACTTAACTGACAGTTAAGCACTAACCGAACATTGAAAAAACGATTTTTCGCTAACCGCTGGTTAAAGTTCTGGTTAGTGCTTAATCGGACATTGAGAAAACGGACCTAAAGGATACATAATACTGTGGGCAAAAAATAACGTGATTTGTTTGTACGTCCGAGTCATAAGCGTAGACCCAAGTCTCATATGCAGTTACGATGCGTTTCATTTTGTCTTGATAGTCGAAACGTATTGTTTCGCACAAATCAACGCGGCACACAATGTAACGAGTGCGGACAAAAATAGCTTACGAAAAAAAGTCATAAATTTATAAATCTAAATATGCAGAATTATAGTTAAGAGTATTAATATGCTTCATGTAAGAGGACTTTGCGATAGCTTTTCAATTATGGACATGCCACTCTTTAAAAGTTGACTTGAAAATATGATGAAATTCTTCTTTTTACAATTTGACACTGTATATACAGTGTTGCGCAAAACAATAGCAACAAAATAAGTGCGCTACTGCAAAAGCTTGTATCTTTTTTAATTTTGGGGATACACATAAATTATTATAGGAACCAAAGCGTATATTCATACATCATATAAAAAACAAATCATATTCAAATTTGGTTTTGTTGTTTTTATTAAATTTAAAATTAATGTGACTGCATTCAATTTGTTTGAGTTCAAAACAAAAGCAACATTATTAATATTTGGTGTAAAATCCATTATTCTTGATTACCGCTGCACATCTGTGCGGCATCGACTCTATTAAATTAGATATAGTGGTATTAGGTGTTTGTTCCCACTTAAGTTTCAAGGCTTCATACAGTGCAGTTTTATTGGAAAACCTTCGACCAGAAACTTTTTTCTTCAAAATCCCAAAAAGATTTTATATGGGATTCAAGTCTGGTGATTGTGACGGCCAATCAAGGACTTGAATCCCATTGTCTCTAATGTAATTTTTGATGAGCTTTGAAGTGTGCTTCGGGTCGTTGACGTGCTGAAATGTCCACTGAAGCGTCATATTCCACTTTGCATGTGGTAGCATCTTGCTTTCCAAAATGTCTTTATTTACAAATCGATCCATAATACCATCGATTTTATGAAATGGTCCGACTCCATCATAGGAAAAACAAGTCCAGACCATAATACCACCGCCTCCGTACTTAAAACTTATTTTGCAGTTTCGGGCTTCAAGTCGTATACCTGGGTGGCGCCGTGCACTGTACATCCCATCTGAATTAATCAAGTTGAACTTTGATTCATTGCTAAACAAAACTGTTTTCCATTTTTGAACTGTCCAATTTAGGTTCTATTTTGCAAAACTGAGTCTAAAAAACAACAAATTGCAACTCGTTGTCACAATTTCAGACAGAGTGTTTAAATTATAACACCTCAACTTTTTTCTTTAAGTTTAGCTGTACACAGAAAAAAAAGAGTAGAACTTTTACCTAAAAATTTAGTCAATTCAGCTAAAGTAATCCGGTGATTTTCAGTCAACGAATTTGATTAGGTGCGCTACCAATTTCTAAATGTTAATTATATGCAATTATATTGGGTAGTTTAACTGCGAGAGTAGCTAAAAAAACCTAAATATTTAGGTGTACCTTCAACCAGAAAATAGATAAGACACATAATTTATTAGAAGAATAAGCTAATTTTTTTTTAAACTATGACCACTTCAGATTAGGCAAGCCACCTACTAAGTGTAGAAAAATCATCTAATTATTTAGATAGCATTCCCACTTAAGAGTGGGAATGCCGTGCAAAAAATATGCAAAAAATATGTTTTTTGTTTTGCAGTTTCTATTTTGAAGTGAAACTTTCCTTAGGTGACTTTACTTCATTTCGTCACATGATAGAGAAGAAAGATTTGTTTTATAGCAGATAGAATGAGAGAGATATATACATTGTATAAATGACTGAAAAATTTCTTTGCCACCGCTGAGATTCGAACCTGTGATCTCAAGATTTCAACAACCAACGCCTTATCTATTGAGCTAAATTTCCATTACAAGAATTTACTCTACATACCAATTAATCAAATTGCTGTAGATGCCCAGTGGAAACATAATTTCAGAGTTGTGGACCTCATATTTTTATATACGTTTTGTTCACAAGTTATCAAACGGCGTAACAGCACAGCGGTAAAGCGTTTGACTATAACGCCAGCGGACCGAGTTCAATTCTCGCGTGAAGCTTTACTTTTTGTAAAATTTTCTCACTTTGTTTTTATTTATGTTTTTTATAGGAGAGCGCTGTGCTCCTATAAAATTCAAATACGGGAAAAAAACAAATTGTAAGGAAAGCATTTGATTTATCCACGTAAATATTTATATAAAATTTATACTGAGGCGTGGATAATGCTAATATGCGTTATTTCCCTAGTGTACAAACAAATCGACAACTTGCATTAGGTAAAATAACTAGAAGAATTAGATGATTTAATAAGCAAAATTTTAGTTGAATTAACTAATTTTAATTAGGTGAATTACCTAATGCATGATTGTAAAATTAACTGTGTAAGTAGAAAAGTTGTTGAAAAGATTAGGTGAAATAGAAACTTTCACATTAGCTAAACTAGTTTAGGTAATAAATCAATTCTTTTATTTTCTGTGTAGATAAAGGTTTCTTTGCCGGTCTGTAACTCCTTAAATCGTTCTCAATGGCTCTTCTGCGAATAGTGCTGTGATGGATATCTAAATCAAGTGTCCGAACAACCTCTTTGGAGGTGGCAAATGCATTTTGCTTGAACACGCCACAAATGTTCCTGTCATTACGCAGCGATGTCTTCCGCGAGCGCCCTCCTGAATGTACCGTTGTTACGTCTTTTGTGATGATATACTTTTTTATTAATCTAAAAACTATTGACCGATTAATATCAAACTTTTTCGCGATAGATATTTGCGATTTTCCCCTTCTTATATTCGGAAATAATTTGCTATTTTAGAGTTTTACAGTATTTATCAAGTGCCATTATAAATGGATCAGTCAATGTCACAATTGGCGCAAAAACAAAACTAAACATTAATGTTTATTACTCACAAACAACATGTGCTTTACAATAAAAGAACTTTTACTAATAATTTTTGGAAATTCTGTTCTCTTTTTACATTTTTTAAGTTTTGTTGCTTTTGTTTTGCATTCAAACAAATTGAATGTAGTCGCATTAATATTAAATTTAATAAAAAAAAAACAAAACCAAATTTGAATATGATTTGTTTTTTATATGATGTATGAATATGTGCTTGGTTCCTAAAATAATTTTTGTGTGTTCCCAATATTCAAAAAGATACACGATTTTGTAGCAGCGCGCTGAATTTGTTGCTATTGTTTTGCGCAACACTGTATCTTAATAAGGCGCAAATTTTAGTATAAAAAATATGCAAAAATATTTAATTATATATGTTTTATGTGTTTTTGCAAACATTTATTAATTAAAAGCAAACATAAAATAAATTTTGTATAACTAAGGACAGGTTCTAGAAATCTAAAAAACCAAAACTTTGCGAGGCAAATACAAAAAAAAAGCATTTTTTTTTTTTTTTTAGTTTTAGTATGTGTAATATCAACACTTTCTCAACATGTTCCCAAAATTTGGTTTGCCGAAATTCAATAGTAACAACTTCACGCCTACTTTTCTGGAGCATGTTTTAACGAAAATGAGCAATTTTATATGAAAAAATAACAAATTTTTCCCAAAGATCAAAACGCAATAAAAAAAAAAATTTTTGTTTTTTTAAAAATTTTAATATGTGTAATATCAACATTTTCTCAATATGTATCCAAAATTTAGTTTGCCGAAATTCAATAATAACGACTTTTCGCCCACTTTTTTGAGCATGTTTTGGCGAAAATGAGCAATTTTATATGAAAAAATAACTAATTTTTCCCAAAGTTCAAAACGCAATAAAATAAAAAAAGCATTTTTGTTTTTTTCTTTTAAACTTTAATATGTATAATATCAACACTTCTTATATATGCTTCCATAACTTGGTTTGCCGAAACTCAATAATAAAGACTTTACGCCCACTTTTCTGAAGCAAAGTTTTGTTTTGTCGAAAATAAGCAATTTTATCTATATCTATACTATTATATAAAAGAAGACTCACGTATGTTCGGCTGCGAAAAGCTTGAGAATGGCAGACGCTATTTCAAAAATTCTTTTTCTCTAGGATAGCTATGGTGCCCAGTTGGGACATGGGATATATAAATTTAATAACCATTGTTTAAATAAATAATTAAAAGTCAAAGAGAATAACCATACAATTTCTTTATTCTTATTCTCAGAGAGAAAAAATTTTCTCATTAAAACTCTGTGCATCTCAAAAAAAGGTTGTGCCCAATGCTACTAAGGTAGAACATATGTATGTACATATATGTAATACTTCTGTATTCCAACTCTGAAATCAAAGAGAGACAGCCATAACAACATAAGATGTTGCTGTTTGTGTTAGTATATTTGAATATATGAAAATTACTACACAAAAAATAAAAAGTCAAACCGTCACAGGGGCGGTTGTTATGAAAACGTTTGCCCCAAACATATAAGAAAACAAATCATATTTGTTTTTCCTAAATCACAGGTACGCACCATTATAAAAAAATTGTAAGAACGCCTGAAATATGATTAAATTTAAACAAACAAAATTTACATCAAAAAATTCAAACAACAAAAATTTCAAATAAAAATTATTGACAATGGAAGCACCGCTCCTGAGTTTTTTTATTTTGAAATTTAATTGCCTCTATATATTTTCTCGCTCATATAACAATATATCAGCACTCTAATGTTGACGAATATATGAGATAGAAAATATGTCAAAATCGCTGTGAGACAAAGGCTCTATTTTCAAACTCTTTTTGAGCATCATATATAAAAGTCAACAACCCAGCGGGAAAATGAGAATTGATTAAAAAAAAAAAAAAATCGTAAATGGAATAGATTCTTTTGCTTACATTTTAGAACGTATTCCAAAGGATATATAAATTAAAGCAAAACATATGAATTGGAATATATCAATCAAAACTTTATATCAACCAATATATCAACGAATATATCAACCAAACAAATTTTAGCATAAGTGAGAAAAGCAACAGTCTGTTTTGATTTGTTTTCTCATTTCCGAAAATGAATACTTTTTATTTAAAAGAATGCATTTAAAAAGTGAATCGATTTCTGTAGCTATTCATATGGAAGGCAGAAAAGAATGTACTACTATTTGTAGGACGTCAGCGTCCCACCGGCAAAATGAAAATGGATTCTAGAAACAAAAATCGTAAATAGAATGAATTCTATTGCTAACATTTAAGAATGTATTCCAAAGAGTATATACATTTATAGCAAAACCTATGAATTGAAATCTATCAAGAAAAAGTTTACTGATTCGTTTTTATTCCAGGCATAATCGATTACGACCTATATAATTATTTCTAATATATAAAATGTTTTTAGATTCCTTGCTTGCTTTTTTGATAAGTGAAAAACGAACTGATTCTAAAACAAATTCTGGTATAAATGAGAAAAGCATCAGTCTGTTTTGATTTGTTTTCTTATTTCCGAAAGTTAATACATTTTATTTAAAATAATCATATATGTAATACTTCTATATTGGCAGTACACTGTACTGTGATGTACCCGAAATTGTGGCGTCCGTGGCGTCGTTGGCTAAAAGTCCGTGGCCTCTATGTCAACGAACCTAGAGACGCGGGTTCTAATCCCAGCAGCGACAAAAAATTATTTGAATTAAAATGATTTTTCTGTACGGCCGCCACCTCTCTGCAGACAATGGCAAACCTCAGAGAGTAATCAAAATGCCATGTAAAGCTAATTGAGAATAAAAACATTCCGTTCATCGCCGTTCGGAGTCGGCGTTAAACCTGTAGGTCCGGTTCTCGGTCAATTGTGTACAAACTTAACAACACTTAATAACAAAAACTTAATAATTGATCATAAGAAGCTAGGTCAAAGTCCTTTCAATGGCTAAAATGACCAGTTATTTATTTATTTTTGGTTTTTTTTTATGTACTCGAAATTTAATTTTATAACAAAAAAACTCAGGAGCGGTGCTTTCATTGTCAAAAATTTCATTTAAAATTTCTGTTGTTTCAATTTTTATGGTTTAAATTTTGTTTGCTTGAATTTTTCTTTTTAAATTTTTATCATATTTCACGCGTTGGTCTTATAATTGTTTTATAATGGTGCGTACCTATGATTTATGCAAAACAAATATGTATGCTTTGTTTTGTCTTATGTTTGGGTAGATATTTTTCTTAACAACCGCCCCGTTGACGTATAGTAGTAGTATATTTAAATATACTAATACAAACAACAAAATCTTATGTAGGCTATCTCTCTTTGATTTCGTAGTTGAAACTCATTAAAAATTTAGTTTGCTGCCAATATTAAAGTATTACATACATGGTTTAATAAATAAGGTTGTCGCATGGGTGAGGGCGAGTTCCAATAAATGTCGAATCGAAGTTGACAACTCATACAAAATCTAAATGCGTAAATTGATAACATGCAAAGCCGATGAAGTTGTTGTTGTAGCTTTTCATTGATTTTGACAATTATGTGCACTGAGAAGAGAGTACGATCAGCCACGAGACAACCTAATTTATTCAACCATGATTACATATATGAAAAGAATCTATTTAAAAAGTGAAAAAAAAACGATTCTGTAGCGATTCCACTTCAAGCGAGAAAAGAATATACTATTCTTTGTAGGACATCAGCATGTTAAAAATAATCAATTCTAGAATCTATACTGGAGAAGAGAATTGATTCTTTTTTTATATAAAATTGCATCTTTTTCCCGATGGGGTGTTAAAAATAATCAATTCTAGAATCTATATTGGAGAAGAGAATTGATTTTTTTTTCCCGGTGGGAAGGTCCACAAAAACGAAAAAAAAGACAGCAACATGTATTGAGTGCGGTACCAATGCTGCCACCTTTTTGAATGTAAAATACTGCCACTTTTATAAAAGCATCGACAAAAATTCCGTGTCGATGTTTTATTGAAATGTTTTGATGAAATTTATCAGCTTAAACGAAAGATATATTTAATTTTAAAATAACAATTCTCTAAGGCCGTCATATATTTTTCTTACCTCTGAGCTGATATTTTTACATATAAACGATATTTTTATATATAGGGTATTTACAGATCCCTTCTAAAGTTGATATATAGTAACTTTAAAACGATACTTCAATCAAATTGTGAGAACCCCTACACGTAGTTCATTCTAAAATTGACACGCCTTTTGAAAAGAGAAGCTTTCTTTAATTTATTGATTTTTCAATAAAATAAAAATACCTTTCAGAAATGCCAGTTTGCAACGAAAAACAAACATGTTGGAAAGCAAGGCAATTTTACCAGTTTGTGTTATCTCTTTTTTACATGCAAAACAAAATCAAAAATAGTTACCACATGGCAAAATGTTTTAGAGTTAACAGACGGCGTAGTTAACACACCAGATAAAACAAAACTGTGAGTACCCCAATAGTCACAGCGCTAGGAAAAGTGAACCAATGCATGAAAAAAATGATCAGGAAGATACAGAAAGTTTATTACTTTAGTTATTTTTAATTACATTAGTTAGCTGGTTACTTTATTCAGATGGAACTACTAAGTCGCTCTAACACAAATATACAATTTTACCGAAATTCAAACGGCTGTATTCATAAAAAATATGAGCCTCTTACAAAGCCTTCATAAGAAAAAAATCGAAAAAAAATTTAAAAACATTTTTCATGTTGAACGTTTCAACAGCTCTTTTAAATGCTTAATAAATAAGAGAATTTTAAAAATGGTTGAAACCATATTTATAAAAAAAAAAAATAATAAAATGACAATTATTTCAGTGCAGATTGCTTAGAAAAACTATTGATTTTTAAATATCAAAATCTTGACGAAATTGCGACAAATAAATAACAAGTCACTGAATTTATCTATGTAATACACAAGCCATTATTTACACTCTTCCCACTTCAGTATGAATACGGCTGTTAAATTTTAAGATTTAAAGTTTTTAATGATATTTAATATTTTTAACGCCGGCGAAGCAGCGGGTATTTGCTAGTATGAAATAATAAAAAAAAATTTTTTTCAAACTTAAAAAAATATTAATTTTTTCTGTAAATATACCTGATTACCAATTTCAGTTATAAGGGAGATGGTCATATGGGCAAATCCCGAAAATAGTCCACCAAGTGTGAGAAACTAAAGATGCTCCTTTTTCAAGAGCATTAGTGTTTATTAATAGCTTAATATATCTACATTTAAGTTCCCAATAAATTTTTTTTGTCTTGAGTTTTTATGTAATGAAAAAAGAAGAGATTCACAGTCAATATTCGAGTTAAGTATTTTTTTTATTTTTTTCAGGTAGTTTACTGATCTAAGAAAGCTATTGATATAAAAGCTTTACGCATAAAAGTTTTTTTATTTCCCTTTGCACTTCTTTCTTCGCAAATTGGTGCCATAATAGGTTTGACAAAATTTGTACATAACGGTGTATTTTGCAAAATTAATATGATCAACTCTGTTCTGACGTCCGACACATAAAAAGGGTTTTATTGAGATAAAATTGTTAAATCAAATTAAAAACAAAAATTGAAACCTGTTACAAAGCAAGTTTTTGCACATTTTCTAGAATATAACTGCAAATTTAAAATATAAATAATTTTCAGCTCATATCAATTGGGCAAACTTAGTGACGTCCGAACGGTAGGCGACATTTGCAAATAGAATTAACGTGGAAATAACTTTTATATATTACTTTTGTAGATGGTAAGCCAAATATTAAAAAAAAGTGCGGAAAGATCCAAAAATTAGCGAAATAATTAAAAACAACTTGATGACGAATTTTGTAGAAAAGAAGAGGAGAGAAAGCGTATTTATCGCAAAAATTTTAAGGAAAAAATAAAAAGGACCACCAGTTAGCTAAAAAAAATATGTGTGGGGCCACCACGCACAGCAGAAGTGAAACTTGAACACAAAAAGCAGAGATTTTTAAGTGATTAATTGATTAACTCTTAAATATAGTCTTACTAAAAAAAG
This sequence comes from Pherbina coryleti, assembly GCA_943735915.1. Classification (NCBI taxonomy): domain Eukaryota; kingdom Metazoa; phylum Arthropoda; class Insecta; order Diptera; family Sciomyzidae; genus Pherbina; species Pherbina coryleti. The sequence continues at coordinate 59,946,847 of OX030949.1, read as the reverse complement.
TCCCATTTCATATAATTGCAAAATTTGATTAAATCTGTTTTAATATGTACAATTTCGAAAAGTTAAATGTTATTATACCATACCATCATACTATACTAACATCCTATACCATCATAAAAGTATAACATGCCATCTTTCCATGCTCATCTTACCACCATACGATACCATCAGACAATACTATCATACCATACCATTATATTCTACCACCAAACCATACCTACCAACATACCATATATCTATACATCATAAAAATTCATTAAAATTTTTTTTTTTTTTTTTTCTTATAGACTTATTGTAATTAGCTTTGAGTTGTAATTATTTAATTTAATTTAATCCACTAATTGTTTAATTTTAGGTGTACTATAAAAGAGCTAGCTCTTATTGTACTTGTGCTTTTTTTTTTCTTAAATAAATAAAAAATAAAAAATAAATATCATCGTACCATACCATAATACCGTACCATCAACTAATCATACTATATCCATCATACCATACGATCATATCGTCGCTTGTATAACTAACTGACGTATCTGAAATTTCTTAATTGTTCAGGAGAGCAGTTTTTCTTTTTTCGTTTATGTGTTTTAACGTATAATATCTCAGATACGCTCAAAGCCGTTTAAGTTTTTTAGTCAAACTGTTTTATTTATAGTTGCAATATCTTCCGATATAAATAAATATATTGACATCTTTAACTCGATTTCGCAAAAAATGTTAGTTAATGTAGTCTGTTAGTCATACGAGCGACGATATTATAATAATCATACCATACCATTAACCCTTATCCAAAAATTTTAAATAGAAAAACTTTCTTCAATTTGATCATACAAAAACATAAAGCCTTTTGTCGAGGCATGAATTCTCAACCTCTTTCTGTAGATGTCTTTAGCTGAGGTTTCAATAATTTGTTTTTTTTTAAGCATCTTTTAAATTTAATTTACGCTGACACCTTTCAAATTGGTCATGACTTGAAAGCAATTTGGACAATTTTTTGGCAATTTGCGGCGAATTGGTGGTGACAAAAGGGAACGTAAATTGAAGATACACATGGATTTTAATCGCCAGTTTTTTGTGAAGAAAAGACAAGGTATTTATTTCTAAAATGCAGACAATGTACATAAACGACAAAAAATTGAAAACCATGTAACATCGCTCCACAATAGATAGCAAAATATTAAAAATATTGCAAAAATGAAACCTCCATTTATATTGCTCGAGCCTATTTTTTAAACGTAGAGAGATGTTAATATTAAAAATAATTAAAACAAAAATCTATAAGTAAAATAATGTAATGATGGAAAAATTAATGACGTCCGACACATGACGTCCGAACAATAATAAACATTAGAAAAATAAAAATAATAATAAAAATTAATGACTAAACTTACTTTTTTGTATATTTCAGTTAATTCTAAACATTTCATTCATATCATATTTTCTCGTAGCTCGAATCAGTTCGCTGAAAAAAGCAGATTTTGCAATTAATACCAAAACTACTTCTATTTTAATAACGTCCGAACGCTGAATATCAAAACCACTCTTCATGTACTTACACTTATATTGTATTTTTTTCTGATATTTATAAATAGCAGCCCCTTAATACTTAATGTTGGACTAGTTCTTTTTTCCTAAACAAAATATTTTCAGCATATAAATTGGGAAAAAATGCGTCCGAATATGACGTCCGACACGCAGGATTTGCCCATATTAATGAACCGATTTAGTTAATTTTCACACCTGTTTATAACTCCAAACGAACTATTTGTACCAAATTTTGTTGATCTAGGATAATAGTTTGGGGAACTATTCCATATTACCGATTTTGGTTATATGGTAGGTAGGCGTGCCATTCATTTAATTTGAACGAAATTTTGTGAAAATAATTTTTTCATCGTCAAACTTATTTTTAAAAGATTTCATGATTCTAGGATGACTCCTTGTATTTTTGTCCACTCGCTATATGGGCCCGTCACACTGTGCGGCGCTGTTTGAAATTTTTTTGGAAAATTTTTTACACATAATAATAATAATAATCATATCATTAGAATCTTAAATTCTAAAAATGATGCATCATTACGCAAAATCTCGCAAATTAATTAATATTTTCTATTTATTTCGTTTTACTTTAGAAAATGTTTTAAGCAACGCTTCATCTCTAACATCAGATGATGAGGACGAAGAGACCGATGATGACGATGAAGACAGTGCGGAAGGAAGTGCTGATCAGATGTTGGTATTTTAAACCACTCAATACACCAAACAATATAAAAAACAGCTGTTCAAGATGCTGCTGATATTAGAAAAGAATAGAATGTTGAGGGAAGATTCGCTGCTTATGCAGAGAAGCTAGTGAAGTAAACCTAAGCAGAACAGAAAATAAAAAAATAAATACTTATGATTTAGATACAAGTTTAAATGTATTCATTTAAGAAGAAATTTTTACTTAACGAAGCAAACAACCACAACAACAACAACAAAGAGTTAAACTTATAGAAAAATCAAGCTGCAAGAACTACAATGAAATCATTGGTAACTAAGTTAAGAATAAAACAAAAAAAGAAATTAATTGCATGAAAACAACACAACAAAACTAAAAGCAAAAAAACACTAGATATTTAAGCGATGACAAAAAAATACATAAACCATACATTCATAAACTGCTAAAGCTGAGAAAACATTTAATTTTTAAAAAAGAAATAGTATGTAAAAAATAAATATTTATTTAGGTTTTGAGTGAAAATTATTAAAGCTGTAAAGCTAATTGTTTAAAATGTAGCATAATAGATTGAAAAAAAAGGCAAATAGAGAAAGCTGCTTGATGGGCTTTTCTAAAATATTGAAGGAATTAAAATAAGAAAAAAAAAAAAAAAAAAAAAACAGAAATACCTACCAAAACGCAGTAAACAATTTCTTGAGGAATTAATTAAATTTTAAGTTGATTTTGAATAGTATTTTGAATCGTAGAGTACGCGGCTTCGTTATAATGAGTTTTTTAACTCGCACCGTCTTAAAGCTTTTTCGTTAAGTTCTAAACACACCTATGCTAAATACACGACATAGTGTTGCCATTTATTTATATTTATATACATTTATATATATATATATATTATGTAAATCTATGCAAATCGAGCCGATTTTAATATAATCAAAGCTTTTTTCAAACTTAAGCTAAAATTCCGCCCAGTAAATTTTGTGATAGGTTTTGAAAATACATATGAAAATATTTATAAAAAAAACACTGAAAAACTAACCTAAAGATAATCCTCAATACAGCTTATTTCAACTGACTTTCTGTTCGTTAACACATTTTTAATTTCAACATGCTTGATTTTCATAATGAAATTAAATAAAAAGTAGAAGCGCTAAGTTCAAAAACAAAAATCTATAACTGCTACCTAAGAGTACGAAAGAGTTGCCAACTACAGATAAATCAATTTTAATAATGCGAAAATCTTGTTTGCTACAGAGGAAGAAATATTGAGAAATCACAAGCAATAGCAATGTTTACTGTCTGTTAAAAAAAAAAAAAGATACCAAACAAAATTTTAACGAATTTTATACATACATATATCGTATATACTCCTATACAATGCAAAATTACACTCAAACTCTCCCCGACACAAAAAAAAAAGTTATTAAAATCTAAATGTCTTAAGTTGCCAACAGAGTGCGCGCTTATTCAGACAGGCAGGCAGACAAGCGCAGGTAGGTAATAATACGTTCCGAGGTAAAGCGAGCAGATAATTGCTATACAATTGCTGTTGCTGTTGCTTTGTTTAAATATGACCAGCTAGTGGTCCTTTTAAAAAATGCATCCATCAATATTGCTGTTGTGTTTACACAAAAACAATTACTAACCATAACACAAATTACGCTCAGCAGCGACGAAATTTATCAATAAGCATGGTAGAACAGCAAGATGGGCTCATATTAGAAATAAAGTGAGCTAGATGTCGAAAGCAGCTGTTAATTTTGAGCGTTTTCTTATTGTTGTTATTGCTTTTGTCGTTTGACATTTGTGGCTCTTACAACTTTGATGTTGGAAAATTTCAGAATTGAGCAGAAATTTCAAAATGAGCCTACCTTGTTATTGTACAATCATGCCAAACAATGTTACCGTTGAAAAATTTTAAAATTTGGCAAAAACTGGGGATTTCAAAAATAAAAGGGGCAATTAGAATCAAACAACAAAATTTTTTTTAATTTTCTTACTTATCTGGCGCTTACAACCGTTGGTCGGTCTTGGCCTCATATAAAAAATTGCGCCAGCCATTTTGTTTTACGTTTACTGGCACCAGTTGGAAACTCCAAGTCAGGTTATCCAACACTTGATACTTCCAACGAAGATGTGGGCGTCCTCTTCTGCTTTGACCACCACCAGACACCGAACCAAAAATTTTTTTCGCTTTAGCGTCGTTTTCCATTTGCTCAATATGACCCAGCCAGCGGAGTCGCTCGATTTTAATGCGCTCAACCATGTCAATAAACCGTACAGCTCATACAGCTTGTGGTTCCATCGAATTCGGTACTCGCCATTGACGCAGATTGGACCGAAGATCTTACGAAGGATCTTTCTCTCGAAGGCTCCTAAAGTCTTTTCATCAGAACTGCTCAACGTCCAGGTTTGTGCTTTAAATAAAAGGACGGGCATGATTAATGACTTATAGAGCTTGAGTTTTGTTCGTCGAGAGAGAGCTCTGCTTCTCAATTGCCTGCTCAGCCCAAAGTAACACTTGTTGGCAAGATCTAACCTTCGTCTTATCTCAATACTGACATCGTTAAAAGAGTTTATGCTGGATGTTGTGGTTTCCAAGACGCTGGGACTGTTTATTTGTTGACACTAGGTATTTCGTCTTATCTGCGTTCACTGAAAAACCCATTTGACTCAACTCTTACGCTAATCTGGAGATAATACGCTGCACTGACTTCGCGCGTATTATGGCCAATAATATCGATATGATCAGCATACGCCAGCTTCTCAAAAAAGACATTAACAATGTTAAAATTAATAAGCAACTTTCAAAAAAGAAATTTGTTTATTTGATTGACTAAAATCTGTTAGCAAGCATTGCAAAGGGGGCCCTCTGATTGGGTGTCCTTCTGCTTCCATTTTGGATTTGGATTTTGTGTTTTTTTGGTCAAATCACATTTTTCGGTTTCATCAAATGAGGCATCGTCAGACATACTTCCTTCTTCTTCGCTAGTTGTTTCTGCTTCAGAGCCTGATATGTTCTACCCGCTTGAACTTCGAGCATTTATGGTGATTTTTTTCTTTTTAACTATAAACGTAGAAGATGAAGATTAAATAAAAACATATATGTATGTATTAATAAAAAGTACCTACTTATCTAAAACTGCCTACGCTGTTCGTTGCTAATAAATTTTAAGAATTCGCTAGTCAACTGACAGCAAAAAAACCGTTATACGGTTTCGACACTTTCAGGGCTGCAAATCTGTAGTTTGTACATAGACACCTTTAAAATTGATCAACAATTGAAAGCAATTTTTCGAGCTTGTAGGCTCGACATAGCGGCGAATTGGCTGAGAAAGGGAAAAAAAATTAAATTTTAAAAGAGAACGTAAAAAACATTGCTTTAAATTCTTGACCCATGTAAAAGGGATCATAATACTAAGCTAAAGATGGCTATACTGATTTGAATATTTGTATTTTTGGAAAAGGGGAAAAAGTCGCACACTGTTACGAAAAAATGTCAAATAAACGCAATTTTGAAAAAGTCGTCTTTTAGGGACAGGACATCCGAAAAAGGGTAATTTTTCCATTTAAGTCGGCCAACGGCAAAATTAACTATCTTTCAAATCTCTCTTTCCAATTTGTTCAAATATGTTGAGTGAGTGTCTCGGTACTTGTACGTGTGCTCTTGTGTAGTTGCTGTTACAAGCTAAAACATAATGGGTAAAAAATTTAAAAATTTATCCGCTTTCAGATTCCACGAAATTATTAAACCAAACATTTTTGTAAATGTTAAAATAATCAACAATGATGTATTTAAAGTTTCCAGGTATATTGTAACACTAATTGTACATATAAAACACATTTTTTTAATTTTTAAAAATGTTCAAATCTGTCCAAGAGACCCTCTCAAAAAAAAAGGACCTGGGTAGTGCCGTGGATTTTGATTCTTCTATTTATCTGAAAATTAAAAACCAAGAAAATTAATAGTCAGTATGAGTGCAATTTGAAATTTAAAGTGCTTTTAGAATTCAAGTTCTAAGAATAATTTTTTACCATTTATTAAGTGTAAAAAATACGAAATTTTTGAAATAATACTTTGATTCTAGTCCCAGTGATAGGCTCTGGTATTGTGAATAATACTATGTTTCCATCTGCTCGAAATCTCGCGATTTTGATTTCAAGTGATTTCAAAGTGTTTCCATCAGGTATGCCATGACAACTAGATTTCACATGACAGTTAAAACTTAATTTGCTTGCTTCCTATTGGTTGCTTAGGCTCATATTACACGGTGTCCGTTTGCCCGGCGTGCAATCGATTTTGTTGTTGCTTTCAACGTGAAACTGTCAAAAACCATTGAGAGTGTGAGAGGATGAACATTTGGAACAGCGGGCAAAATATGTTCATTCTTAAACGGTGTCGATATAACGAACATCTTGCAAAACAGTGTTTCTGGGTTATGAAATTAAAGACTTGGGCGTTTAAGTAGCTAAAAATAAAAACCCAAAATGCACATACGTAACTGATCGAAACTGAACGAAACATTGCGACGAGACGTTCTATTCCGTAACAACCGAACTTTTAGCGTCTCAACTCGTCAACAATAGCTGAACAAAGCAGTCTTCTTCTTGTTTCATACGATTGGAGGTACTCGTTTCATTTTGGGTTAAATGTCAAAACGGACATAACGATTGCAAACGTTCGGCAAGTTGCAATCGTCTTGTTTCATCTATTTTGGTCAGGCCTTAATGGAAAGTAATGGAACTGAATGAAATGTCAAAATCTGTCCGCCATTCTTTTTCTACCGTGTAACATACCAGCGTGCAAAATGTGGAAGAGAGTAAAAAAGATTCATTGCACGCCGGGCAAACGTTCACCGTGTAATATAGGCCTTATTGTTTTTTTTTTTTTGTTTTTTAATCATTAACCAGTTTTCATTGCCAAACGTTGGCATCACTATCCAGCTGAATAGTGTTGGATAGTGATTTATTACTTTTCAGGGATGCCACATTGCACTTTTTGAGATTTTATATTAGGTATAAAATTTTTTATATTAGGCCGGGCAGCGACGCCGACTGCGCAGTCGGGCACAATTTTGTGAATTTTAAGGCCCATAAGAAAATACACGCGATTTTGGCCCAGAACTCTCATAGCTACTCTACTTGTTGAAATCACAAGATTTTGAAATTTTGAATTTGTATGAAAATCTCAGTAAATTTCAAAGTAGATTTTACGAAATCTCACAAAATCTCAAGATTTCCAGCAGATGGAAACATAGTACAACTTATTGAAATTTCAAGTGATTCCGCTGAGTACTTTTTTTCCCGAAAAAAAAGTATTTTTGAGATAAATGAGTGTAAAGTTTTAGGTATGTGTAAGCACTGTGCGTTCGATACCTGCTAAAATAGCTATTGAAGCGAAAATAAAGTCAATATCCTTAAAAAATTTAAAAGTACACTAAGGGAAATAATGCATATTAACATTATCCACGCCTGAGTATCAATTTTATTTAAATATTTACGTGGATAAATCAAATATTTTCCTTACAACTCGTTTTTTTCCCGTATTTGAATTTTATTTATACCACACACGTACACACATATTTCATACAAGCAAGCAGCAACAGCATCGCACACTTACACACATACTCCGACAAGCAGCAACAGCATCGCACTTTGTTCCTGAGTTTATTTCTTGCATTTGCAGTTCTTACAGTTCTCATTTAGTTATTGTTGCAAGAGCAATATATTATGCATGTTTGGCAAAGAAATTAAATTATGTAGGGTGGAGTGACAACTTGATATTTTTTCTGAAATATCTTGCACCGGTTGTCATTTACCTACATATTTTGCTTCTATCTGTAGGTATTTTGTAAATTTATTTTTTCTCCCTCTAGTTTATACTATTTTTGACATTTGGTGCCCTAATATTGCACCAACTGTCAAAAATAGTATAAATTATAGAACAAAAAAGTGAAGCGAGAATAAATAATACAGGCAAATGCCATTTGATGGACGCAATATGAAGAAAATAATACTATAAACCATTAATATCATATTCAATTTAAATATGTTGTTTTTTAAATTCAATATTTTTATATAAATTTTCTTTAAATGCGATAGTTTATTTTCAAATAGTAAATATTTGAAAGATATTTTAAAAAAATTCGTGCATAATTTTAATATATTTTTTATTAATTCTGTTTAAATATTTAAATATTTAATTAAATTAAAAAAGTATTTAAATAAATTTTAAATATTTACGTAGTCGATTTATTCAAATGCGTTATTGGTGCAAAAATGACTCGCTTTTTGGATAAATTAAAAAAGTTTTTGGATAAATTTAATATTTTTTTCCCTTAGTGTATATATACTTTCGAAATATAAAAAAAAAAACGATTTCATAAAAAGTCTAGACCACCAGCCGGCCTTAAAAACGTGTTTCCTTAATAAATTCAAAAAAATAAAAAAAGAAAAATGCATAATAAGTCGCTGGAAGCCAGTGTCAGCCTATTTTGTCGCAGAACCTGCGCTAACCTGTCTGCTGTCACTCTGCACACTTTGAGCTGATTTATATGGAGTAAGTTCTGTTGCATTGATGCTTGCTTGTTTGCATCTGCGACCACTCTGTTCGCAGTCTTGAATGCTAAAATTATGTTACTTTCGAGAATGCCTCCACTGCTTAAAACTGTAAAAACCAGTAGTATTCTATTTTATTTCTCTCTCTCACTCTTCGCTCAGCACTAGAATTTTTACAGCAAAAAAAAAAAAAAAAAAAAAAATAAACTCAAAACACCGTTAAATTTTACAAAGATCATATTTATAACTGTGCTTAATATTAGTAAACAATAATTATAAAAAACAAAAACAAAACCCACAAAGAATTATATAAGCCTAACAAATTCCCAAAGGAACTTTGAAATTTATCAATTACTAGCATTTAGCTATAAATTATTGCTACTTTGATAATACATACATTATAGGAAAAAAGATAATGAAAAAATTAAAAAATTAAAAAAAATTCAATAATCAGAAAAAGAGATATTTACATACATGTAATTTGAGCACTCGTAAAATAGTTTAAATATTTAAGTAATATAAAGAAAAAATTAAGGGAAAAAACAAACAAACAGCTTATTTGAAGATATTAAAAGTAAACTAAAATTAAAAATAAAGGAGTCAAAATAAAAGACAAAAAAACAAAAATCAGTTTAAAAGCAAAGGTGTAACAAAGCTGTAGCAAATGCGTAAATAAATGATTTTTATAATAAATGCAAGAAAGAAAAAACATAAAAAAAATTAATAAAACTAGCAAAACATTTTGTTAATTAAAATTATAAAGGCTGCTTTATTTTGTTTGCCATAAAACATCGAGAACTCGAGCATCATCATCAAAAGCCATGAAAACGATGAAAATAATAAACCAACACCCTAAAAAGTAACCGTTACCTTTACATTATGTTACACTGCTTGATAGTGACGTTTAAATGTGCGCAACATTTCCTCGTGTATTCCTAATAATTATACTAGAGTCAATAGTTTATTAAGCATAAACGAATCCATAATCGTACCTAATCATTCATTTCCATGCAGATATAAGCATGTTTTGAGATACTCACAAATTCACACACACACACATACACTCAACTTCATTAAAACAGCTATTAAACTGTATAATTAGCAGTAAATGAAATGAAATTATGTTTTATGATCATTCAAATACATATTATCATTATTATTACTATTATTATTATTGTCATCATTATAGTTATCTCTCTATATTGTGCATAAGTTGTTTTTATGAACATTTTTATTTATTGAGATTAAAAATAAAGAATAAAAATCATTTAATGCTAAAAATAAACAAGTCTCTTTTTCAATTAATTAATGAAAACAAAATTAATCAATCATTACAAGAACTCAAATGATTGATTTAAGTTGGTTACAAGTTAAAGTGATGAACAATTATGATAAAAAATATCAGGGATCGTAATTCTTATAAGCGATATCCAAAAACTCAAAGTTTAATTCTTATTTTTAGATTGTTATTTTATTCCTCAATAATAAAAATTACTTTATGATTTCTATTGTTTTGATCAGAAATAAAAGTTATTTTTTGATTTTTATTTTTCTGTTCAAGAATAAGAGTTATTTTTGATTTTTATTATTTTGCTCAAGAATAAAAATTGTTTCTCAATTTTTATTTTTTCGCTCAGAAATAAAAGTTATTTCTCAATTTTTATTTTTTCGCTCAAAAATAAAAGTTATTTCTCAATTTTTATTTTTCGCTCAAAGATAAAAATCATTTGTCCAGTTTTATTTTTTTTTTCCTCAAACATAAAACTCAAAACACCACACAGCTTTGTTGTTGCAGGCACATGCTCGCATTGAGTGTGTCTTGTGTGCGTACGAAAAAATTGTGTTTGGGGGTCGTTTTCAACATATCGTTAAAGTCAGAATTTATTTGTATTGTTAGGGCCAAGTAATCAGTGTTGAGGTAAAATCTGGTTAATATTATTCCATTCCAATCTACACAAGTTGAAAATGTTACGGGAGGGTCAAACCCCCTGCATGCTCCTCGCGCAAGCGCATTAAAGCGCAAGCCACATAGTTCTTAATTCTCAGAAGCATAGATACTAAGGTGGATCGTTATATCAAGTCCTTTTTAGAAATATTAATTTGTTTAAAATTTACAGAAAAATCTGTAGCGATTTTTGTAAAAAATATCCAAAATTTGCATTTAAAAAATCTCGAATCTAACAATCTTCTTATTCATAACTTTGTGGCCCCAGATACCTTTAAATTGCACCCTACTTTGGGGTATTTATTTCAGCTTTATTAGAACTTACATCGAAAACACTGTTGATTTTTGGCGAAAAAGTGAAAGTTTTTTCAAATCAAAACCGGTGGCAAACGGTTGCACCGATTTCGATAACCTTTTGAATTCAAGATCTACTTGAACCCAGTTTCCAGAATATGAGTGTCGAAAAAATTTTTTTTTACGCCTAAACAAAACGATCCACCTTAATAGACACGATCTCATGTATATTTACATGGAAGCTGTATGGCTCAACAACTAAAAAGTCATACTGAGCGACTTCCCAGTAAGCCAAATGAGTTCGAAACGAATCCGCATTCTCGGACATTTTAATCGTTAACGATTATCGTTTTCGAATGCGCGAACGGAAGAAAATCACCACTCGTTAACGAGTCCGATAATACGATTCGACAACGGTTCGCTAATTTAAAAATATCGAGTCCTTCTCCAACTGTCTAAAATATAAGATAATTGCCAATGATAGATATTATTATGTTTGTTAACTGCAGTGTAAATTCAAATAAAGTTATGCAATTCAAGTGTTTTTCCAAAAAAAGAATGAAATAAAAATACTTAAGATTTATAACAGATTCATAAATTTCTTATAGGGAATTATATGAAGAGACTTAGAACTTCTTCATATAAAATTAGTCACATTTTTATACTCCCACGTTTAAAAAACGTAAAAGGGGTATATTAATTTTGTCACTTCGTTTCTAATCAGCATCACCATTCGAGACGATTAAGCCATGTACGTCTGTCTGTGTACAGCCTCAGTTTTCAAGCTATCATCACTGAACTCGATATTTAAGCTTACATCTAAAAAATAAAGATCAAGTTCGAAAATGAGCCTAATCGGATGAAAGCCACGCCAACCTCCCATACAAAGTGACTTTATTAAAAAATAAAAGCGAATATTTCGCGGTGAAACTATGACGAAAATGTTTTAACAAATAAACATTTTATTGACTGCTTAAGACTTTGAATATACTTTGGTTTGGCCGTGGGCGTATTTTAACTTCGGCCCAGTCGAAGAATATTTTTAACTTGTTTTTATTCTAATTGCCATATTTTTAACAGATAATTAATATAATATAATTTTGTATGGATCCGAGAACTCGTATTCGTTTCGAGCTCGTTTACGAATCGTGCTTCGTTTGTTGTTTATTGGGTTGTTGTGCATACCGGGAAAATTTTAGTGAATATGAGTGGATAAGAATGAGTGAATAAAATTTAAAATTGAAAGATTTTTGTTGAATTCTACTCGAGCTCATGTATAATTACATGGAAGCTGCAGGGCACGACAGCACGGCCATTATGCAAACATTTTCATTTCTTTAGTGTCGGTCAAGTAGAATGGGACGAAAACGCGAAGCAAAATTATGAGATTATTTTTCGTACAATTCAACAAAAAACTAATCTTATTGCCTAATCTGTAAAAAACTATTTAAAGGTAACTATATAACTAATTTAAAAAGGCATTTAAGTGAAAACCATAAGGAGGAGTATAGACATGAAGTGGAAAATGATAATGTCACTTCTGTAGAAAAAAAAATTAAATTTAATGTTCAAATGAGCGTTACTGAAGTAAAAGATGCTTGTGTGGGCATGGTCACCAACGAAAGGTTGCCGTTTTTATTTTTCGATTCACGCCCGTTCAAAATTTTAATCGAACAGATATTCGCTGGCTTAGGATTACCACCGATGACTTCGAGAAGTGTACATGAATTAATTTGTGAAAAATACGAATTGGTAAAACAACAAATTAAAACAGACGTTAAAGGTAAAATGCTGTCACTTAAAATAGACACAGCTACACGACTTGATCGTGGTATTCTGGGAGTGAATATCCAAATATGCGCAAATTCAAAACTCTGCATATACACTCTTGGAATGATAGAGTTGAATAAAAAGCAGACTGGAAAAAATTTGAAAACCGAAATTGAAAAAATTTTAAAAAATTTCGACATTAATGTCACCCAAATTTACTCAGTTACAACCGACAATGGTCGTAATATGTTGAAAGCCGTGGAGCTGCTAAATCTTCAAACTGGTGAAGAAGATATTGTTAATGAAGAAATTAGTGTAGAAGAATTGACAAATGATATCGAAATTCTATCGATAACTTCTATCAGATGCGCAGCTCATACCCTTCAACTGGCTGTCAAAGACTTTTTGTCAGATGTCCAAAGCGATAAAGTTATTGAAGGTGCAAGAAAAATCGTTAAAATCTTGAGAACCCCTTCTTATAGGTAAGCAGTAGGTCTATTGAAAGTATTCGATTAATCGACTAATCGCTAGTGGACTTATCGAATTTTAATCGAGAGTCGATTAATTTTTCATGTTCGACTAATTGGGTTAAACTAACCGTCAAATTACTACGGATTGACCACCCATTTATTTGTAACTTGCCGTTTAATATTCGCTGATTTTAAATATAAAGTCATATTTTCAATATTCAATATGACGGATAGAGTTGCCACGCGAAAATTATTTTTTTTTGTTATATTAAAATTTTGACTTGAGAGTTTCAATCAGCGATTTCCTTTTACTATATGCTCATGTGAAAAAGTTGCGTGGCTTTCATCCGATTAGGCTCATTTTCGAACTTGATCTTTATTTTTTAGATGTAAGCTTAAATATCGAGTTCAGTGATGATAGCTTGAAAACTGAGGCTGTACACAGACAGACGTACATGGCTTAATCGTCTCGAATGGTGATGCTGATTAGAAACGAAGTGACAAAATTAATATACCCCTTTTACGTTTTTTAAACGTGGGAGTATAAAAATGTGACTAATTTTATATGAAGAAGTTCTAAGTCTCTTCATATAATTCCCTATAAGAAATTTATGAATCTGTTATAAATCTTAAGTATTTTTATTTCATTCTTTTTTTGGAAAAACACTTGAATTGCATAACTTTATTTGAATTTACACTGCAGTTAACAAACATAATAATATCTATCATTGGCAATTATCTTATATTTTAGACAGTTGGAGAAGGACTCGATATTTTTAAATTAGCGAACCGTTGTCGAATCGTATTATCGGACTCGTTAACGAGTGGTGATTTTCTTCCGTTCGCGCATTCGAAAACGATAATCGTTAACGATTAAAATGTCCGAGAATGCGGATTCGTTTCGAACTCATTTGGCTTACTGGGAAGTCGCTCAGTATGACTTTTTAGTTGTTGAGCCATACAGCTTCCATGTAAATATACATGAGATCGTGTCTATTAAGGTGGATCGTTTTGTTTAGGCGTAAAAAAAAATTTTTTCGACACTCATATTCTGGAAACTGGGTTCAAGTAGATCTTGAATTCAAAAGGTTATCGAAATCGGTGCAACCGTTTGCCACCGGTTTTGATTTGAAAAAACTTTCACTTTTTCGCCAAAAATCAACAGTGTTTTCGATGTAAGTTCTAATAAAGCTGAAATAAATACCCCAAAGTAGGGTGCAATTTAAAGGTATCTGGGGCCACAAAGTTATGAATAAGAAGATTGTTAGATTCGAGATTTTTTAAATGCAAATTTTGGATATTTTTTACAAAAATCGCTACAGATTTTTCTGTAAATTTTAAACAAATTAATATTTCTAAAAAGGACTTGATATAACGATCCACCTTAGTATCTATGCTTCTGAGAATTAAGAACTATGTGGCTTGCGCTTTAATGCGCTTGCGCGAGGAGCATGCAGGGGGTTTGACCCTCCCGTAACATTTTCAACTTGTGTAGATTGGAATGGAATAATATTAACCAGATTTTACCTCAACACTGATTACTTGGCCCTAACAATACAAATAAATTCTGACTTTAACGATATGTTGAAAACGACCCCCAAACACAATTTTTTCGTACGCACACAAGACACACTCAATGCGAGCATGTGCCTGCAACAACAAAGCTGTGTGGTGTTTTGAGTTTTATGTTTGAGGAAAAAAAAAATAAAACTGGACAAATGATTTTTATCTTTGAGCGAAAAATAAAAATTGAGAAATAACTTTTATTTTTGAGCGAAAAAATAAAAATTGAGAAATAACTTTTATTTCTGAGCGAAAAAATAAAAATTGAGAAACAATTTTTATTCTTGAGCAAAATAATAAAAATCAAAAATAACTCTTATTCTTGAACAGAAAAATAAAAATCAAAAAATAACTCTTATTTTTGATGAATAAAATATAAATCAGTAAATAATAATTAAATTAAATTTTTATTGGTAAAACTCAAAAAATAAAAATCATTCCTTATTTCGATAGAACATGCATTAAGCAGCATATTGAAGTTATCCAAAATGTTCTCCGACATTTGGAACATGTTGATTTTTTGTTATTTAATTTTTGGAAATAATCGTTATTTTCGGTCCCTGAAAAATATTAAAAACAACCTACCTATCTGATGTCAACATCGAGGTATAGAGAGTATGGGGGTTTAAGTATTGCGTCTAACAATGAAACATCAGTGGTTAATCAGTGAAAATGATTTTATTGATACCCCTTAATGACGTCACAACAGTTATGACTAACGTGACCATTTATTTTTTTTAGTCAAAGCAGGACGTCCCCTGCGGAATTATGTTAAAAAACAAAACATTTTGGTGTTTTACATGTTTTTTTTTATAAAGACGGAATAATAATACTATGCAAAATAACCCAAGTTAATAAGTAAGTTATATAAGTTGACGTGACTTGTAGGCAGAACTTTTGTATTTATCGACTGAACAAATCCGTTTTAAAATATCGGTTGTCGTTTTTAGGCACAAATAGAGCTCATTACAAGATTTATTTAGGTTTGTCTTTGTAATTAAAATGGCTTTCAATACTGAGACGATTAACTGTGCTTTGTCACTTGTTCATATTTTGCTCTTTTCCGAAATAACTCTTTCGATAGGTGCGTTACTTCCAGACAGACACATAACGTACTCAATAATTATTGAAAAGTTTGTTTAGTGAATATTGTTGGCACGGAAGTGCTGGAATAATTCCACCCAACAGTTTTCAGCAGTAACATTCTCAGCATTCGAGCAAATGATTTTTTTGTCCGTCGTAAAGCTGGAAATAAGCAAAAACTCTTCGAACACTTTTATATATTGGTACACTGAAAAAAAAACATTCGCTTAAAATTGAACACAATGTATTAAAAAAAAGTGTTAATAACACTGTTCAACACGAAAAAAAATAACAAGGTTCTGATAACGGATTCTGGTAGAAGGGACAAAAAAACAATATACGTGTATCGGCGCTTTGAAAGTTTACGTCTGAGTCTAATTTTAGGGGGGGATTTAATTTTCCCCCTTTTTGAACATTCTTATGGTGAATCGGTATAGGAAATCATGTTATCCTTACATTTTGGGTGTTCTGAAGATTTATGTAAAATACTACGAGAAATATTTTTGTGGAACATTTTAACCCCCAAACTTTTTAACTTATATTTATTATTTATTACGAAAAGGTCAAAAAAGACCCATAAAACAGGGATATAATGGGTTAAAATGTTCCACAAAAAAATTTATCGTAAAATTCTACTATGTCTCTGAATACACTAAAGCTGAAAGTTCAACTTAAATGCCAGAAATAAGTCAAAACTTAAAATGTGTTAAAGGGTTCATTTCGTACTTATTCAGAATTGATGATAAAATGTCGCACAAAACTTGGTTTTAGAGGATTACTTTATATGAAACTAGTAAGAAATGATCTTCGACTGGGCCGAAGTTAAAATACCCCCACGGTCGAACCAAAGTATATTCAAAGTCTCATGCAATCAATAAAATGTTTATCTGTAAAAACTTTTTGTTAAGTTTTAACAGAAAATATTCGCTTTTGTTTTTTGATAAAGCCACTTTGTATGGGAGGTAGGCGTGGTTTTCACTCAATTTGTTTGAGTTTCATACACATATGTATATCGAAGTTATATGCAAAATTTCAAGTCCATATATTAATTTTTGTGGATTTTAGAGAGATTTTACCTTTTTGATAAAGTCACTTTGTATTGGAGGTAGGCGTGGTTTTCATCCAATTTGGTTGAATTTCATACTTGTATGTTAAATATCAAAACTCATATGCAAAATTACAAGTTCATATATTAATTTTTGTTGAATTCTAAGAGATTTTACCGTTTTGATAAAGTCACTTTGTATGGGAGGTAGGCGTGGTTTTCATCCGATTTGGCTCATTTTCGAACTTGACCTTTATTTTTTAGATAAAAGTTTAAATATTGAATTTCGTGATGATAGCTTTAAAATTACGGCTGTAATCGTGATCACAGACAGACGGACAGATGGACAGACGGACATGGCTAAATCAACTCGGGTGGTGATGCTGATCAAGAATATATATACTTTTCTATACCTACAACGCCTCCTTATGGTCGTTACAAACTTAGTGTCAAAATTAATATACCCCCATTTACGTTTTTTAAACGTGGGGGTATAAATATTATTGAAATTCCGGCTCAGTTGTTAATACGAAACATGAATTTCGGCGTGAGTTCGGTCGCTATCATGGCTTCAGTGCGCAGACAATTCGCCGCACCGTGGAAAAGTTTGAGTGTAAGTACACTCTTTTGGATCTTATGCTACCAACCAGAGAGTGATTGGTGCGAAGTGAAGAAAACATAGCCGGCAGTGTCGAAAAAGACCAAGAAATGTCAATTCGGGTCCGGTCAGCTCAATTGGGCATCGCCAGAGGGTCAACCAGACTTATTTTTCAGTTCAGAAAAATGTTCGTATTGAACTCATTTGCCGGCGAAAAATTCGCAACAATTGCATGCAGTTTTTTTTATCAATAGTTATACAGTAGATTCGGGGTTGCGTGAACTAATTTTTGCAAGGGCTGTTCGCATTATCCAGGCTGTTCATACTATCGAGGTTGATTTCCAGTTCAGAAAAATATGAGTTTGATTCATTTAAAATACATGACCAATACATACATACATGATTTTGTAATAATAAAACGCTTTTTTCATTTAATAATAAAAATTTTGGTTTTTTTGAAGCCATGCTTGTGATTGTATGTTGCTACACTTTAAATACGAACTTGACTGATCTTTATTTGATCAGAACTTTGACTGATTTCATTTTCGTCTTCTTTTGTTTTATTTAATTGTTGGAATTTACTCTTAGAAATCTGTTCACGTTACACAGGTTTGCACTGTTCACGCTATAGAGTACTCATATTAAAAAATTTTACGTTGACCCTAGCGAGATGATCACGGCACTAGGAGTTCACCCTAGCCCGACTCCACTGCAGTGGCGTTCCTAGGCTTGGTGACACCCGGGGCGGATACTCATGGTGTCACCCCTATAAAAAATTTCTAAATGCAAAAAGTAACCAATTCGATGAGATTAAGTGTTTTTATAATTATCTTTATGTTTTCCGAAAAAAAAACAAACAACATATCGTCCGTCCCCTTCATGCCAAAAACGCCAATGTGAATTTTTGTGTTTTTTGGGAAATTGAGTTTAAAGATTCGAATGGCTCAGAAAAAACGGAACATCCACATTTTCCAAAATTTCTTTTCGAAAATGGATGGCACATGCCTTCGTTATACACAGTTAAAATTAGGTTCCAGTTACTCTACAAAAACATTAAAAAAAACTTTTTGTGCAATCATGTAACAATTATTGCTAGAAAATTGTATTAAAATAAATCTCAAAATCAAGAAAAAAGCTCCATCAAAAAATTTCTTTCACACGTACACAGCAAATAATGTTCTTCGTCAACAGAAAAAAACAATCAATGTCCTATCTCATCGGTAGCGGGTACAAGCTAATTTTTAGTGAAATTTTTAACATGCGACTCTGTAAAAACTTTGGTAATGAAGACAATTGCAATAGTCCTTCTGCAGTTTATTTTTCAAAGCATTGTTAATGTCTTGAACCAATAATTTCAGAAATTGACCTTCTGACCTGGGAGTTATATGGAAAAAACTGAATACATTATCAGAAAAATGCTATATTTGAGATTAAAACAAATCACAAAAATCGAAATGGACACTTCTTGCCATTTTTTTTATCAAAATACATTGTCCTCAGCTTTCTTCAAAAATAGAAAAAAAATCATTGATGTATCTCACCACTTTTAAGCTCAATTTTAGTCTCAAAAATCTCCAAAATAGCATTTGGTAATGTATTCAGATGAGATCGATCAATGATTTTTTTTTTATATTTTTGAATAAAGGTGAGGACAATGTATTCTGATAAAAAAAGTGTCAAGAAAGCTCCATGCCGATTTTAAGGAATTTTTAAATCCTAAAAATGTACCATTCTTGAGAGAAAAGTTAATTCTTAGCTGCTAAAAAGTAGGAAGACCACTGATTTTCTTCACTTTTGATGGAAAAAAATTATTCTGAACGTATCCTTAAAAGAAAAATAAAAAGAAGTTATTTACTAATGTTGGAAATATTTAAAGTGAAAAAATGTACACATTGGCGTTTTTGGCATGAAAAAATATCAGAAAATACACATAGATGGTTTTAGCACGAAGTTTTATAATTTTTTCTAAGCCGAATGGGATTTTCTTGTCTTGGGGGAGTATTCTTTGCATTAAAATGCACTAGATGCAATTAAAAACTCAAAACCCATGTGTTTTCACATTAGCGTTTTTGGCATAGAAAGGACGATAAGACAAACAATAAGAATTTGTAAAAAACAGAACAAATATATTACATTTTCAGGTGTCTACATAATTAAATATGTAGGCATAAGGTAAAAAAGAAAACTTATTAACTTCGTTAATAATCGTTCGTCTTAAAAACTGACGGAACAAAAACATTACATTTTCAGGTACATATTTGTATATTTGGTATGTAGGTATAAGGTTAAACAAAGAAATCTTATTAATGGCGTTGTCTTAAAAACTAACTTTTCTTACTTTAAGAGAAGCAAAATTTGAAATAACCTCATCGAAATCAATATTTCTTGCAAGCTCGTTTTCAATGGATAAAATAGCAAGATTGGAAAGCCTTGCCTGTCACATGGAAGACCCTAAATAAGTCTTCATTAATTTTAGCTATGAAAAACTCCTTTCGCATGAAGCTACTGATACACAAATTGTTAGAAATAATTTCAATGCGACAAAATGGGACACACATTTTTTAACGTAATGTATTTGTACCTTTCTCTTTCTGTTCGAGAAATAAAAAAAAATATCGATATGGTGTCACCCCTAAAATGGTGGTACCCGGGGCGGACCGCCCCCCCCGCCCCCCCCCTAGGAACGCCACTGCTCCACTGTATTTTAACAATTTATAATGAAATTATTTATCTTTTTCTTATAGTTCAGTTGGCCCATACTTCTAACAAATAGGCCAACAAATAAATCGCCCAACAAAACTTTTAGCCCATGACTGGTGTTCGATGCATGCTGCGGTGGCATGTGTAATATTTTTTTTTATCACAAAACGTTTTGGTTTTGGATGGTAACACTGATTTGCATAATTCTTTAGAAATATTTTTAATAAAATTGCATGCAACGCTCGGTTGATTGTTTGCATTCATCCAAAACAGCGACAACACCAAAAACAAAAATCACAAAAATTCGCATTCAGTGCCTAGCACAACATTGGTAACCCTAGCGTCAAGTTGACAACGTACTCGTATGTTTTTTATCGTTTTTTTTTTTTTTTTTTTTTTTGCATTTTTAATTAGTTTAACTTCATATTAATGCAGGTTAACTTTGGCTTAACTTTTATTTTCATTGCATGTTGTGCTTGTTTTTCGTAAAACTGCACAACGTCTGGCATACGGCAGCCAATTCATAGAGGTTACGTGGTAATACTTTGGTTCTAGGAAAATGGTTCAAGGTGAAATGGTAAACTTTGCCGGTCGTTGGTTGAAACATAGTTTTTTTTTTTTTGTTTCTTTGTGTGAGGTGTACTTTATGGGTTTTGTTGTTTTTGTAGTGCTGACAAGACCAAAGTTGTTATGCTTATTTGAGCCTAGACGGCAAACTCATATTTTTGACATGATCGTCATATAGAGAGTGCATTACGCAAAGCAATTCGACATTCGGTGCTTAATATGTTTCCTGGGATGGAATCGGTTTAAGTGATAGTTGATAGTAGGTAATCAAAATCATCACTTTTGCCCCTTTTGTGATTATCAAATTGAATATTTTATTCAATTCGCTTTCCGTTTTGGATTTTTCGTGTGTATGAATTCGTAAATTTGCTTATGAAGCAGCAATTTTGTGTATAAAGAAGAAAATAACCTTCAATAGTGTTAGTTCCCGAATATGTTATTTGTCGTGGGCACACCCGTAGGTTTCGGCGTGACTGTCCTTGTCCTTTCCAGCAGATTTGCCGATTCGCTTAGAATTTTGCGAGTGGATCATTCAAATGACGGAAGAGGACGAAAACATGTTGAACTGTATTTTTATGTCTGACGAGGCCCATTTCGATTTTTTATCAACATTTTTTTGATTTTTATAAACAAAATTGTCGAATATACTTCTAACCCACAGGTACTGCATGAGACGCAATTGCATCCACTTTGCGTCACAGTGTGGTGTGCAGTTTCATTAAGATTCATTGCCGGCCCTTAGTTCTTCGAAGAAAACGGTTTTATTGTTACGGTCAGTGGAGACCGTTACTTAAAGATGCTGAAAGAGTTTTTCTTTCCAGAACTACGCCGAAAGAGAATCCCATTCAACTCTGTATGGTTTCAACAAGATGGTGCAACTTGCCACATAGCCAGGCCTGTTATGACAGAATTGCAGCGAAAATTCCCCAATAAGCTGATTTCCAGAAACTTCACATTCCGTTGGCCCCCAAGATCTCCTGATCTTATTGCGCCTGACTTTTTCTTGTGGGTTTATTGCAAACAAGAAGTTTACAAAAGAAAACCAAAAAATTTAAATGATTTAAAGCAATCCATACGAACGATAATTGAGGCAATTCCCGCTGCAACCCTCCAGGCAGTAATGAATAACTTTTTGATAAGATGTCGCATATGCGTCAACGAGCGTGGAGGCCATTTAAATTCAATTATTTTTAAAACCAATTAAATTAACTTAATTAAAATATCTTATTTTTGAAATGAAAAAATAAAAAATAAGTTATTTGAGTTTTTTAATGTAGCAATATTCATCAGCCATCCTGTATTTGAAACAGTCGTTAAAACCCGTTATGTCGTCATGCCGCTGCATGTCTCTAATGCACTGAACACATTGACGACTACACGACTTTACGACGCGTCTTGAAGAAGGAGTCAACAATCTGGAAATATCATACGATTATTTCATTCACCCGACGTCAGCAACGACATTTTACCACATTCACTTCCATAAGAAAAGCATGTAAAAAAATTTGACAGATGTCGTATTGTCGTTGTCGTAGTCAATATGTTCAGTGCATTACTTTAGGAAATAAAGTACATATGGAAATGATCACACGAACAGACGTTCGGCTCAAATGCGCATTCTTTTTGTATTCGAAATCATAAGTGAAGAGGTAAGGTGCTCCAAATCTAACAAACAACATACTTATTTTCGCATGATTCTATTTTCACCTTCAATTACTAAAGGAAAACATGAATTATTTAGTAAGCACCTTATGATTTTTCCCAATGGGATATTGTGAATACACATAAGCATTCGATTTTCGTTATAGCATTTATGCAAGGGCATAGCAAATGAAATTGAGTAGAATTTGTTGTTGGAGTTTGCATTGTGATTGCATATTTTTGTGAATGTTTACACCGGATCGTGAACAGTCTAATATATATTTAAGGATAAAACACAATTAGTTCAGTACGGAATGATTTACTATCCTTCCTATCCACATACAACAAAAGTCTGTGCACATTTACACGACCTTGTGTGAAGAAAATTCTCCACACATAACTTAATAACAAAAGCTTGTTAACTGAAGATATCAACATGCAACAGCGACAACAACAACACGTTATCAACAATAAAAATGTTGTCAACGTTTAAAAGCACTCAATACACCCGGCGATATCATCGAACAGAGTTACAGCTGAATAAGCACAAATCTACCGCATGCCTGTGGCACGCTCCACAAAGTCTCCGTCGAGTATATACCTTAAAATACCTTGTAACAATTACACCCGCTCGCGCTAATGAACCGATGACGATTTAACAAAATACAAATAAAAGTTATAGAAAAAAAAAAAAACATCAGCTGAATATCACAATAACTGCTTGAAAATTGAAATACTTTAAATACGTCGAGCGTAACTGAGCATTCGAAGTAAGACGTAGACGTACGCAAAGTTCCCACACATTTTCAAAGTCGCATCAACTCGACATGCTATTTGAATGCGATCATCTGGTACAGAGAACTCCGAGTTAAGCTGCTGCGCTAAAACGCGGATCGCTCAATTCGAGTTATGAACAAGCAACGAAGTGCAGTTGAATTTTGTCGGTTAAACGAGACGTTAGAAGTTTAGGAACGAACATTCGATAAAGTTAAATACTTACAGAGACCATAAATAAGGGTGTAATTTTATTATTATAGATCAAGTATATCTCCGGAATCATGTGATTAGCTTGGCGTTCGAAAAAAAGACGCAACTCTATAAAGAGTATTTAAATAATTTTAGCCAAATTAAAAAAAAAAAAAAAACAAAAAGGTCGTTTAGTGACTGTGCCGTGTATTTCCCCCTTTTACTTTTGCCAACAAAAATAATGGCATCTTTTTTGTTGTTCCTGCATCTAAATCTTTTTAATATATACATGTGAATTCTGGTGTTTGTGCATTCTTAGCAAATTCTGATGCTTGTCGGTGCCACACGCAATGGATACGCGTCAACGTTTATTCAATAAATTTGCAATAGCAGTTACATTGTTCGTCTTACAAGCCGTTGATCTTGGCTGTGGTGAGTTAAGTGCTGATTCTACATGTGTATAAAAATGTTGATATTTTTCACAAAGCATTGCCAATAATTGCTATCTACTGATTTAAATTGCAATTTTGTTTAACCCTTGCCAGTCACCCTTCAACTATGTTGCATAACGGTTAAAGTGAGATGTAAACAAAACAAAAATAAAAATACAACATATGAAAATTTCGGAGAGAAACTTGTTTTCAAAAGGCTCGGTTTTCAAACGTTAAAAAAATTTATTTAAACAAAAATTTTGAAAAAAGCATTTTTTCTAAAAGTCACAACTTCTTTTAATAAATTTAACCCATTAGTTGAAGATTGGATAAGAGCAATAAACGATTGCTATTGCAATCAACCAATACTTTTGAATCAATAAACATAATCAGCCCTTTTCTAGGATCCGTCGTAATAAATCTACGACGTAATCGTACGCTATGAAATCGAAAAATTTTCTATGCTAGGTTCCGAACAAAACAAAGTGGAATGTTGCCACAATAGCTGTTTTTGACAAGAGACTTGTCAAATCCAATTACAAAAAAATCCAACCTCTAGCGAAGCTTATCTCTCTAATTTCAATTCCATTATCACTCCATATCTATCTTATATATACAGATGGTTCGAAAAACGAATTTAACACTGCCTTCGCCGTTGTTAACTTAAACAACAAAATAATTACAGCAAAACAAATATTCAGCCACTGCTCTATTTTTACGGCAGAAGCCGAAGCAATTTTGGCTGCAGTTAACTACTGCAAGGGTGTTAAAAAGAAATTTATAATTTGCTCCGACTCACTGTCTGTAATTCAGTCAATTTTTCATTTAAGGCAACAAAATGAGACTGTTATACAAATTAGAGAAGCTCTCATAACTTCTTCAAATAGGTTAAAAGTTATATGGACTCCCGGACACGTAGGGATCCTAGGAAATGAAATGGCTGATTCAACCGCCAAATACGCCTGTGCTGGACCTATCACGCTGAAAGAAACATACAACAAAAAAGACATAATAAGACTTATAAACAATTTCAATCTCAACAAGCGGAAGCTAATTTGGACGCAATACACTCATCATTATAAGCAATTTAATGTAATGGGTATAGCTCCAATCTACCCTTGGAATATACCCAAAATGCATCTACAAAAATATATAAGACTCCGTCTTGGACATACAGATTCGAATTTACATGTTTCTGCAGCTTTTCACTATGCTTAAAACATTAAACCCATGTGTCAGCTGAGCATCCTTTCCTTTCCACTTATCTATCACCCCATTTTCGAACCAAGGCAAACTTTACTGAATGGTCATTACACCTGAAATCCTTCGTTCAAAACTAAAATAAAAAAACAAAACTAAAAATTCACTACAAAAAAGTGAAAATTTTGCGGTGACGCATAGTAGACTAAGCCCATACAAACATAGAAGGTGTTCTCCTATGATAATACAATTTGGAATGTCTGGTTAGTTTAAGCTACTTGAAAAAAAAAAATTCAAAAAAAGAGTTGGCTGTGCCGTGGACACACCCGTAGGTTTTGACGTGACGAAGTTTCTTGTTGTTGTTGTTAATGTTGATGTTGATGTTGATGTTGATGTTGATGTTGATGTTGATGTTGATGTTGATGTTGATGTTGATGTTGATGTTGATGTTGATGTTGATGTTGATGTTGATGTTAATGTTGATGTTGATGTTGATGTTGATGTTGATGTTGATGTTGATGTTGATGTTGATGTTGATGTTGATGTTGATGTTAATGGTTATGTTGATGTTGATGTTGATGTTGATGTTGATGTTGGTGTTGATGGTGATGTTGGTGTTGGTGTTGGTGTTGGTGTTGGTGTTGATGTTGGTGTTGGTGTTGGTGTTGGTGTTGGTGTTGGTGTTGGTGTTGGTGTTGGTGTTGGTGTTGGTGTTGGTGTTGTTGTTGGTGTTGGTGTTGGTGATGGTGTTGGTGTTGGTGTTGGTGTTGGTGTTGGTGTTGGTGTTGGTGTTGGTGTTGGTGTTGGTGTTGGAGTTGGAGTTTTTGTTGGATTTGGAGCTGGTGCTTTTCTTTTAGCATTTTTTTTTTTGCTTCATTTCATGTAGCATTACATTTCTGCTACATAAGCTGCTATATTCACGACCTGACGACGCCGGAATTGTTTTTTTCTATTTTCGTCGTAAAGCCATGTATAAAACCTTCATTTTCCTTTTTAAACTTTTATCGTAGGTTATATACTCATTGAGTAAAAATTCAATGCAACGCCGCTGCATGAATGTTGCGTTATCGATCTTTGAGCGGCTCTCTCAGCGTCCCCATGATGTCAGAAATGTTTTGTCTAATTTTGTTGTGAGGGCTTACAGTAGGCCTTTATTGGCGTATCGTATTTTTAATCCTAGCACTTATACTCAGCGAGTAATAATTCCATGTAACAAATTTTCAGTTGTGTTGCTTAAACAGTTCCCCCTGCGACCCGATGATGTTTTGAATTTTTGTTTTGTTTTTATAATGAAGTCAAAAAATTAACCTTTACGGTCATACCTTTTTTTTAATCATAGCTCTTATACTCAGCGAGTAACAATTCAATGTAACGCAGATGAATTTTAAAAAATTCATTTTTCAACTTTTTTGGAAACCTGAGCGGTACAACGTAACTTCGTCACGTCAAAATAGTTTAAATCAGTCTGTCCCTAGGGGTAGCTCCCTTGGTCCTACATGCAATACTTTTTTACATGATTTTGTAAGGGAGGTAAATACAACAGTTTACCAATCTTAACGAAACATTGCCAGAATGCTAAAAAAATAGAGTTAAAGATGTATACTGAAAATGGTCAAAATCGATTTGACCCAAGAGGTACACGCCTTGGAGCTATATTAATGATTTACATGATTTTGTATGGAAGGTACATACAAAGGTTGGCCGATCCTAACGAAACTCGGTCAGAATTCTTAAAAATTAGCGTAATAGATGTGTAGGGGTACCTATCTTAGATTTATGAACAACATACATTAGATTAGTTTGTTTAGCAATCGGTAAAAGTTGGTGAATTTTGTCCACGTAAATTGAAAGAAAAGACTCTCACATATTCTTTTACTTTTTACTGCGGTATATTTACTATATTAATTATAATTTTCTGCCAAAGCGTTCTCTGCCAAAAATAAATTCCGGGTAACTTTCTCGGCATAATTGGCAATATAAGTAGAACCTAAGTAGCTTGAGTGGATCACAGTGTAAAGTCATACAAAGGCTACTGATGAGTTGGTGTAGCGGCCATTGAAACAGTCTGTATAGTCAAGCTGTGTGATTTGCTCTATACAGAGCCGTTGTTATTGTTGTTACCTTCTTTGTTCTTCATGTTGTCTTGTTGTCAACATGATTGGCCTAGAGCTCAAAAAATTTGTCTTCAATATAAATAATAAAAGGCCGTATTCAAATATTAAGATTAAAAAGTATAATTTTACAATTTTAATGCAAATTAATTCGATGACAATATGTGAAAGAGAAATTTTATACCATTTTTCAAAATGAGATTTTACAATGAATCGGTAAAATATCCTCTCCGCAAAATCGCCAAAAAAAAAAAATAAAAACCACCCAAATGAAAAATGGTCCACAAATTAATGAAAAATAACCCAAAATGAAAATCTAAACTTCACCCACGAAAACGAAAAAAGCCCAAACATTTTTGGAAAAATTACCCAAAACAAAAACGAAAATTCGCCACAAAAAAAAAATTAAATATCGCCTAATTTTTTACATTGTGTTTCCACACGAGATATGAAATTCCCTTGAACGAAATGAGAATTTTCACGACAAGTTTTTTGTTTTTGTTTTATCTATTTTAATTCAATCATTTGAATTTAAAAATTTAATTAATTTTAATTTTTAATAATCTCATGCTTAAAAATATATAAAAACATTTCGTACAAGGGAAAAATACTAATTCTTTTTAACCATTCGAGCCACACCCTCACTCCAGTAACATAGAGCCACATGGGGGGTATGTCATCACCCCACGTGAAAAAATCGTTGTAAAATCCCGAATTTTGGATATATAAGCTTAAAACTTTACATGGTTACTATTTTTGGTCTTGTTCAACATTTTGTATAGTTATTTTTTAATATTTTAAAAATGGCTGAAAAAAACGTGAAAAATTAGCTCTTTTACTAAAAAGTTCATACCTTATACAGTTTTTAATTTAAGACTTAAAAAATGTATGTTTGAAGGCATCAAATACGTTGCTACAAAGACAAAATATATGTAATAGCGTTAGTTACAAAAAACATATTTATTCTGCCAAAAACCTGCACCCACTTTTTAAAAAAACGTAAAAAAAAATTTTTTTACCAATGTTATTGTAAATAAACTCGTTCAATGTTGATTTTTTAGACCTGAAAATATTTTTTTAATAATATTTTTAGAGAAAAAAGTATTAAAATAGTCAAATTCAGTCAAATTCAGTCAAATTCAAATTCAATAGTTCAGACATTAAACTTATAAATTTTTACAAAAAATACATTTTTTATTTTAATTTATCAATTTATATTCATACATACCTTAAAACAATAAAAAAATAATTAAATTCAAGAAAACGAAATATTTCAGTTATCTCTAAAAATACACACTAAGCCACACGTGGGGTATATGAAAGCACCAGTCGATTTTAAACGAATGCCAACGACACACGAACGCATCCCTGACCTTCTAAACTGCTTGAGAGTAAAGCTAGTTAAGTTGTGAACACCCAGGTGGCGTAAGGAGTATGCATAAAAAGTTTTTGATTTAAAAAAATAGGTTTTTTTAAGGCATGGGGTGATGAAAAGCACCAGTGTGGCTTGAAGGGTTAAAACAACAAGTTTCTTTGGTAAGCAAAAAATTTCAAAAAGAGAATTACAGCGTAGGGGGTGGGGAGGGGCCAAAATTTCGCACAAAAGCAAAAAAAAACGAAATTTTACACAACAAAAATGCAAAACCGCCCAATTTCATAGGGAAACACCCAAATTAGTATGGAAAAAAGTTGGGTAATTTTCATTTTTGTTTTTTTTTTTGGTTTTTAGGAGAGCCGGTAAAATTCGGTGAAAAAATAGATACTATAAAGTAAAGATATTTGTCATACGTACTAGTCGTACGATATTTGTAAATATGAATGCGGGACTCGGTGGGAATTTTTTTGTTTGACTGCTTCAATTGAATAATATTTTTAAACTAGTAAACCCGTATGACGTTAAAACGCCAAAATGCGAAAAAAAATATCAAGTGTTTTTATTAAAACTTTTTCACTTTTTGACATATGTAGGGGAGAGGGCTGGGTTGTGAGCCATTACTTTTTTCTTTCCCTAATTGACTTATTGCCAGTCTTTCAACTGCAAAATTTGACTTTTATCATGACTCAATTTTTGCAGTTGCACCAAAGTGTACAGATGTATTGCTTGTGCCAGCGACAGACATCGCATTTGAAAATCGACTGCGAAAACTTTTGCAAAAGGCAATGGAGAGCTGCGAGCTGACTTCTCCAGACAAAATTGATGATCTGAAGTAGGAAAAAACAGCGGCAAAGTCAAAATCACCAGCAAAAGCATCACTGAAGAAGGCACAACCAGCACCATCTAAACGTCCTTAGGCAACAGAACCATCAAAACCATCTGATGGGGATATTGATTTTTGTACCATTTGTTTGAGATTTTTGCCTAAAGAACTGACACCCAAAAACTCCATCGAATGCAATAAATGTGGCCGGCCTATTTACTTGAAGTGCGCCAATATAGAAAGGCGTTCGAATTTCACATGAAAACATTACGACACCGATTTGGATGATGATGAAGAAAATTATGATTGAACACTTCCTTTCATTACGATTTTTTAGTCTATGTTAAAACATTATAACTTGTTTTTTCCTCTTGAGGTCTACTGAAGAAATAAAATCTCAACTTATTATAAAATTATTGGTGCTTTACTTCGTAATTGCCAGATGGTTCGCAACCCAGCCACTTTTTTTGGAAGAGCCAAAAATTACGCGAGTTAAATTTTAATCAAAACTCTAATCTGTCTGCATATAAAAGTTGCGATGTATATTCACCTATATACATCCTGTATTCGATTTCCTATGGTAACTTGGATTATTCGATATCTTTATTCTGTGAAAAGTTAGATCCCAAAAATAAAACCCGGTTCACAACCCAGCCCTCTCCCCTTTCCACCACGCTTAGAACATCCTACACGTGTTTCATTTGATTGACCTTTCCTTCCCACTTATCTATCACCATATTTCAAACCAAGGCAGACTTGGCTGAATATCAAGATATCTCTCATCAAGAGAGCGGGCTCGATTAAATGTTGAATATAATTGGCCGTGTGTGAATACTGGGGCTTGCAGGTATATTGCAATTGTTCTCAATGACTTTCCCAGAATTGTTAAGTAAATGACAAATATACCGGAAATTGAAAATATTACTTTTTAAATGAAAAAAGAGTTGGCTGTGTCGTGGACACATCCCTAGGTTTTGAAGTAACAGTGTTTATTATCCTTGTCCTTATTCTTGTTTCCATCCTTCCCTTTGTTTCCAAACTTATCCTCATCCTTCCGTTATTCTTTTATTTGTCCTTATAATTTTCCTACATCATGTCCAAATTCTTGTTTTCATCTATTCTTCACTTAATCCTTGTCCGAATCCCTTTCCTAGTTTGGAAAGGTGTGTTTTAGGTGTGTCTAAATCTTTGTCTGAATCCATATCCTATAAAATATATTTGTACATTTTTCGCTTTGCTCTACTGCTTAAATTATACAATAGAATCATTTTGGAAAATTTCAGAAAAAAATATCACATAGTTTTAGGCGCCACATAGAAAACTCACTTTCTTTGCAGAAGATTGTCTTGATTTTATTTTTTAAATATAGTATTTAAAAAAAAAAGTATGACCTTATTGCACATCTACAGAGCAACCCCTTTCTATTAATACACATATGAAAACCGCATTTGCGGTATAGATTTGATGGTCATCACAAAAAAAGCGCTTGCGTAATAATAATATAGATTTCCTATATTTTTGAACATTTTCAAAATCTTGTGAAAAATACACTTTAATTTTTTTTTCAAATAATGAAAACGGATTTTTCTTTGATAATTTTTATAAAAAGCGAAAAAGCGATTTTTTGATATTTTGAAAATATTCATACGGAAATACAAATTTTATTAATTGAAAGAGCTACATTTCAGTGAAAATGCTCTGATTGTTCTTCAAAGCATTATCCAAGATGATCAATACACTTTTGCATTTGTTTGAACAAATTTTCGAAACAGATTTGCCAATAGGAAGTTGGTACCTCCGAAACCAGGTTTTTGAAGGCCTTTACGGCCTGTTCGGGCATAGAAAAACCCTCGCCACACATTTTTTCTTAATGTGAGGGCACAAGAAGAAGTCATTGGGTGCCAAGTCGGGACTGTAAGGCGGATAATCCATCGATTTCACGTTTTGAGTGCACAAAAACTCTTTTGCTTGAGCTGATATGTGGGAACTCGCATTGTCGTGATGGAGGATGATCTACCTTCGGTGGTTGGTTTCCCTCAATTCTCCGAAGACTTCCAGCAAACAAATGGTTGTATACCATTCAACATTAACAGTTTTCCGTCGCTCAAATGGTACAGTTGTGACAAGACCAGTTTTCTGAAAAAATTGGCAACCATTTCCTTGGATGTGCTCCGTTTGCGGACAACTTTTGTCGGGCTCACTTTGAAAGACCTAAACAGTGGATTGTTACTTTGTTTCGGGCTCATAGCCGTAGATCCATGATTGGTCAACTGTGTTGGTGTCGTAGATGAATTTCGAAATTGCATTTTCTTGCACCAATCGACATAAGCAATTTGTCTTTTATTTTACTGTCAAATTAAGGGGTATCCAACGGGAATAAATCTTCCTGACGCTTATGTAAGATCGAATGTATATTGTCCCACTAATGCCCAAAGATAACTCCATCTCACGGTATGTCACATTTTGGTCTGTTTCCAATAGTTCAGGCACAGCATCGATGTTTTCTGCCGCAACAACCGGTTTTGAACAACCTTTACGAAATTTGTCTTGGAGAGAACGACGATTACGCTCGAATTCATTGAAGCAGCGTTTTACAGTCTCTGGATGTGGTACTTCATCACCAAAAGTCATACTAAGTTGATCAATGCATTCTTTTCTTGTCAATAGACGTTGAAATTCGTAAAAACTCATCACTCGGAAATGTTCACGAGTTAATTCCATTTTTTTGCTGAAATACAATTTTCAAACCACTGTAAACAACACAATAAACGCAGATACACCAAAAAGTTTTGAGTATGTTTATGCTAGAAAATGTCAAATTTTCAAATGGAACTGTCAAAATTCATCTGGCAATGCTATTTGTGATATTTGTGAGTTACGGAGAACTTATTAGTTGATCTTATGTACTGGTCAATGGCGTAATGGCCAGAAGAATTTAAAATTCGCTTGTGTAAATTTGGCCGGTATCTACATGACTTTAGAGAATTTGCAGTTTGGTCAATTGGAACAATAACTTGTCACATTTTGTGCTTTTCTATTTCAATTTATCATCCTGTTTTCGATAATTTTTAACTAACCAACTCGATCTTCCAGATGCGCTTCTTCTTAAGTGTCCCATTTATCAAATGCACATGCAGAAAATAGTCGGCTTTAGACCGCCCCTGGAATATCTGACTGAACGAAATCTGTTGTATGCACCACCAAGATTTGTCAAAAATCGCGTTGCGCGTGAAAGATACACCATAGAGCTGATTAATGACAACATCCAGCGACAGGATGAACCCCTAACAAGTAGAATATGTTGGCGTATCTGCAACGAAGATGTTGACTGCATCGCATATGTACATTTGCTGGATACGAATGAATGCTATGGATTTTCATATTTTGATAGAACTGAACGTTATCGGATGATACGCGGTGAGCTGCAGTTGGTGGCTGATGCGGAAGCGATTCATTATGAGAAAACCTGTCTTAAAGGTTAGTTAATTGAGGGGATGTAGGAGGTTTTTGCATAAATTTAAAAAGCATAAATAAAATCTTCCATTCAACAAATAGTGCCAGAAACGTGTAAAAGCCGATTTTGGACATTAACAAAAATTCCTGGAAGTAGCTTGGTGTTCCAAGGTAAAAAAACTATATCGACACTGGTCACGCGACGTGAATGTGCTGAAAAGTGCCTCTTTGAGAGGGAATTCAAATGTTTATCCGCATCGTTTGCGCCATCGTATCGCAACAATCGTGAGAGGTTTGTATCCAACAGTTAAATTTTTATTCTCTTATATCCAGTTAGCATTAACTTGAAAGATAATTTGCACAAAATTGTGTTTTGCACTATACTCGGATTGAATGGAATTTGAAATTGCTGCTTATTACTTTTTATGACATCATTAAAGCACCTCAGACAAACCATATCTCATCATCAAACAATTGAATTCTGTAATTATTTTAATGAGATATGATAAATTTTTAGTTTAATTAAATAAACAAACTGATTGAGCCAACCGATCAAATATTGGGTGTGTCCATAAAGCCAGTTTTTACATTTTACCATATTTTTTAATCTAAACAAACGGTCATACATCGGTGATCGAAAGTAATACTTCTGGGCGGTCATTTTTTATAACTGTTCACTGTTAATTTTAATTGTTCATGCTCTCCAATCAGATTCATTTAATAAAATTATATTTTAAGATTTGGCCAACTCATGGCGCAGCATGATCAAGCTGAAACACTGGGTCGCTGTATATTGAGCGACAAAGATAAAATGATACAAGCTGATGCCTTTCGTGCTGCGCCTTTCGATGAGGAATATATTGAGAATCAATGTTACGAACGTGCCATGGAAAATGATAGCTGCTCATATGAATTGTATTCGAACAGTAGCTTCATCTATGCGGAAGCCAAATACATGGGCCTATCCCAAAAAGAGGTGAGTCGACTACTATTGTATACAATGACTTCTATAATCTGCTCATTTCATCAACATGTTCCACAGTGTCAATCGCATTGCACACAAGAGACAAAATTCTTTTGTCAGGGTGTCACGTTTTCACTTCAACAAGATCAACAAGATCTCTCGCAATCACAGTGTTTTTTACATTCAGAAGATATCATCTCCATGGGACCACGTAGCTTAAAATTGAGAGCAAACTCGGTTTATATGAGGAGAGTGAAATGTTTGGATGGTAAGTTGGCGAAATATTGCTAAAAGCATTAATCAATGAACTTCAATTGTTGTTGTGCATACAGTTCAAGTGATCTGCTCACATGAGGAAATGGCCATAAAATATACGCCCAAGGACTGGTTCCGCGGCAAGATGTACGCCAGTGGGCACTCCAAAAATTGTATGGCTACGGGTAAGGGTGTAAGTAGCACGCTGCTTCGCCTACCGATTGGCACCGAAATAAAAGAAAGTCGTTGTGGCATCTTGCGCGCATATGAAGTTACCAAAGATTACCAAAGGTTTGTTTTTAACTGTAATTGCGTGAAGATAGGAAGACATTGATGTTTTCTGGTATATTTGTAGAATTTTTATCTCAGCTTTAATTGTTATACAGAACAACGCAAATGTGCAGACCCAGGGTGATCGTTTGATAAAAGTTGGCTGCATTATGAGCAACAGCAAACCATCTAGTGATAGCGATACTGCGGATGCAGAGGAGAATGAGGAAAATGTACCAAATGCAATAGCACTAGAATCATCGCTGGAATTCACGCAACAGTAAGGCTAAGCATTTAACATAACAAATATTAGAATTTAGAATTTAGGGTTTGTGGGTTTTATCTGAAAAGTAAATTTAAAAAAAAGTTTTGTCGCACACGCACCTAATGACCAGCATCGAGTTAATATTAAAAATATTTCTTCTTTTTTCCAATTCCTTGTAGGACCCTGCCTAACGTAGGTACAGTGCTGTACAACATTTCCGATCAGCAGTTTGTGCCTAAGATTACCTTACAAATCATCGATATATCACGGCAACACGAGACCAATGAAGTACAAATCGGACAGAATCTCGAGTTGCAAATAGTTGCCGAGACTCCGGAACAGCTAGAAGTGGCCATGCCTGCACTCTATGATATTCGTGCCACTTCGCTAAGGGCCAAAACGATGGACAATCAAAACTCGGTGCTACTCATCGACGAGCGTGGTTGTCCAACAGACGTAAAAGTGTTCCCAGCACTAGAACGCGTTCGCATTGGATCGAAAAACTTGTTACGGGCTCGTTTTCATGCCTTCAAATTTGCTGGCACTTCATTAGTCGATTTCGATGTAAAGATTAATTTTTGCCCGTATCGTTGTCCGGAAATTAATTGTCTGCAATATGGCGGCGGCATTACGGAAAATACCAAAAGTTGGCAACGAACACGTAGACAAACACCGCTGCAGGATCAGCGCGTACAAGTTCAAAATCCTATTTATATATCCACAGTGATGGATGTGCCAATGAATGCGACGGAAAGTGCAGATAATCTAAGGTTGAATATAGCGAAAACGGATGTGCATCATCGGAGCTTCGAATTACCACTGAACTTTAGTTTGCGTGTGCATGGTCCAGATGTGCCTGATAGTAACAGCATCATTTATGGTGAGCGTGGAATTCTTCTAATCGCTAGCATTGGTAGGTTTTATTTAGTCAGGAAGGCAAATTATTACAATTAAAATTTTTTTATTATCCAGAAGGTCAACTGCATGCCGATGGTATTTTTATCAACCAGAGTCTACTCATAGCTCTATTTATTTTTTGGCTTTGTATCCAAATTGCGCTGATGTTTAGCTGTTGTTATGTTGTACAAAAATACAAGAGGCTGGCAAGCCTCGACGAGGAACGTCGCAAGATACACGAAAGCTTAGAGTACCTGGAAGGACGACGCGTGCACTGGGCGGATTCACAGAGTGGTTACACCCTTTAATGATTGTTCTTAATGCCAAAGCTTAGTATTTTATCCAACTGTTGTGCGTTGGACAACATTTTAAAATGTATATAAATAATTGATATAATTTCATTAAAATTTGTTGTAAAAAAATCATTGTTTATTTAAACCATTTAATTTGAGTTAGAAATTATTGGAAGTGGTTTAAAGTTAAGGACCTAAAGCAAGTAATTTCAAAGTAAATCGATTCAAACTGAAAGTTTAGACTAAAGAAATACTTTAATTGCATTTATTTTAATAAAAATGCACTTCGTTGCTTATATAAAAAATAAATAATTTATTAAGGCAACAATGTGCAAACGATCTGACGCAAACTCGTTGGGGCAACAACATACACAACAAATTTCTATAGTTAATGTTGTGTTAACAATTTTTATTTGTTCTTGGAAATGTAGTTTAAAGTGCTAACGTACCGAATCACAACGCAGGTTAAGTCTTCTACTCCGGATTATATTGTTCCCATTTGCGATGATTCAGCTTGGTAAAATCGTCGCAATGCAGCGCAATGTCTCTCAAATATTTGGACAACTTAAGCAGCTCTTTATCGTGCTCCCGATTAAAATGTGCCTGTCGAAAAGGACGAATTTTAAGCCCAGACTTTGGATTCATTAGAAAATTTCGTCTAATGTCATCGAACATTATACTATTGGAAGAGCTATATTGTGGATATATACCCCAGATGACACCCAACGGCTTGACATCGATGACACCGCGGTCCACGGTATGCACGGAAATCATGGCAGTAGAGTCCAGATAGAACATAATTTTATAATTGGTATTGGTGCTTACACCCAGCAGCTTCATTTTCTCTTCTATCCAACGCATACCTGTGGCTGACCAAATAACGATGTCATAGTGTTCGTATGCCGATTCTAAGAACTCGTGCAAATACGGACGCATGAGTTCTGCACCCGATTCTGCGACTGATCTATGATCGAAGAGTGTGTAGTCGATATCTAATACCAGCAAATGTTTACCATCGCGGGAGGGATTTAAAACCTTGATTTTATACTCTCGGACACGCTTTTGAATTTTGGCCAAGTAAATTGCGGAGTTCTCAAGTGTCTCTTCCTTTTCGTCTGCGTCATCGAAATCGTTGATAACATCAACATCATCACATGGAATCTGACATACATCTTCTATGTCAGCCTCTGTGGAACCGACCATCATCAACTTAAAGTTGGGTTTTAGCTCCAAGTGACTAAGTTTGACGTTGTCCGCAGCAAGCTTACCTACAATAAAAATTTGCAGAAATGAAATGAAAACCAAATTTTTAAACGTTATTGGCGTGCAAACCTTTAAATTTCAAGTTGATTAGTTTTTGACGCTCCGGGCGCACTTGAGTCTTTTTAAATATTTCATGTCGCAGCACCGCGACCGTGTCTTGGTCCGTGAGATCCGTAATGGGATATTCTTTACCACTCCACTTGACAATTACAGTAGCATCACGCACTTCATTCATTTTTATGAAGTTTTATCTATTTAACCACACAAATTGATAAAAGGCTTGTTTTGCAAAGTATTTCAATTGTAAATCCAATATAAACAAAGTATATTTGTTCACAATGCATAAGATTGACAAACGACTCGAGAATTGCTAAAAGTCAGCTGAGAATGATGCCAAGTTGCAAAAAAAATTACAGATAAAAAAATGACAAATACGAAGTCGTAACTACACCCAAAAAATTTCACACTCAAATTGTTTTCAACTGAACAAGAATCATCAAAATAAACGTTAATCAAGAAATCTTCAGATAAAATCATCAAAACAAAGATGTGAGTATTGTCAATATATTATGGAGCTTTAATAATTGTTTCTAAACCACTAAGCTACCTATTTCTTGAGATATATTTCATAAATGAGCTATAATTTTTTGACACTTTTCTGTAAAATATGTAAATGTGCTCATTGTTAACAACCATTCAAGTGAAGAAAACTGCAAAAACAGCAACAAAGTGTAAAACTATAAAGATTAAAAAACAAAAAAAAAATAAAAAATTGAGCTTGAACTCAACGAATCTTTCAGTTCGAAATTTGTAGATAAATGAAATAAGTGTAGACCGCCTATTAGGTGCGTTTTTGGTATCGCTATATGGTTTTGTTTTTTTTTCACTATAAATCGGTACTTTCAGAAAGGCAAAGACAAAACAAAGATTTTTTGAGATTTTTTCATTAATGTAAACTTTGCAATGTAATATATAAACTTATTTTCTAATTATTATACTATTCTTATTATAAACTAATTTAATCTTAATATTTGAATATGCCCTTTCATTATTTATCTTAAAAAATAATTAAATAGAACGATCATAGTCAATTTGACTGGTTTTTCAACAAAAATCTATTCAACAAGTTCAAGAGCAACAACAAATACCTTCTCTTTTTTCTTCTTCAACATAAGCATGAAGCACAAGAGTAAAGATAAATCAATCTTTTTTTACTTCTTGTGTGCATTACTTGAATTTTTAACTTGTGCTTCATCTTGGCAGTGCAGTCCCTATTTATAACATCGGCTTATTGTATGATGATCTGGCCTTACATAAGCGGTATTCACGATCTGGAGTTTATGGTCTTGTATTCTATATTTTTGATGTTTGATATTTGTAGTAAATTTGGCAGTTTTACAAAAACAAAACATGAACATTTTCCAAATACTATAAATACTAAATTCACAATGGTGGAACTCTATTGTAAATTTTGCATTGTATATGTGAATTTGAAAAACAGCTGACTTGACGTTCTATGACAGCACTGCATGTCAAGAAAAACTATAGGAGTGCTCACAGTATGTAGCAATCTCTTTTTAATTTACTAAAAATGCTCCAAAAAATCCAGATCGTGTATACCGCTATAGTATTATAAACAAAAGAGTTAAGTCAAATAGCATGTTTCCACGGCACTCTGAATCAATTATTTTGGTTTGCGAACTAAGAATGTAAAATACCCTGTTCCCACGAAGAAATCTTAATTCAGTTTGACAGCTGTGCTTTGTTCATTTTATTTTCTGACAGCTGACTTTGACTTTTTGTTTTGTTTGTCTTTCTTCTATTGCTGTTTCCTATTAATTTTCGATAAAAATTAGAGATAAAACCGATTTCTACTTGATTCGGTTGCAATTCAAACTGAATCAACTTCGAATGAGTTTGTCAAAATTTATATGGCGAAACACTTGATTCGCAACTTGTTTCATCCTCGAATAAAGGATGAGAGCCGAATTAAGTGTCGTGAAAACATGCTAACAGTGTCAAGAGTTATAATTTTCAAGAAAACACCAAACAAGAAACAGCAGCAAAAATATTTCAGGCAAAAAAAAACTAATTATCTCGAGAAGCATCGATTAAAACCTTGATCCACCACTTCGCACTTTAGTCAACACGTTTTCCTTTCCGTCAATCTGTATCTTAATGGAGAAGTATCGAAAAAGAATTCATTTATGTCAATCTCTGTCAAAATAGCACCTAAAATCGCACTATTATTTATGTTGTATTCGAATATTAAAAAATTTAAGCTTCTGCAATAAATCTTATATAAATTTTATTAACGATGCATATAGGAGAAAAAACCTCTTTGTCATCTTATACGATCAATGTAGAATTATTATAGAAAAATGGACTCATCCTTCAATAAACATGGAATACTTTTATTTAAAGAATGTTCTTGCTGTTATTTCACAAAAATTTGCACTATTAAGGTGCTAAAAATATATTTTATATTGAAAGCCTAAGGCTTTACCTTTCGTTTGATATAAAAAGTTTATAGTTTTCTTTTTAATTATAACTTAATTAAATTTTTTAATTATAATAATCGATGGCTTAATATAGAAAAGGCGTAACTCGTTTTTTATTGAAATCGTGTTTTTAATATATTCTGGTAGAGCACTCTCAAATACACCTGCCTTAAAAAAATTGATGGATTTTTTTGTTGTTTTTGTTGTCTATTTTAAATGAAAACTGCATTAAAAAGTTTTTATATCCAAAGTTTTCCAGATTTTTAACAGTTCTTTTCTTCTCCTGTAAAATAACAAAAATCGAGTTAAGCCGCGTTTCCATGCTATCACTTACTATCTCCCACAATCACATTTTTTGCTAGAAAGAAAAAGCATGTGACCCTCACTATATGGGATTGACGAATGCGAGTGTGAAACAGGCATTATGTTTTTGTTTTTATAGCATGTGATATCCCCTGTGATTTCATGTGATACTAGGAGATAGAAAAAGTTCAGCTTTTTGAACTTTTGCTATAAAAGTGTATCACTTGCTATAAATTTGTCTAACATTTTTATAGTTTTTTTTTTTTTTTTTGTGAACTGCCAAGTTTTGACAATTCAAATAAAAAGAAAATCAAACAAATTGTGTTAGTCAATTCATAAAGAAGAATAAAATGGATCTACATTGTGTGTTCTGAGTGAAACGCATGTGGAAAAAATGTCCGCGTCTTGTGTACTCGCGAGAAAGGCTTGGTCTTCAACGGTTCTTGTTTTATCGCGGAATTCCTAGCTTCATGTGCCAGAGTGGTGATTTCACAAACCACAACGGTATTGATGGCAAATCTATATACCGCAACATATTTCAGGATGAGAATTTTACGTTGAAGCACATGGATCCCGGTATCCTGATAATACCAAGGGATGGCAGTTCTTCAAAGA
Organism: Pherbina coryleti; assembly: GCA_943735915.1. NCBI lineage: Eukaryota > Metazoa > Arthropoda > Insecta > Diptera > Sciomyzidae > Pherbina > Pherbina coryleti. The sequence goes on along the minus strand of OX030949.1, from coordinate 59,906,416 downwards.
TGCAAAGATGTTGGTGAGCCACAACTCTCGAACTTTGCAAAACGTTCGAGTACAGCGCTGAATGTCTTGCGTTAAGTTCTGAGAACTAGACAAGCATCCGCGAGCTTAAAAACTGCAGCTTTTACGGACGACTAATTTCTTTGTTGAATGGATGGATGATGGCTTAAACCAAGGCGTTTATATTTGTTTTTTTAATTTTGTGTTATTTATCAAATTTCGTGCATTTTGCATTTGTTTTTACTTACTTTTTTGCATTTTCTGCTCTTAAATTAATGCAGCCTATTTTCTTTCAATAATGAATAAAAAAGTATGATATCCTTTTGCGAATTCTGTTTAGTTTTTACTCATTTATAATTTAGTTACAGCAAAATTATGAACTTGTTCAAAATAATAAACTGAAAATATATAAACGGTAGAACAGATTCTTCCAGATTCTATTGGTACTGTAATTGCTTCGCGAAAATCAATTGCAGTTGCAAGTAAAGAGTCGCATCACGTAAGATAGCAACTTGGCCGAACGTCAATAGAATATATTGTACATATCTGCTTCCTTACGAAATTTCTGCATCACTGCGGTAGCACCAGCATTGATTAAAGTATTTATACCTCTAAGTTTTCTAAATGATGCACTTTAGAGAGATTTTGAAAAACAAATGAATTTATTTGTTTACAAATTAATTTATTTGTTTACAAATGTGACATGTCAAACTTTTATAGCTACAATGCCATATATGCATTTCGCTTTTTATAGCAAGTGTTTTGTGATATGGGATAGGAGAAGATCATAGAAGATAGCATGGAAACGCCGCATTACGCCTTTTCTATATTAAGCCAACGATATATAATAATGGTATTCATGCAAAGCGGCAAAGTTATATTAAGGGCAATTAGTTATTTTTATCAGGTAGATTGTGTGAACGTCCCCTAAAACCGATTGTGCATTTTCAGAGATATGTCAGCTGTTAACTTGTGAATAGTAATTGCTGATTGCTGTTATAAGTTTGCCACCTCGTTTGCTCACCTAAATCGAAGAGCAAATAATGGTATTCATGCAAAGCGGCAAGATTATATTTTGGGCAATTAGTTATTTTTATCAGGTAGATTGTGTGAACGTCCCCTAAAACCGATTGTGCATTTTCAGAGATATGTCAGCTGTTAACTTGTGAATAGTAATTGCTGATTGCTGTTATAAGTTTGCCACCTCGTTTGCTCACCTAAATCGAAGAGCAAATATATCTGGTTTGTGCAAAAGCTTCTCAGTACAAATTTTGACAGTTCATTTATAAGGGGGATAAAGTTATCTTGTTTATACCATTTATAAGGGCTTTGCCCATTTGCATGAATACCATTAATATATCTGGTTTGTACAAAAGCTTCTCAGTACAAATTTTGACAGTTCATTTATAAGGGTGATAAAGTCATCTTGTTTATACAATTTATAAGGGATTTGCCCATTTGCATGAATACCATTAATATATTTCTTATTAATATGCTTGAAATAATAACATTCTGTACAGTGGCAAATCATTTTATCCTAAAAAAACACCATAAATAAATAACTGACCATTTCAGCCCTTGCAAGGACTTTGACCTAGCTTCTTATGATCAATTGTGTTGTGCGTGTTATTAAGTTTGTACACAATTGACCGAGAACCGGACCTACATGCTTAACGCCGACTCCGAACGGCATTCCGAACGGAATTTGTTCTCGTTCTCAACATGGTGTAATAATAATAAGGTGTTAGTGAATTTTTGACAACACCAAGAATAGCTTTCTTTCTGTCAAAATATTGAGATCGAAAGAGAGGAGCCGTTGATAGTTGTCAAATTCTATTATTTGTTTGAGTTGCTAGATGATGATGTTTTATAGTTTTTGTAGGTTATTGTGCGAATAAAGTTTAAATAAATATTTAATTGAATTATTTGTGCCGTGTTGTGTTTACAAAAAGTTATTGCAGTTGTCTTCGCCCATTGGGCAAGTTCGCCGTTGAATGGTTTTGCCATTTTATCAAAAACGTGCGCTGGAAGGTGCCACCGACATGAAGCCTTGGCCAGCATGCAAATTGTTTTGCATTCACATCGACTGCTTCAAGAAAATATCGAATGCCATCAAAGAATGTTCAATACCTTAACTGATAATAGCCATCAAAAGAAGTGGACATAGCATTGAGCTTCGACCGACTGCACGTTAGATGCTTTATTTTCATTCCAATTCACCATCAGCTGTTTTTGACAGGAGCGGGGCGAAAAAATGTATCATATTGAGAGAGAACTGTCAAATTAACTAACACCTTATTATTAGGTCTGTTTCCGTACGCACACTGTGTAACTTGTGGGACGCTATTTTCTGTTTCCGTACTTTCTGTGCTTAAAATGGGAGAAGAAGAACAAGCATAAAATCGCTCTCTCGAGCACACAAAGTGCACAGAGAGTGCTAGAACTCGAGACTTCGAGTAAAGTAAGAACAAGCATCAAGAAGAATAAGCATCAATAAGAAGAAGCAAATGTCAAATTCAATTTCATAATTGTTTATGTTTTGCGATAAATAAATTCACAAATTGTGTGCCTAAAAAGAAATGTACGTACAATAAATAAATAATAATAAATAAAAATTAAGTAATTGTTCAGTTTTGCATTAAAAATGGCTTTTAATAATTGGCGCAATTTACGTCTCACACGTCTGCAGTCAAAATCAGCTGTTTTGTGCTTGAAACTTACTAGAAGCTGTTTCCGTACTTTTGCAACTAGTCTCACATTTCGTTTTTACTCTCTTGCACACATTTTACACAAATCTTACACAGTGTAAAGTACGGAAACAGACCTATTATTACACCATGGTTCTCAAGAAGCTTTACATGGCATTTTGATTACTCTCTGAGGTTTGCCATTGTCTGCAGAGAGGTGGCGGCCGTACAGAAAAATTATTTTAATTCAAATAATTTTCTGTCGCTGCTGGGGTTCGAACCTGGGTTTCCAAAGTTCGTTGACATAGCGGCCACGCACTTTAACCAACTACGCCACGGACGCCACAAACACAAAAAAACACCATAAAAAATCAAATAAATCTTACATATTATATACCAAACGAAAGATAAATTTTCAAGCTTCAATAATTTACTTTTCATAATCCATACTAATAACAGCAGTTTTTTAGTAAATATCGGGTTTATATAAGTAATTATTTTACTTTTACATATAAACAGCTATAAAATATGAAATACTAAACCGACTTGGTTAATTTAGAACTTATATAAATATATTACCTTCAAATGGTATAACCTAGTTAGGTATATGGCTATCAGTATTATACCTGCGACACATTGGTCCATTTAAACTCATTTAAGTGTTTTTTCTCGTTTAAATATCTGCTAAACTATGTTTAAAATTCGTTTAGTCAAAACTAGTTCCCGAAACTCGTTTATCGCAGTTAAACGAGTTATAGCAGCTGATTTTGACATTCCTCTTTCTACACTTTCGTTGAGAACTATAGGGCTCTCACTCGAGCAAACGCTCTGAAATTTACGATTATAGTGTTGTTCGCTTATCCATATTTCCAATGGTTATATTTTAAACTACAAAAGATAATCAAGTTTTCATATGCCAATGTGTCGCAGGTATTAGAGTAATAGGTTGGTCAGCCCAACAAACATTCATGAAAAAAGTGATATATAAAATTGTTAAGACGGCTTTTTGCCATTTAGAATTGGCAGCCCTGGAAAGGAGTACAATAACAGCTTCCAAGAAGGAACCAACAAAACGAACAGTTTTAGATGGCGAAATAACATAAGGTCATGGAAGCCGACTGGTAGAAAACCTTTCCCGGCAAGGATTCTGCTAAATAAACTTAATGCAAGAACTAATGGAAAGTGACACAATTGTGCAGAAAAAAATTGATAAAAGAAATAAAGCATAAAGTGCGCAATAAACTAAAAATATTGCTTAAGTGCATATACGATAAACAATAACAATATCTGAGAAGATATAAAAAAGATCCTAGTGCGTGAAACAAAACTAGTTTGTTTCGTTAATATTCTTGATATTCCAACCTAAACCATTGACTCAGCGAAAGTAGTTTGTGAATCCCAAAACCACAAGTTACGTCAGCATATAATGGCCAAAAGTTGCCACCACAACAAATTCAAATATTTGCAATTATTAACCATTGTGTCCAATTTAAAGAACAGTCTGATTTTCCTTGCCCCATCCGAGTTTCAGCAGTACGCGCAACGTGGTCTATGCAATAGACACGCACGTCCGTACATTATAAAGTACACCGACCGTGAACTATCCGGCATTTTTTAAACAAAGACGACAAAAATTTACAGGTAGACAAATTAAATAAATATCTTCCGTAAAACGTAAGCTAAGAGTTTCTTCAATATTTTGTAATTTAATTTCAGCGTTATGTCCTCACCAACATCTGGTGGCAGTGCTGCAGCCGAGGAGGAAGATTCTTCGTCTTCTTCCTCCATCACCAGCCCATCTACACCGTTAGATGTACGAACCCAAACCAATACGGCTGCAACTGCAAACGATGCAACTGCGTTGGGTTCCATGCCCAACGATTTTCGTGCAGCACTTGATGAGTTCCGAGACAACTGGCAGCGCGAGTTACATAATACGGAACACGGACAGAGCCATGAAGAATCTACACATTTGGAGCATTCAAAGCCCAATAATTTTGAAATAGAAGAACAACAACAAGCGCTAGCCGAGAGTCTCTTTCATAAGGCAGTGCAGCTGGAACAGCGTGGAAAGGTTTACGATGCTCTTCCATTCTATCGTAAAGCTGTACAGATCGTCCCGGACATTGAGTTCAAGTTCTATGAGCGCAACAAGCATGGATTAGGACCTGCAGCTTACGAAGCCGATGCGACTGCTGCAAGGGCGTTGCAGAACACTTCGCGCCGAGCATCAGATGCGGAACTCGATGCTAATTTGTATGAAAAATTTCAGATAGATTTAGCGCAAGACTATGGTGGAAAACTATTGCTTAATACGCGCTGTACTTCGGTTATAACAACTGAACTGCATTTTTCGGATTTACCTCCGGAAATTATATTCTTTATTTTGCGTTGGGTTGTATCATCACAGTTGGACATGCGTTCGCTGGAACAATGTGCCGCTGTGTGCAGAGGCTTTTATCTGTGCGCGCGTGATGAAGATCTCTGGCGATTGGCATGTATAAAGTAAGCGAAAATTTGTATTATTAATATTTAGAATTTGGGCCCAGAAATATAGATTTTATTTTATTATAAATTATTAGAGAATTTTAAGTTAATTTTTTAGCTTGGTATTTAAAAAAAAAAATAGTCAAGACTTGGTTAGATCAAACTATAGTCGATAATTTTCAAAGTCGCCTCGAAATATATATCATTTTAAACATAATTACATAATCCTTTGAATCATTCAACAAATAATTAAATTTATTTTATTTTTAAATTGTAATTTATTTAAAAATATATAATAATAATAATAATAAATTTTTTACGTGAACCCTCAAAGTGCACACTGGGCGATACCCGAGCATAATTTGAATACTCTTGGTTTTTCAAAATAGTTAGGGTAAGGGATCCAAGAGTGGTTGGGGAAAAAAGTAGGGTCCCGATACTACTCATAAATAAGGCAAAAGACTCCATTTAAGGAACTTCTTATAAACTATATTCATTTAAACATTTTTCTCAGATTGACACACCCAGCACGAAGGACGAGAAAAGATTATTGAGAAGAAAATCGAGAGAAGAAAACGACATTTTTTTTCTTCAAGTTCATCGTAGTTTTACGTTATAACATTTTAAGTATTAATTTCAGGTTTTTTATATTTATTTTTTCATTTTGTTCAAAATACTTGAACTTTGGACCCGTTTCTTTTTAAATCTCCAAAAAATCTCCATTTCAAAAGTTTAAGTATATCTTGTTTAACACTTAAATAACCTAAATATAACGAACAAACAAAGTAATTGATCTCTAGGCCAGAGAAATCGCAGGGCGTATGCAATAAGTACCTATGCTCCCCTTTTATATATTTATTTTTCACTAACTCTAAAAATTTCTCTATTTCTCCGCTGGATAGAGTTTGGGGCGCTAATGTGGGCACAATTAGCACTGCTATCAACGTTCCACCTACATCTACTAAGAATACGCAAGCGAATGAGTCTCTGCCAACTGTTTACAGCTCATGGCGACAAATGTTTATTGAACGAGAGCGGGTGCACTTCAACGGGTGTTACATCAGCAAAACTACTTATTTGCGCATGGGTGAGAACAGTTTCCAGGATCAGTACTATCGACCCGTACAACTTGTAGAATATTTTCGTTATGTACGTTTCCTGCCAGATGGCACCGTTTTGATGATGACCAATGCCGATGAACCGGTGCAGGGTGTTAACAAGTTAAAGCATATGCAGCAATTGCGTCAAGATGTATTACGCGGTCAATATCGGCTGTTAGGCAACACAGTCACCATTGTACTGAAGAAGCCAAAGCGGCAGAGTAATGCATATGCGCAGCATTATATGACGCGTCCAAGACGCGGTAGCCTAGCGGTTGGCGATGAACCTGCCAGAACAACATATTGTATTGAATTTCGCATAATGAAAACACCAAAGCGTAGATTTAATCACCTAGTCTGGCTACACTACTCCATCAAACAGGTGCGCAACAAGGTGGAGGTCTCTTCTGATTTCGACATAACACCTTCAAAGTATCCACCGTTATGGTTTTCGCCTGTTCGCAGTTATCACCTAGATGCAGATGCTCCTTTGGCTTAAATGGTTTTTAAATTTGTGGGTTATAAACTGGTACGATTGTATCGCACACTTAAACTTTAGTTTAAATTTTTGAATTTTGTTCAATAATGTGCCTACACTTGACTTATTTGTGGCCACATATTTTGTAAATACATATTTTAAACGCGTACGTAATTAAAAAGCTTTAATTTAAACGCAAAAATTTATTGAGTGTTTGGGTGTTTTATTAATAAATTACTACTGAATGAAATAATCTATATATGTGAAAATTTAGTTTATTTTCTGTTAACATAATAGCTTTGAGCCAAAGAAATGCTCGAAATATCCTGAATATAGTTACACTTAAAATAATTTAGCTATTTTTGGCTCACATTTGATTAAACAGTGCTTCTTAAAATTATTCCAAAATTTAAATGAAAACAAATGCAAGATGGAATCAAGCTTAAGTGCTTTTAATGCTTTTTTAAGCTATTTTTGTCTTAATACTGGTGCACGATATAAATGTTAAAAAATGTATATGAATTGTTATTCAAAAATAAATTTATAAATAAAAACAAATAAAAAAACAATATTTATCTTAAAACCCGTTTGAAGCAGCCTTGTTTTGTACAGTGGCTCACACGCAAATTCAGGCAAGAATTTCGATTTCTTATTTTACCATTAAAGATATAGTCAAATTTAATTTCTTTTAATCAACAAGAATTTTACAAAAAAAAACTAAAGTTTTTATACACAAATAATAGAACAGTTCACAATTTCTTGGAATATATTCCAAAAAGTTATTCTATAACTCAAAGTCACAATGTAGGTCCCATATAAGAGGCGTTTATTAGAAAGGATTTAAGCGTTGAAATTGTTGGTCAAATTTTCAGAAAACATGATAACCACGTAAGTCATATGATAAAAACTATTTTTAAATCCATTAAACCAAATTTTTTGCTCAGAAATTAATAATTTTTTATTTGCTACGATGGTTGATTTTAACGGAAATGCCATTTGACGGGAGTACAAACGGAATTTTGAAATGTTTTTTTTTTATAGATGAGGGATTCTTCAACCATAAATTTCATAAAGAAATAAAAAAATATTTTTGATTATGTGCAAACTCTCTTATATTCATTGCTATTTAATATGCATTTCTTCCTGTCCTGTTTTTGCAGACTATAAGGTCGACTTAGAATTGTGATATTTATTAAAATCTCAAATTCACGAAGGATGTTTTGCTTTGCATTTGGCTAAAAAAATGTAACTGTCCGCTTAGTTATTCGTATATATTTAAAGTTATTTAATAAGATTGTATTGATTTTTTTAACTGGAAAGATTTTTGCTATAAATAATAAATAAATTTCAATAAACAAAATGATATGCATATAAAAAGGATATGCATACGAATAGGTTTTTTCCAAGTTTACGTGTGATTCACCGTTTATAAAATTTCTAACCTTTGCGCAATGCGCACAATTGACTCTACTCACAAGTGCTACATTCAAAATAAGCATCCACCACATTGTAGTACATTCTTCTTTTTTCCTACTTATGTTTTATTTCAAAACATAAATGTTTACGATTAATTAGTTCAATATCTTAAATATGAGTAGTTTAAAAAGTCATTTTTACATAATGACTGATTTAATTGAAGTAGTATTCATTCTAACGTTTGCTAGGTACTCAACAATAAAATAATTTTATATTTTGACTCGATTATTAAAATAATGCATACTTTTTTCGTTGTTTTAAATTATATAGAAGTGAAAATAAGTAGCAGTCAAATTTTACTCCTGTCTACTTTTAACACTGTTCAGACGTAGACTGTATATTAACGGGAGTTATCACTTTTTGAACGTGGTCTCTGTATTGACGAGATTGCATCGAAAATATATGCGAAATGATGCAGCTGATTTAGTTCTCAGCTTGCACGATTACCCGTTCATAGCGCATTTTATCCGGCGTGTCCCAACAACTTTTCAAACAGGTAAAAGTCAGGACATTACCATACTCTATAGGCGCTGCAAGACTGTTCTGCTGCAATCGTAGACGTGGTATAAGCGTTGGCAATATTTGCACTTCACATATAGTTTCCCCATTACAGTTTGGACACTTGGGCACGGCCTCATTGAGTGGTGCATTAAGCAGTGGAAGCGTATCACGCGAGTATCTGTAATGAATCAAATTATCAAAGAGTGGTTTAGAACAGCCTCTAGATTACTTTTACCTCAGTATTTGGCCCGGATTCCTTTGTAATGTGCTGACAAACTGATGGAATATCATATCACCGTGTGCTGGCAAAGCCTTCTCATAAGCTTCATACTCTTCAGGGACGCCTGCGCCCCCACCTCCTGCGACTGCACCAGCATTTAGTGACATCGACGTTTCATCCTGGCGTTTGTATTCTTGATACAAATCCCTTATATGATCGGCGGACAATAATCCACCGTAGTGTTCAAATTCGTTCTGTTGTTGTTTTGCTTCAATATCGACCGCCATAAAAAAAGATTTTAGTGTAACATCGGTGATTTTGGCCAAGGGTCCTAGTGCAGCTGCATTTGGGGTATGCTTAAGCAGGGCGATAAGGTCACGTTCTGGTTTTTTCGGTGACTCCACTAGCACTACATCCGATTCACCACCTTCGATTTCAGCACAAAACGTTGCTGTAGCAGTTGCTCCAGCTGCTGCGGTGACGCCGACTGGGATAACTGCTTCATCTACACCTGCAGCACAGTTTGCATTAGGATCCTCTGCGCTCGCATTGTGTGATGATTGCATTTCTAACTGTCCAAAACCACAGATGAGATCATTTTCCATCGAATTACTTTCATCCTCGTCATCGTCCTCCTCCTCATCGGAACCTGCTTGTGTCACAGCAGCAGCGCCTTGTACACGCGTCGGCGAATTGTCATTCTTTTCGATAACATTACCATTTTCCTCAGGCTGAGTATCACTATCTGCTGCCGTATCCATCTGTTCTACAGCAACACTTCCTTCTGTGCCCCAATCATCTGCACCGCTGCACCATGAAATCTTTTCTGCAGCCGATGCTTGTTTAGTGCCCTTTTTCTTTTTGCCTGCCGACCCAACGGTTGAACTTATAATATGATCACTTTGGCTAGACGTGTCCAAATGTTGGGTGCGCATGCAAAGCCAACTCTTTGAGTTTTGCGAACATGTCGGATTCAAACAAGCAAAGATGAACAAAGTGCGATGGAACTGAGACTGTTCCAGCGGAGCGTAAATTTGCACAATTAATGGTCTTGCCATACCGCAAAGTGGACAATTTGGTACTTTAATGTCTTGTCCTGGCCAATCCTAAAATTGAAGGATTTACATGAAAATATTTTGTGAAAAATCAATTAAAAATATAGCTAGGAAGTGACCTCATTTGTAGCAAATGAGGTGGAACGGATGCAGCTTATTATGCAATCCCTATGTGAGGGATATTGTAAACGTAAACCTTCAATCCATCACTTACCGGGGCGCCACCAACTTTATTTAGGGTGCTGTTAAGTAGCTGCATATGTTTTGCGGTGACTTCTTCATCCTCATAGCCTAAATAGACGGTGCTTTTATTTTTTGCCATTTTACACTCTTCACTGATATTCACTAGGCAGTTTACACTTTTTCTTGGTCAGGAATTTTAAAATATCGAATTTAATAATTAATACGCTCCCATGGAATGTGCGACAATGAGGAACAACAAGAATATCAGAATCAATGAGGAATAAGCAAATTCTGTTGATGAAAAATCGACATGCGAAACTGGTTGCCAACCCAACTTTTTCAAAATAAATTCTTTGCCATAACAGGTCATAAAGTTATATTGGCTAACAAGGTTAATTCGTTTATATAAATGCATTCATTTAAAATATCGTTTATATAAATGCATTACTTTAAAATAATAATCAAAATATTATTTCGAAAGATATAAATTTTATAATTACTACTCTTTTTATGGAATTAAAAATTTTTTTTTATAAGATGGCAGCTTTGCTAATGAGCAGTATAGCGATGGCACTTTTAGATACGAAGGGATCATGGTATAATAATACAAGGTAGCATTGACAGTTGCTTGGGAAATCATATACTGTCAAAAAATATACTCAAAAAGAGAGCGTTCACAATCCGTCATTGAAAACACAAGCAATGTTGAAAACGTTGAAGTGAAAAAAAACAACAACCACAGCAGCTGCTGATGTATTTCCACAAAAAGCTGTTTTTGACAGTTTATGTTTTCCTGTTGAACAGAAAATAAGCAGTTGTCAATGCTACCATGTATTATTATACCATGCGAAGGGATCATGGTATAATAATACAAGGTAGCATTGACAGTTGCTTGGGAAAACATCTCCTGTCAAAAAATATACTCAAAAAGAGAGCGCTCACTATCCGCCATTAAAAACACAAACAATGTTGAAAACGTTGAAGTGAAAAAAACAACAACCACAGCAGCTGCAGATGCATTTCCACAAAAAGCTGCTTTTGACAGGAGATGTTTTCTTGTAGAAGAGAAAATAAGCAGTTGTCAATGCTACCTTGTATTATTATACCATGCGAAGGGATGAGCAAACAATGACTTGACTGTGTATGGATTTTCACTTTTATGTTTTTCCGACAAAACGAATATCATGTTTAGGAAAATCTGTCAGCTTAAAATTATTTCCCACTATTTGCAATAAAAATTATTTAAAAAGCCAAGGTAGAATCATGGTTGAATTAATAAGGTTTTCTCGGGACTGATCGTACTCTTTTCTCAGTATCCAAAATTGTCAAAATCAATGAAAAGCAACAGCAAAAACTTCCTCGTCTTTACGTTATCAATTTACGCTTTCAGATTTTGTATGAGGTGTCAACTACAATTTGACATTTATGGGCACTTGATCTCACACTTGCGACAGCCTTTTTGATTCAACCATGGGTAGAATAAAGAAGTAGTCTTTTGACTTAAAATCCTCTCTCGCTCTGAGCTAAAACTGTCAAAAGCAATACAAATAAATTTCCTCTTCTTTTTGCTGTTCGTTGTTCAGTTTTTTTTACGTATCAAATTATTCAAACATGTTAAAAAAGCAATGTTAAAAAAAGATTCATAACACTTCTTATAACGGCTCTATAGATGAGATAATTAAATATAAATTTTTTTATGATTTTGTATAATTTGTCTGATTTTTCTCTTATCATATAAGAGAGCAGGGTGCAAAAATCAGCTGGTAATTTTGAGGTTTTCTAATTGTTGTTGTTGCTTTTGTTATTTGACATTTGTAGGACCTACAGCTTCGTTGTTGCAAAATTTCTCATTTGAGCAGCCATTTTAATATGAGGTTACGTTGTAATTGTATCATGTCCGTCATTTAAAGAACAATATTTTTAATGAGTATTTTCTGGGTGTTTGCTTTGTTGGTGTTTAAAAACTTTATAAAGCTAAACTAGATTTCAAAACTATATAAAGCAGTGTCGACCACAGCAACAGCATTTGTCTCATTTACTCCTTCATTTATACGTAAAAAGACGAAGTGTTGCTCCACACACGTGTGTACTACGCGGTCGACACTGATATAAAGCTATATCTCCAAGCTTAGAGCAGCTCTTATGGAAATTAGATTAATGCACTGAACACATTGACGGCGACAGCGACATTACGATATCTGTCAAATTTTTTTCGACATCTGTAGTGACGTCGATATAGAACTATTCCTAATTTGATAGCTTGTCGTCGTTGTCGTCGATGATGTGCTTAGTACATATTTTCTAAGAGCTAAAAAAATTTCAGTGTATCGTATCATGCTATTACATTTTTTCGGCCACTTTTGGTATTCGACTACAATTTCAGGTTTTGACATTTCTGACGCGATTCAAGTGTGTGTGTGTTTGTACTGTTGTGATTAATGAAAATTTTTTACTTTGCGTTTACACACAAATGGATTTTGCAGAAAATAAAATTCAATTTTTGTATAATTAATGTGAGTTAAAGGACCCTAAAATTGTGTTAAAACTTAAAACAAATATTGATCTAAAGTATAACTATAGAAATAAACACATAAAGCAACAATTTGTAGCTGAAAATATGAATGAAAAATAGTGCATTAGTTGCAGCGGTTTGTCTGTCTCGGCAGACCCACCCAGATTTTTTTTATGGCTTTTGAGCCATCATGAGTTGACGGCGGCAAAATTATATGAGTTATTTTCTGTTTTAGTGAATTTTATTAGACGAAATGACGGAAAAGATCACCCTCGCCGATGCGTTGTCCAATGTGGAAGTGCTCGACGAGCTGTCGCTTCCGGACGAACAGCCTTGCATAGAAGCACAGCCATGCTCAATAATATACAAAGCGAACTTCGATACCAATTTTGAGGATCGTAATGGTTTTGTCACCGGAATAGCTAAATATATTGAGGAGGCAACAACGCATGCCAACTTGGTAGGTTTCGGACCGTGAAGTGGTGCTCCGAGTTTAACTTTTTGCATCCTTGCAGAATGTCTTACTAGATGAGGGCCAGAAGCACGCTGTTATGTTGTACACTTGGCGCTGCTGCTCACGAGCTATACCACAACCTAAGTCCAATGAGCAGCCCAATCGCGTTGAAATCTACGAGAAGACTGTCGAAGTGCTAGCGCCAGAAGTCAACAAACTGTTAAACTTCATGTATTTCCAGGTAAGCAACATAATTGAAAATTATATTTGTCTAAGATTCACCGAACATTATATCCATTTAGCGCAAGGCAATCGAAGCCTTTTCCGGAGAAGTTAAGCGGCTCTGCCACGCCGAAAAACGAAAGGATTTTGTCTCTGAAGCCTATCTGCTAACCTTGGGCAGATTTATCAATATGTTTGCCGTGTTGGATGAATTGAAGAATATGAAGTCGAGTGTTAAGAATGACTACAGCACGTACCGACGTGCTGCCCAGTTTCTGAAAGTCATGTCCGATTCGCATACGCTACAGGAGTCACAGAACCTATCAATGTTTTTGGCAACACAAAATAAAATACGTGACACTGTAAAGGATACACTGGAGAAAATTGTCGGCTATGAAGATCTTTTGTCAGATGTTGTCAATATTTGTGTGCATATGTTTGAAACAAAAATGTATCTGACCCCTGAGGAGAAGCATATGCTGGTTAAAGTAATGGGATTTGGACTTTTTCTAATGGACAGTGATGCATGCAACATTAACAAATTGGATCAGAAGAAGAAGATCCGCTTGGATCGAATTGATCGAATTTTTAAGAATTTGGAGGTGGTGCCACTCTTTGGGGACATGCAAATTGCACCGTTCAATTATATCAAACGCAGCAAACATTATGATGCTAGCAAGTGGCCGTTGTCTAGTTCAAATGCCATCAGTCCACAGGCTGATCTCATGGTGCATTTGCCACAAATTCGCGAGGATCATGTGAAATATATATCGGAGTTGGCACGCTATACCAATGAAGTGACAACTACTGTTAAAGAAAATCCTTCGGATGCAGAGAATCGTTTCACAGGTGACCTAGCACTGCGCGGTTTGCAGCTGTTGTCCGAATGGACTAGTGTCGTAACTGAGCTGTACTCTTGGAAGTTGTTACATCCAACTGATCATCATCAGAACAAGGAGTGCCCTGTAGAGGCGGAGGAATATGAGCGCGCCACTCGATATAATTATACTTCGGAAGAGAAATTCGCACTCATCGAAGTTATTGCCATGATCAAAGGATTACAGGTAGGTCTACCTAGCTATTTCTAGAGTTCGTGCTAAACATTTTTCTTTAAGGTTCTGATGGCGCGAATTGAAACTGTGCTCTGTGAAGCTATACGTCGCAACATATACGCAGAATTGCAAGATTTTTCGCAACTGACATTACGCGAACCTTTACGCAAAGCGGTGAAAAATAAAAAAGATTTAATACGCAGTATAATAATGTCTGTTCGCGAGACTTCGGCCGACTGGCAAAAAGGTTATGAACCAACTGACGATCCTGCTACGAAGGGCAAAAAGGATCCCGATGGTGGTTTTCGTATACATGTGCCTCGTTTGAATGTGGGTCCATCTTCTACGCAACTCTATATGGTGCGGACTATGCTGGAATCTCTTATAGCCGATAAAAGTGGCGGCAAGCGTACCTTACGCAAAGACATCGACGGCAATTGTCTCATGCAAATCGATACATTCCACAAAACGTCTTTCTATTGGAGTTACTTGCTCAATTTTAGCGAGACGTTACAAAAGTGCTGCGATTTATCACAGCTTTGGTATCGTGAGTTCTATTTAGAAATGACAATGGGGCGCAAGGTAAATAAGTGCATGGTGCGTCATCAACATAATGAGGAATGCAAGGATTTGATTACCATGGAAAAACGTATACAATTTCCTATCGAAATGTCAATGCCTTGGATTTTAACGGACCACATTCTGCAAACAAAGGAGCCATCAATGATGGAGTAACTTCACCGAATTATTTTAAACCTAACTCTATATGAAATTGACTCATTTGTTACAGATTTGTTTTATATCCTTTGGACTTGTACAATGATTCTGCACACTATGCTTTAACTGTATTTCGCAAACAATTCTTATACGACGAAGTTGAGGCTGAGGTGAACCTATGTTTTGATCAGTTTGTCTACAAATTAAGTGAACAAATTTTTGCGCACTACAAGCAACTCGCCGGAAGGTAATGTTAATTAGATTTTTGTAGGCATTGGAAAAACTTCTGTGCATCAGGGCGAAAAACTTAATACATTCAACTTTTTTATAGCATTTTTCTCGACAAACGCTTTCGTTTAGAGTGTGAAGTGCTTGGCTTCAATTTCCAATCATATCCAAGAAATAATCGTTATGAAACTCTACTCAAACAACGTCATGTTCAATTATTGGGTTAGTAGCTTTCATTTAATTTTCTTTTGCTTTTTTACTGACAACAACTTTGGTTTATTAAAGGTCGTTCAATTGATCTGAACAAACTTATAACACAACGCATTAATGCAAATATGCACAAAAGTATCGAATTGGCTATCAGTCGTTTTGAAGCCAACGATATAACAGGAATTGTGGTAAGTGCACAAATGAAATTATAAAGTTGACAAGTGTATGTATACTTGACAGTATAATATACTGTCAAAAATTGAAAATGGAAAAACACATTTTTAACTTAAATATGCCAAATTGATTCACATCATTCATATTATATATTAAAAATTGCCTTTATTCATAAATATTATCATATTTGGCTGTTTAAGTTCCTTGATCGATGCTATGTAAGATTTTAAGATTAACATTTAAAAAATATATAAACAATTATTAGCAAAAAGCGACATTGCCGACATGCAATTTTTTTTTTTTTAATTCATTTATTTGTCCCCAATTTAACAATCTATATTATTATTACGCAAGCGCTTTTTTTGTGATGACCATCAAATCTATACCCTAAATGCGATTTTTATAAAGGGGGTATCAATAGAAAGGCCTTACTTTTTCTTAAAAATTGTGTATTTTAACAAGAAAAACTAAAAAAATCTACGAAGAAAGTCAGCTTTCTATTTAATGCCTAAAACTATGTGATACATTTTTTCTCAAATTTTCCAATTTCATACTATTGTATTATTAAAGCAGTTGAGCGAAGCGAAAAACGTACAAATATATTTTATGTTGATACACTAGCCACAAAATAGTAAGTTCATGCAAAATCGCTATTCTAGGAGCCTTTACTGGCATAGTCGCCAGCTCATTTTTAGGAGAGCATACTTTGCACAGAAGATTCAAACTTCCCATACCTCTTCTTAAGACATCTGTATTAGGTGATAAGCCCAATTCTACTCACGGAAGGTCAGGTCATGAAGATAGCAGCTTATTCAACAGAACTTTAGTATCGTTGCATTATAACTCGCTCAGGATACGTGCTACGGTAAATTTTAGTTAACGACAGAATAGATGAGCTATTAAGCCTCACAACGAAGATATTGTGAGCGCATTTTGGCGTTTTAATGCCATACGGGTTTACTAGTAATACATACATATTAAATAATAGCACAATGAATACTATACACTAGAATTAGTAATACTGAAGAAAATGACCTTATAGGTACTCAATACAATCTTTATATTTACATTGCTTTTAATTTAATCAATATTTATTTTTTCATTGGTCATACTTTTCCTCAATATGTGGATTTATTTTAAAAGAAATAAATTCATATATTCTCATATATTCTCGACATGCAAATTCTCTCCATAAGAAATACACGTTAAAATTCGACAGATGTGGTAATGTCGCTGTCGTCGTCAATGTATTCAGTGTATAAAAAATACATGTAAATTTAAATTGACATTTGGCGCTCGTCGCTTGTCGTACGACTCGTTAAGCAATAAGGTAACAAGGATCGGTTGCAACAGAAACAACTTTTCATCGGTAAAAGCGATACTTGAAGTTGTGTGCCGTCTCAAAAGCTGTTTGCACCTTTTCTTTTTCTCGTTCATATTTTTCCATGTTATGCTGCCGGGTTTTCTTGTATGGTTTTAGCTTCAAGTTTTTTTGCAGAACTCTAACCATGGTTGAATTAATAAGGTTGTCTCGGGGTTGATTGTATTCTCTTCTCAGTACTCACAATTGTCAAAATCAATGAAAAGCATGAACCATGGTATAATAATATAGGTTGGTGCAGCGATGGCTGATTTTGGCTGATTGTGTTCTCTTTTTCATTACTTCCGATATTGTCAAAATCAGCTGTGTACTTACTGCTGTACTTTTGTTGTTGTTTAGTTTAGTGCTCCCTGCTTGCAGTTAATAGTTTTTGTATTTAATTTTCAATGATGTTTGGCTGGATTTAAATTGGTTTAATATCAATAAAAACACGAAAAATAACCATTTATTATAATTTTTAATTAATACAACAAGACAGCTTCAACTGTTTAACTTCGTTTACATTTCGCCAATTCACTTTCTCATATCTTCGAGAGTTGTCAACTTCGTTTTGACATTCGCGGCAGTACGCTCTCATCTAGCAAGTTTACCTCTATAATAATACCATGGCATAAACAACAACTTCATCGGTTTAACATGTTATCATGGTACAATGAAAACAAGGTAGAAGCATTTCAGAGAGGCAGACTGCCGAAATTGACAGCCCATACATGGTACAACTAAAACAAGGTAGAAGCATTTCAGAGAGCCAGACTGCCGCAACTGTCAAAACGAAATTGACTGCCTATAGAAAATCTGAAAAAGGATTATATTTTTTTTTATTTTAATTTTCAAATAACTATTGAAAGACAATTTTGGCTATGAGAAAGAGAGCGCAGTCCGAAATGCGTTTACCTCTGTTATTCTACCATGAGCCCATAGAAAATCCGAAAGCGATTATTTTTTTTAAATTTTTTATTTTTTTTTTTATTTTCAAATTATTATGAAAGACAATTTTGGCTATGAGGAAGAGAGCACAGTCGGAAATGCGTATACCTCTTATTCTACCATGCATGGTATCAATTTTCGCTTTCAGATTTTGTATGTCGCTTACCCTTGCGATACCTTATTAATTCAGCCATGACTCCATGCCTATCGAACTTCGGCTTATATCATGCTCTCCAGCCATTTTCTGGCATTTCTTTTGAACATTTCGTCGAATTTTTTCCCTTACACATTTAATCAAACTACTAGTGCCTCCGATTTTTTTTCAGCCTGTTTTGTTTTTAATATCAACAGTTACAGTTTCTTCAAGTCTTTAAAGTACACTGGATAAATGTTCGCTTTATTTTACCAATATTTTGAGGCTATTTGTCTAAGAAGACCTTGGTTATATAAACTTTGAAAAAATTGTCTTTTCAAATTGTTTTAAAATTTGCACGTGTTTGAGATAAGTACTCAATAATATAACAAACATAAAGGTATATACTGCTTTTGCTCAACTACTTTGCAATAAATGGCACTTAAAACAAAAGGGGACAATTTTTCTGGTCCACTTTGTAAACAATGTTTTTCGTAAACACCCTTTCATTGGTTGCCACTTTTGGCAGTCTCGTGGCTGAATATTTTCTTGCTCTGAGTCGAAACTCAAAATCAATTCAAATGTATTCTTCTATGCGACACACATTAATTTTATTGAATGAAATAAACATAAAATAATTTGTAATGTATTAAATAGTCACTTGCTAGATTAGAAAATATCATTCACAGCAAATACATCCATCGAGTTTTTTATTGAAGCGAAGCTTTTTACGCCTCGTTTTGTGATTTGCTTGAGTTAAATCTCAAAAACGACACTTTTTCAAAAAAGTCAATATATAATAGTTATTTTTTGACCAATTTTTTTTTTGGTCAAAAATAACAGTTGAAATTTAACTTTAATTTATTCGGTCAAAAATAACAGTTAAAATTTGACTGATATTTGAAAATATCCGATTTGATCCGATCCTTGATTTCTGTCGGATACTAATTGGAGTTCTCTGATGTGTAGTGATTCGACAAATAATAAAGTAATATGTAATATGGTAATAAAGTAATATGGAACACAATGTGTAGTAATAAGCAAAACAAAGGTAGAGAAGAGTAGAATGAATAGAATTTAGACTTTTGTAATGTTTTTACACCTTTTAACTGAACAAATAAAAATCAAATTTTAATTGTTATTTTTGACCGAAAAAAGTTAAATCTTGACTTTTATTTTTGATCGAAAAATAAAAGTAAAATTTGAACTTTTATTTTTGACCGAAAAAATAAAAGTAAAATTTTAACTGTTATTTTTTAACGTAAAAATTAAAGTCAAATTTCAACTTTTATTTTTGACAAAAAAATTTATTAAAATAAACATTAAAAAAAAATCAAATATATAAAAGCTTTTAAGATTATCAAGGGCGTAGGCAGGATGAAAATTAGAAGGGAAGACCTTATAAATTTCTTTTTACCATACCTTTCATATATTTACCATATCTTTTTACCATATCTAAACATATAGAAACTACTTTCAAAGCCATCGATTAAATAAAAAATCTCAAATTTAGGGGAGTGAGAAATGGGGGGAGGGAAATTCCCCTGCCTGGCTACGCCCTTGAAGATTATTATCCCTTAGCTAACAAGCATCGCACTGCTTTATTCAAATATCGAATAGACGAATTTTTTCCGCCTGACTTTCTAAAGTAATCTAACTTCTCAAAGCATAATATTCGCCAACATTTTTTGATAGACATAAAAAATTTACCAAAACTTTTTTCCATTTAACTTTCAAAATTCGAAAATATATTTAACCCTCCGTCGGTCAGATGGTTCTGGCCAAACCTTTTTCGATTTTAATTGTATTTTAATTTTTTTGTATTTAAATTTTTTGACTTGACCACAGCCGACCGTCCAAAGGTTATCGGAACATCTGACCGACGGAGGGTTAACTAATAGGGAAAAATATAAATAATTGAAAAATTTAAAAATATAGCTCCATATGAGAGAAAGATCATTAAACAAAATTTGATTTAATTTATTACCAATATGGATATAGTTATCAGTATTTATTGTTTAGTTTCGATTATTACAATATTTATATTTTGTTTAACACATCAACAGGAACTTGATGGTCTGCTAGAAGCTAATCGTATATGTCACAAGTTGTTGTGCAAATATTTAGCACTAGATAACTTTGATGGCATGATTAAAGAGGCAAACCATAATGTGCTTGCTCCATATGGCCGTATTACTTTACATGTTTTTGTCGAATTGAATTATGACTTTCTGGTAAATTATTGCTATAATGCTGCCACCAATCGGTAAGAAAAACAATCCAGAAAAACACTATTTGCTCAACCCTTCACCAAAATTAAATTCTATTTATTAAACAGCTTTGTGAGGAGCAAGGTTAATTTATCCTCTTCACAAGCTATACAACGTGAGAAACCACCACAGATGTCGCACTATTATCTGTGGGGATCAAAACAATTGAATGCTGCCTACACTACACAATATGGACAATACACGGGCTTTGTTGGGGCACCTCACTTTCATGCCATGTGCCGACTATTGGGCTATCAAGGAATTGCTGTTGTTATGGACATTATACTGAAGGACATTGTTAAACCATTAATACAGGGATCATTGCTACAATTTACCAAAACTCTCATGAGTGCTATGCCAAAATCATGTAAACTACCACGCTGTGAATATGGTTCACCGGGTGTTCTGAGTTATTATCAGGCGCATCTTACTGATATTGTGCAGTATCCAGATACAAAAACAGAACTTTTTCAATCATTTCGTGAATTCGGAAATTGTATAATTTTCTGTTTGCTTATCGAACAGGCACTGTCACAGGAAGAGGTGTGCGATTTGTTGCATGCGGCACTATTTCAGAATATTTTCCCAAGACCGTTTTGTAAAGGTTAGTTGTCTGCTCACACTGACTGTTTCTTCATCTAAAGATGTGGCTTATTTTAGAAAATGAAAAACCGGAAGCTAAACAAAAACGCCTGGAGGCACAATTTGCCAATCTACAAATTGTTTCGAATGTAGAAAAAATTGGAACTGCTAAGGTAAGAAAGGTAGTATGTACTTAAGTTGGATGTCTAGAATTGTTTTATATTTGCAGCAAGCTATGATTGCACGCGAAGGAGATCTTTTGACGCGCGAACGTCTCTGTTGTGGTTTGAGCATTTTCGAAGTTATACTCAATCGCATAAAAAGTTATTTAGATGATCCCGTCTGGTGTGGCCCGCCACCTGCCAACGGTATTATTCACGTGGATGAGTGCTCGGAATTTCATCGTTTGTGGTCAGCTTTACAATTTGTCTACTGCATTCCTGTACGTGGCACTGAATACACTATCGAAGAGCTATTCGGTGAAGGTTTAAATTGGGCTGGTTGTGCTATGATTGTGCTGCTGGGTCAGCAAAGGCGTTTTGAGGCTTTAGATTTTTGTTATCATATCTTGCGTGTACAACGTGTCGATGGCAAAGATGAGGATGTCAAAGGAATTGTAAGTCAAACACTCAAAAGTATTATCGATGTCTTATAACATGATTTTTTATTTTTGAAACAGAAACTTAAACGCATGGTGGATCGCATACGCCGCTTCCAGGTTTTGAATTCTCAAATTTTTGCTGTACTCAATAAGTATTTGAAAAGTGGCGATGGCGAAGGTTCCAATGTTGAGCACGTGCGTTGTTTTCCACCACCACAACATCCATCGGTGATATCATCACATTATCAAGACCCAAATAAATTGCGCCAGAGTATTAATAACTAAGCTGGCTGCTAGGGTAACAGCTTCTTAACTATCGATATTAGTTTTAGGCTCTCATTTTATAGCCACATTATATTCAATACTATAAAAAAATATGCTAGACTCCAGTTAAGTTTGTTATGTGTAGTTTTTGTTCCACCTTTTTAGTTTTAAGAAAAGTCAATTTTTGTGCACTCGCAGATTTACATATATATTGAATACCTATCTATATTCGCTAACAATGAAAGAATTTTTTACCTTAAAATTTATTTTTTGAATGATTTATATTCAATGTTTTTTTGCTTTCTGGCGACTCAGCTGAAAATAAGCGAAATCCAAACTTTTTTATATCGTTTCGAACAACGTTTACGTCTCAACGATCTTTTAACGCTATTTTATTGCATTTGAACATACAAATATTTTATACTTGCTTTTAGCAAAATGCATTCATTTATTATTAAACTTTAATTATATACATATATGCATAACCGAATCATATACATTCATATATATTTGAGCAAAGGGCAATAAATAAATAAATACAAATTTCCATATTTCTAAAAAAAGTTTGTTTAACTTGCTGAATCTGCAGAGTTCTTTTGAACTCCCTTCAGTAGCGTGATCTTAAATTATTAATTTTTTTAAAATACGGACTGGAAAAATTTATAAAAACAATAATTAAAAGAAAGGAATCGACAAAATTTTTGTATGGAAAATTTATTTTTGTGTAATTTTTCCTCCGACCTCAAAAAGGTTTTTTATGTTCATACAAAATACACAGTTTTTTGATTATTATTTTTGTTTTTTTTTTTAAATTTTGTGAGAAAAATTTTGTATATGGTTTGAGTTTGTAAACTTTTTAAGTCCGTATTTTGTGTGAACAAATTTTTATGGTAAACATGATGGTTTTGTTTCGATACTTAGCCTTACTTCATAGCACGGTAAATCTGCTGGCAGTATCACTTGATTGCACCAGCAGGTTGGTGTCTTATACCTATAAACCATCTACCAAAATAAAATCAGTATCAACAAAGAGAAAACATATTTTCCCATTTGTTTTTATTCATAACCTACATAATTTGTAGTTTTAGAAAAGCAGCCATCGAGGGCGAAGTCATTCTGTCCGTCGTCGTTCCTCTTGGCTGTACCGTCTCTTTGATTCGCATAGCCATCGTATCATGGATGATGAAAACACCGATGTATCGTTTGTATGTCTAATGATAGCTAACATGAATTCTTGAGGCAAAACAAAATGCAAATTTAAAATTAATTTGTAAAACATTTATTTATTTTATAAGTTTCCATAAAAATATATATAAAAATTTGGCATTTTCACAAAATTTACAATTCACAATTATAAGGCTACATAAAGATATATATATATATATATATTTTTTTTTTTATTGTGAAGATTTTAACCCGTAATAGTTTGATATGAAAATGTATCATTTGCTTATTAATAAAAAAAAAAAACTTAGTGTTTCTAGGCGCTTTAGAATAGCAAAGTGTTAACCTTTTATAATGTGTACATTTTATTTCAAAATTTACCTAAATTCATTTAATTTCCTTTCATTCAACTATTTTTCTTAATGCAGTTTTTTTTCTTCTTAACTACGAGAACTGCCGTTGCAATAACCTTTATTGCCACTTCGTCCGCCATTTACGACAGCAGCTGTTGCATTCGGTTTAAAGTGGTGCATAACTTTAAAATTATCCAAATAGTTGCGTGGCAAATCGTACTGTATACCGTCTGCACCCAAATAACAGGCACCATACGCCATACTCTTAGTTATGGAAATGAGCTTCAAGCCAAAGTCTATTGGTTGCCGATTTAGCTGCTCTGTAAAGCCAGCCTGTAAAAGATGCCAACTATTCCATACCGAGCCTACACATACAATGCTTAAATCACCCGATTCGACCAGATCATGATGTACTTTGGGCAACAAAGCTTGAACGCTAAGTGCAATGTGGTGACCTGCTTGTTTGAAGAGGCTCAAACATAGTTGATCACCCTCCTCCTCGGCGGCATGTGCCAATTTCTTGCAGAGGCTTGCATAGAAAGGTTTGTCGAATTTCGCATAGCAGTGTGGCAGAAGATCTAAGCGTGTCTGTACATTGAAATGCTGTTTGATGAGCTCCCAAGTGCGTTGTACCGGGTGTGGAGATTTGGCAAAGTTATCCATGTCGTCGAACACGGTTTTCATAGCACGATGTGCTATGAACCAGGCTGTAAAGAAAATTTAGAAAAACAAAAAATGATTAAGGTACCAGTACACTTTATAAGGCGAAATAAAAAATACTTTTGCAATATTTTGTTTTCTGAGGTATTTTAAATATTATTGCAATTTTCTTTTTTTCTTAATACATTAATACACCTTTGAAAAATAAGAAAACAATTTTTTTATGCCTCTAGACACACTGCTCCTGAAGCAACTTCAAGTTGACCTAAAATGGCAACGTAAACTGAATGTCTCCAAGTGTTTGTAATGGTTTTCTGATGAAATATCAGTTTGAATTAAAATCCTAGCTGATTTCGTTTTGAAAATATCTCAATTTTTGCATTTTAACGTGATTGAACCATCTTGTACATTAGACAGCGCAATATATTCAAGTATAAAACGTTCAAACTGATATTTCATCAGAAAACCATTAAAAACACTTGGACACATTCAGTTTACGTTGCCATTTTAGGTCAACTTGAAGTTGCTTCAGGAGCAGTGTGTAGAGGGCATTGAATTAGACTCTGAAAAATAAACATCGCTTTAAGCCCAAGAAGTCCGAGATGAAAATAATCACGCAGGAATTAAAAGTAGAGATATTTCTTTGAGACAATCCACCTCATTTAGTTACAAAATCCAAAAAACAAAATCACAAATTTATAAAAAAAAAAATTTGGGAGACATTTTCTTGGTATTTTTTACCAGTAAAAATTTTGTTGGTCTAAATGTGGTGAATTATCTTACAAAACACTCAAACGAAGAAAATGCACCAAGATTTATCACGATATAATAAGTGGTTTCGGAGATCAAGTCGGTGCTATTTAAAAAAAGTTAATTTTTAATATATTGTAATTTTATTGAATTAATTTTAATTTTCATTTTAGTTTTAATTTTAATTTTAATTTTAATTTTAATTTTCATTTTAGTTTTAATTTTAATTTTAATTTTAATTTTAATTTTAATTTTAATTTTAATTTTAATTTTAATTTTAATTTTAATTTTAATTTTAATTTTAATTTTAATTTTAATTTTAATTTTAATTTTAATTTTAATTTTAATTTTAATTTTAATTTTAATTTTAATTTTAATTTTAATTTTAATTTTAATTTTAATTTTAATTTTAATTTTAATTTTAATTTTAATTTTAATTTTAATTTTAATTTTAATTTTAATTTTAATTTTAATTTTAATTTTAATTTTAATTTTAATTTTAATTTTAATTTTAATTTTAATTTTAATTTTAATTTTAATTTTAATTTTAATTTTAATTTTAGTTTTAATTTTAATTTTAATTTTAATTTTAATTTAAATTTTTTAATTTTAATCTTTAATTAATTTTTAATTTTATTTTATTGATTTGCAAGAAATCACTTTTTGAAACCTGCATAACTTTCTTGTTTATGAAATTTATAGGCAGAACAGTTAAGAACCATTTTCTCCCGTGTTTGACAACCGATTTTGATATTTTTTTTTTAAATCAATAAGAGCTGGGCGAAGGAGTGCACCGAATATCTATTGTGGGCGTGGCACATTCCATACAATCCAAATTCGCGACATCGAATAGCATGAGAGTATAGGTCACACAGCCTCGGAAATCGGTAGTCGACCTCAAATCACACGTGTCATTCCACTGGTTACATATTATGGGCGTTTAAAGAGGGGCGTGGCACTTTTCAGCAGCCTAAATTTTCGATATAACTTTCGAACTATAAGTCACAAATCAATGAAACTCGGTAGGAACTTCCTATTTAGTCGTGTTCTTCGACTGAAAAAATTGATCGAGCATTAGCCAAGGGGGTGTGGCACCATCCATACAATTCAAAGTTTTTATATTGAATAACTTTGGAAGTAAATGGCTTATAACAATGAAACTCAGTATGGAGCTCCTACTTGGTGATATCCTTCTACTAGAAATTAGACTATGGTTAATGTGCAAACTCGGTTATGTTTGCACAGGAGTGAAGAAAGAAAAAAAAAATGTATTCAATAAAAATAAGTGGTTTAAATAGTTGAATTTCGACCAAAGGCGATACTAATGACAAGCCTATACTAAAAAAAAAATTTTAAATATTTTTCAATAATTTTTTTCGCAAATTTTTTTTACAAAAGGAAGGAGTTTTTTTTACAAAAAAATATTTGCCCAAAAAAAAAAAGAATTACATGATCAAAATACAATTTAAAATAATCTTGTTAACTGTTTTTTGAAATACATGCTAAATTTTTTAAAACATTAACTTAATTTTAAATTACTTGGTATTCTTCATATAAAAAGTTGTACACAGCGAAAAGTACCCCATAAACTAGAAGAAAGTCAAAATGATTTCTCTTTAGTTTTTACCGAAAAAGATAGTTTCATAATAATAAGCGGAAAATGTTCTTAATAAAATCAAGATGAAATCTTGGAAAAACAAAGGGAAATCTTCAAGATGAAATCTGTTAAAAATAAAGTGAAATCTTGTTATAAAAATCAAGATGAAATTTATTAATAATAGAATAAAATCCTCTTGACAAAGTAATTTTGAATAATTGGGGCATTATAAAAAATCTATTAAAAATAAGATGAAATCTTCTTATAAAATCTACTAAAAATAAGAGGAATCTTCTTAATAAAATCAAGACGAAATCTATTAAAATATCTTTTTAATAAAGTCAAGATGAAATCTATTCAAAGAGGAAATCTTCTTTGTAAAATTAAGATGAAATCTATTCAAAATAAAAGGAAATCGTCTTAACAAAATTAAGATGAAATCTATTAAAAATAAATGGAAATCTTCTTAGTGACCCAGATCAGACGTTTTTAACATTTTGATATAATTAAAAAAAAAAAGTCGGATTTACAGATATGTCAGGAAAAAAATGCAATTAATCAAATTTATAGCGTTTTCTGTAAACGCAGGCTGGTTTCAATAATATAGAAAATAATATCACTTTAGTGTCAAAGAGCTTAAATTGTTTTTCAATATTATTATCGCCGGTTCTAAATTAAAAATAAAACTACTTTACACATGTGAACCTTGGGTCAAACTCACGGCGCCATGATAACAAATATTGTCCCCCTTCGTTGGGTCACATGGCAGTCAACGTGTTAATTTGTTGTTTTTATTATCAATTTTGAATATTAAAGGCAGAATTCTGCTCATGCATTTATTTTAGTGTAAATATGATTTTTGTATTTTTGACATTATGTAATCTGTCGAAAATAACGGAAAATTAATTAATTTATTTATTTAAATGATTGAAAACAAAAATATATGTAAATGCATGCAACGAAACGTGACCGTTATCAGTTATCAACTGACTAGACCTACATATTTTTAAAAAATCTCATGTAATCAGTAGAGCAAAAGGTTAAAAAACTAACAACCATTAAAAACGCGAATATTTTACGTTGTAGTAACACAAAAATACTCACCGCTACCCTCATCACCCATAAAATTACCCCAACCACCACAGGAATATGATGTGCCATCAGGATTTCTGAGTAGAGCATTCGAACCAGTGCCTGAAATAAGCACCAAGCCACCATTGGGTGAGGCCGTAAATATGCTGCCCACTGTATCACTGCACACTACATAGCTGTCCGCTATGTCTGGGAAAGAGTTACGGAGTTCCTGTTCCAACTCACGATTTGTAGCCTCCTGTATAAAAAGTGCAATAGATCAGAATCTTGAAAGTCTTGTCAGAGGCGCATTTAAAGGCGAGTGTTATCTAATGAATGACCTTGAGACACTAAACAATATCAACTCGATTTATGAATAAAACAGTTAAATTTGAGACACACAAAGGCCGCGTAAAAATTTAAACAGAACCTGACCTGTTCGCAGCCGCTAAGACTTAAGCCCAAACTGGTCAGACGTGTATTTTGCTCTATGCCATGCTCATCTTTGGCTCTCTCAATCATATCGGCTATGCGGCGTGCGCACTCTGGAATACCGACCATCCAATGATTTGTACCCAGACCAGTTGTCGAGGCGACACATTCACCGTGCTCATTGCAAATAACAAGACGTGAGTGTGTGGCACCGCTGAAAGAAAAAATAAACTAAATGCATAAATGAAGTAATAACAGTAATTTAAATGAAAAAAAATATAGGTTATAAGTTCAAGTGGCTCTGATTTTGACAAGCCTCTTATTGAAAGCGCCAAACACCAACGTGGTTAATTTGGTTGAGATGTTAAACAAAGAAAGAAGAATGATGTTCTTATATAACTTCCTCTTTAATTTCAGTGTGCGTAGAGTTCCAGCGTTAAGGTTAAAAAAAAATATTTAATAATTAAAAAAATAATTAAAATTAATGCTGTTCAAAGGGTGTCAAGAAAAAAAAATTATGATGCAGCTTAGTTTTTTTTTTTATATAACAAGCTTGATCATTTTTGTTCAGTTGAGTTACTCTTTTTAAAGATTTTTTTTTTCCAATTTTCGACTATAAATTTATTTTAAATTTGTTTTTATCAAGCCATTTTAGAAAGTGGAATAACGACTCGGAGAATAAGCCCTGCAGTGTAACCAACTAGTTTAAAAAAAGTGTGCATAGGACTAGTTCAAGATCGTATTTTTTCATATACTAAGGCCGTGTGCTATTCGGAAACTTTTCACTCGTGGTAGGAGAGAATTTACTGAGTTGAATACAATTTCTGTCTGTTGAAATAAAATTGTAATTTTTGCTGTGCCAAAAGGACGATGAGATTTTGACAACTAGAAATTTTGACGTTTTAGATTTTGGTAGTGCTTGTTTCCATTTTTGCTTGTGTCAAAAATTCTCTTTCCGATTGTCAAAATTTATACTAGCCCCTGGGGCTACATGAATTTTCGACAGTCATATTCACCTCACAAGTACCAAATATTCTCTTTCAGACTGTCAAAATTTCATCATCCGAGTGAAAAGTTTCCGAATAGCACACGGCCAATAAAGGTAAAAGCGGTGACATTAATATATTTTAAATCGGCTTATATCATAGGATTATATTTTAAAAATAGGTCATGGAACACATTGTACTTTTGAGAATCGCCTTTTAATAAAGTTATAAATTTATACAAGAAATAAAGATTGCTCTGCACAGATGATAAGCTATGCAATTAAATGGTAAGAAAAAAGTGAAACTTGCGGAAAGGTCAGAAAAACAACATCCCGCAAGGATTCAACAATTGCCCAAGCAGCTAAACGTGATCCTTTTATCAAAGCATTAAGGAGAATTTAAACCTAAATGTTAGTCTTGTGACAGTAAGAATAAGGCTGTGTGAGGCAAAATGAAAAGTTAGAAGTTCTAGGAAGGTACCCCTCGTTACCAACACAAAACGAGCTAAGCGGTTAGAATTCGCGGAAGAGTGAGCTAGTTGGCGGATGAGGAATATTCTTTGGAGAGATGAGCCCAAAATTTAAATTTTTGGTTCGAGTGGCATTAAAAAATATGTACGAAGACCAGTTTCCAAGGAATACTGTCCACATTACAATTTGGGCATACATATATTTTGAAGAACGGAGTTGGTCTGATTTTTTGGATTAAGGACACCCAGACTCAATTTTTATATATAGACATACTAAAAAATGCGATGCTGGCGTATGCTGAGGAAATTCCTCATTGTTGGGTCCAAAGCATACAGCAAAAAACACAAAGGCTTGATTCAGAAATAAACAAATTGCGGCTATTCCTTGGCCACTTTAATCATTGAACCTGAGTCCTATAGAAAACTTATGGACGGATGTAATAAATGTTGTGAAGTATGCTGGACCACTAAATATGGCTGAACTTTGGGAAACGGTTCCATCTTCTTGAAAAGCAATACCAATCAATAGATGCTACAAAATTATTGATTCTATGCCTCGCCGTTGGCAGTCTTTCATCAAAAACAATGGATATACAACAAAATATTAGATATTCAATTTTTGTAAGTAATGAATATTCAGAGACCAAAAATAGAATAATTTTTACAATGCTGTTATTTCACAGAACACTGATGTTAAAAATTTTTGTTTTCTTCTTGCTTTTTTTATCTATAAAAATGTAAAAATAAATTTTTATGAACTTTCATTTGATTCTCTTAGAAAGTGATAAGTTTTATGTTTTGCTCAAGAAAAAATACATTTTATTTTGTTCAACTTCGTATAATGTTTTATTGTATGTGGCCGAACTAGTGTGATATGAAAATAATAACACGGTGTAACAGTGAAAATAAACTCGGCTCGAGACATAGTAGAGGTTGTAGGTCTAGTTGAACATAAGATAACTGCATACTTAGTTTTTTGAATATACCCTCAAAATCGGGATTTGTGGTCAAAAAACCGATTTTAGGTAGGTGCATGTATAGTTTGTTATGTAACTCCGTTATATCTAGCTCAATTTTTAAAATTTAAACATTGATAGAAAGAAGAAAAATATACCCTTAATATAATACATAGACCGTTTTTTTATAAAAAGAATTGACAAAGTTACAGGTAAAATCATTTGAAAATTTCTCATTTTTTTTTATTTTTTTCAACTTCAACAACGTTTTGTTAACAAATTTTGTTTTGTGGCACTATTACTTTTAGCAGGATTCTGAAAGCCTGTTAAATTTTGCGTTCAACAAGCTATCATTTACTTCAATTGGCTGAAATACAAATGCACTTTCGAATTTTTAGTATTTGTAATAAAATACAAAAAATTTTAATTTTTTTTTTTTTTTTTCTAAAAATGTTTATTTGACCTTTTTCGTTTATATATATTATAATCGATTTCACGTTTTAGGGACCAGCAGTAGTCTACCAGTATGTTTATTGAATTTTTTCCCTGAAAGCCGGTTTCTATAGCTTCCATCTCCTGGTGGAACCTTTCTCCTTGTTCATCACTAAACTGCCCAAGGCTATTCGGGAAAAAGTTTTTATGGGAGTGCAAAGAATGTATTTCGATTGACATATTGCAGTCCATTTCTTCGTAGGCACTTAAAAAATCATTTACAACATCTAAGTAATTTCGACTCTTCTTCTTGCCGAGGAAATAAATGCATAACGAAATATAACTATTCCAAGCTCTTTTTTTCAACTGGATTTAATTTAGAAACGAAATCAGTGTCCAAGAAAATTTTCCGAATTTGTGGCCCCACAAATAAACCTTAGAATAACCGAAATGAATAAATAACTTTTATAAAAGATTTGAACGTGCAGGATACTTTCTTTGATTTTGGCCTCACTTGACCTAGGAAACGCCGAAATTTTTTTTTTTTTTTTTAGCTTTGAACCAAGGATTTCAGGGGGAATACCTATTCAGTCAAGTCTGAAGTTGGTTCGAGGTGAAATACCTATTCAGTCAAGTCTGCCTTGGTTCGAAAATGGGAATATTGGGATTCGAAATGGGTTCGAATAGATTAGTGGGAAGGAAAGGGCAATCAAGTGAAACACGTGTAGGATGTTCTAAGCGTGGTGGAAAGCCAAAGAAAGATATGAATTTGAATCAGACGCAAGTGTTATGCCTTTACCTCAGTCAATTCAAGTTATAAGTCAATCTCATCCACAAACTTCTCTACCATCAACTACAACTTCATGTCGTAAATATTGATGAATTTTTAATTTCAGTTAATTAGAAATGAGGATAGAAAATTAAGAAAGGTTAAAAGCGAAGGACCATGGCCTGGCCAGGAATCGAACACGGGACCTCTGGGGTGGCAGTCGAGCACGCTACCAACTCGACTACCGAGGCCGCGGTAGGATTACATTTTCAGGTCGCACCAGTGGAGTATTCAAAACATATTTTTTGACAACTTGAAATGAAGCACGCAGTGGATACTCCTTTTGCTTATATTTATTATCCCATTCGACTATCCCATTCGCAAATAATGCAAGGATACTTGGTATATCCACCTTGCATTCCAAACAGTATTGTTAGAGCCTTTAAGTCGGCGATATACATATATCAGAATTTAACATATCAAGAATCACACAAAAAGTTTTTAAATAAATCATACTCTTGCAAGATCCCTCAATAAACAAACGCCATTCATTCGGAGCGTGTTTGTGGTTAAAAACTGAAAACAGTTCCGTCACATCCGGGCAATACACCAGCTTTATGATAATATATATAAACGAAAAAGCTCAAAAAAACATTTAAAAAAAAAAAACATTTTTTTGTATTTTTTTACGAATACTAAAAATTCGATAGTGCTTTTGTATTTCAGCCAATTGAAGTAAATGATATCTTGTTGAACGCAAAATTTAACAGGCTTTCAGAATCCTGCTAAAACTAATAGTGCCACAAAACAAAATTTGTTAACAAAACGTTGTTGAAGTTGAAAAAATTAAAAAAAATGAGAAATTTTCAAATGATTTTACCTGTAACTTTGTCAATTCTTTTTGTAAAAAAACGGTCTATATATTATATTAAGGGTATATTTTTCTTCTTTCTATCAATGTTTAAATTTTAAAAATTGAGCTAGATATAACGGAGTTACGTAACAAACTATACATGCACCTACCTAAAATCGGTTTTTTGACCACAAATCCCGATTTTGAGGGTATATTCAAAAAACTAAGTATGCAGTTATCTTATGTTCAACCAGGCCTACTACCTCTTCTATGTCTCGAGGCAAGTTTTTTGATTTGTTTTCATTTTGTAACACCGTGTAATTTCTCACGGTTAATAAAAGAATAAAAGCCGCACATATTGTTATAACTCATGCTTTAAATCTGAAACTTATGATATCAGTTGAAAAAAATGTGTGCCTCTCGACGGATAACACAAGTATTTAGATAACGGCATTTTCAATGGTGAAGTTCAAGGCTGTAACATTTCGTAAATATTGATTGAATTTTTGCCAAATGAATTTGTCTTCCAATATTATTAAATAGGAATGAATCCATAGCTCGTTTAATCAAATAAGCAAGGATTTTTAAGCAAGTGTGTGCGAGCTCTTTTAATGCAGAATACGGGAAAGAAAAACCTAATATCGACTCATTTTATGGAAATGTATCAATCGTGGATTGCAACCTTGATTCGTTAAGAGTATCACAACTAAATTAGCTAAAATCAGCTTCTGTTTCTATCTTTTATCAACTGGTAAGTTTCTATTAAATAAATTATTGATATTATTTTGTTTAGACCTCATCTTCATTTTAAACAATCACTTTCTTATTCCAACGATGAAAAGAAAGTTTTATAGCTTAATTTTTTCCAAAATAATTTTGAAAATAAAAATTTATCATTTAATATACAATAATAAAACATAAAGAAATAAAAATACTTAGCAACATGGCAGAAGTCATACATATTCTCTATTAATAGATACAAAATCAAATTGTTTTTAAACGCAACTTTATCTAAGTAAATTGAAATCATGAGTTGTTGGGTTACGGACACACACTCATATTAGATCAGTCAGTCAGTTTACCCGCAGTTTAATGAACTTTCACTCAACTATTCCACTCATGAATGTTACAACATGACGCAAATTCGAAACCATTTCAATTAATTGGGAGGGTTCGTCGGTATGTTTGTATATAAAGTCGAATATTAGCTAAATTGAACAATAATAGTGAACGTTCAGACGAGACGGCAGTGACTAGCCTTGTAAAGACACACAATACATTTCTTAAATACGTAGTTAGCTTTACTTGAATGTAAACGTAACTAAATTATTTTATTGTGTACTTCACTAAGATCTCAATAAAAATATCGAACAAAGAATTTTTGATTTTTGTGAATGAGAAGATTTACACCTATTATGTCACATTTTAATAAAAAGTAAACAAGGTACAACCAATTCATATTCAGTTTCTTCTTTTAATCGTTTTTAAAACATAAAATGGGTATTAGGATTACCTACTATGCAGTGGCGTTCCTAGGCTTGGTGACACCCGGGGCGGATACTCATGGTGTCACCCCTATAAAAAATTTTTTAATGCAAAAAGAAACCAATTCGATGAGATTAAGTGTTTTTATTATTATCTTTATGTTTTCCGAAAAAAAAAAACAAACAACATATCGTCCGTCCCCCTCATGCCAAAAACGCCAATGTGAATTTTAGTGTTTTTTGGGAAATTGAGTTTAAAGATTCGAATGGCTCAGAAAAAGCGAAACATCCACATTTTCCAAATTTTCTTTTCGGAAATGGATGGCACATGTCCTCGTTATACACAGTTAAAATTTGGTTCCAGTTACTCTACAAAAACATTAAAAAAAACTTTTTGTGCAATCATGTAACAATTATTGCTTGAAAATTGTATTAAAATAAATATCAAAATCATGAAAAAAGCTCCATCAAAAAAATGTCTACCATACGTACACAGCAAATTATATTCTTGGTCAACAGAAAAAAACAATCAATGTCCTATCTCATCGGTAGCGGGCACAAACTAATTTTTAGTGAAAAAATGTGCACAAAATTCTGAAAATTTTGAACATGCGACTCTGTTAAAACTTTGGTAATGATGACAATTGCAAAATTCCTTCTGCAGTTTATTTTTCAAAGCATTGTTAATGTCTTGAACCAATAATTTCAGAAATTTACCTTATGACCTGGGAGTTATATGGAAAAAACTGAATACATTATCAGAAAAATGCTATTTTTGAGATTAAAACAAATCACAAAAATCGAAATGGACACTTCTTGCCATTTTTTTATCAAAATACATTGTTCTCAGCTTTCTTGAAAAATAGAAAAAAAAAAAATTATTGATCTATCTCATCACTTTTAAGCTCAATTTTAGTCTCAAAAATAGCATTTTTCTCGTAATGTATTCAGTTTTTCCATATAACTCCCAGGTCAGAAGGTAAATTTCTGAAATTATTGGTTCAAGACAATAACAATGCTTTGAAAAATAAACTGCAGAAGGACTTTTGCAATTGTCTTCATTACCAAAGTTTTTATAGAGTCGCATGTACAAAATTTTCAGAATTGTTAATTTCCTTTATGCCAAAAAAACCAATGTGCACATTTTTTCACTAAAACTGAGCTTGTAACCGCTACTGATGAGATAGATCAATGATTTTTTTTTTCTATTTTTGAATAAAGGTGAGGACAATGTATTCTGATAAAAAAAGTGTCAAGAAAACTACATGTCGATTTTAGGGAATTTTTAAATCCTAAAAATGTACCATTCTTGAGAGAAAAGTTTATTCTTAGCTGGTACAAAGTAGGAAGACCACTGATTTTCTTCACTTTTGATGGAAAAAAATTATTCTGAACGTATCCTCAAAAGAAAAATAAAAAAAAGTTATTTACTAATATTGGAAATATTTAAAGTGAAAAAATGTGCACATTGGCGTTTTTGGCATGAAAAAATATCAGAAAATCCACATAGATGGTTTTAGCATGGAATTTTATAATTTTTTCTAGACCGAATTAGATTTTCTTGTTTTTGGGGAATATTCTTTGCATTAAAATGCACTAGATGCAATTAAAAACTCAAAAACCATGTGTTTTCACATTGGCGTTTTTGGCATAGAGGAGACGATATGACAAACAATAAGAATTTGTAAAAAACAGAACAGAACTATTACATTTCCAGGTGTCTACATATTTCGATATGTAGGCATAAGGTAAATAAGACAACTTATTAACTTCGCAGTCTTAAAAACTGACGGAACAAATATATTACATTTTCAGGTACACATTTGTTTATGTAGGTATAAGGTTAAACAAAGAAATCTTATTAATGACGTTTTCTTAAAAACTAACTTTTCTTACTTTAAGAGCTGCAAAATTTTAAATAACCTCATCGAAATCAATATTACTTGCAAGCTCGTTTTCAATGGATAGAATAGCAAGATTGGAAAGCCTTGCCTGTCACATGGAAGACCTTAAATAAGTATTCATTAATTTTAGCTTTGAAAAACTCCTTTCGCATGAAGCTACTGATACACAAATTGTTAGAAATAATTTCAACGCGACAAAATGGGACACACATTTTTAACGTAATTTATTTGTACCTTTCTGTTTCTGTTTGAGAAATAAAAAAAAATATCGATATGGTGTCACCCCTAAAATGGTGGTACCCGGGGCGGACCGCCCCCCCCGCCCCCGCCTAGGAACGCCACTGCTACTATGTTAGGATTACATAAATGTTAAATTTAATGCATACAAGTTAAACATAAATAAATAGCGATCAAAGCAAACAGAATTAAACAAACTGGTTTCATAAGAGTGTTCACGTAAAGTTCTTGGTAAGTTTATAAGTTTAACAAAATACCGAGATTTTACAAGTAATGCGAATACCCTTTTATTGCGCATATAGTAACT
Source organism: Pherbina coryleti (assembly GCA_943735915.1). Taxonomy (NCBI): domain Eukaryota; kingdom Metazoa; phylum Arthropoda; class Insecta; order Diptera; family Sciomyzidae; genus Pherbina; species Pherbina coryleti. Next base: position 59,870,081 of record OX030949.1, on the reverse strand, counting down.
ATATCATTTATCATTTTTGCTTTTTAAAATCCTATTTATAATTATCTCTTGCTTATTTATGGCAAAATTATTTTTTTAACTCTTTTCTACTGAAAATGTTTTTTTTTTATAATGCAAAAATATCACTCTCCACTTTTTGCCACAACCACTCTTGATAGTTATTAAGCCTTTTGCTAAGCTTAATAAAAACATATGCAAGCTTTTTGTTATTCTGACAGTTTCAATGTCACTCAATTTCTATTGTTGATCAAATTGATTTTAATTCTCTTCGAGTGTTTGCCTAGATTCTACTAGGAAATTGAATACCGCGTAGCTTAATAGCAACTTATTTCAATTTATTGCGTTTGATAAAAATGTAAAAGGCATGAGCTTTGTAAAAGCTTTTATTTAGTATTTTAATTGTTCGGCCCACAACACTGTCGTACGCTGGAATTTATTATTTTTCTTAGTAAATTTTTAATATAATCATGTATACAGCGATATAGGCTTGAGTTGGTTATAAGATGTAGTAAGTTTATTTAAAAAAAAATTTATGTTATCTAATCGGCGATTTAACTTCGATTTAAAAAAAAAAGTGTTTTGATTAAAAAATCTATGATTTTTGTTTATTGTTTATTTTTATTATTGTGCACTTAAAACACGGCTGTGTTTATTATTATTACTGTGCATCAAGTAATATGCCTCTTAGTCGTGGTTTACACACGTCAAGAGTTGACAGTCAACTCTGGCGTTTGTTGATAACAGACGCGGACATCAACGTGAGAGAGGGTAAGCTTAAAAAGGAATATCAAAGAATTGACGTCAAGTGTTGACGAATGTAAGCCGGGAATGAGTGTCGACGTAGACAAAAGGGGAGTTACATATCAAGTTTTTCGTCAAATTGTTAGTCAAACAGATTGATAAAAAAATATATATGGAATCGTTTGATGAAAATCAAAATATTTTGATTTTTCTGTTGTTTGACCAACGATTTGACGAAAAAATTCAGAATGTGAACACTCCTCAAATTTTCCAGAGCGATTTTCGTCAGTTGAAAAAAGATTTCAACATGAACACATCGTGTAAACATGAAAATAGTAGAAGGATGTTTTTGGAATATATTTATAAAACATTATCGAACACATCCAGAATTTGTTTGCTTTTTCTGCTTCATTTATCAATGAAATATCAACAACAATTGCTCCGTCATGACCACGTTTTTACTTCGATGCACAATGTAATAATTAAATTTGACGAACAATTTGATCACCACTTGCGTTGTCAAACTTTTTGACCAACAATTTGACAAAAAGTTTGATAATGTGAAATCTTATATCGACAATGGTAAAAAAAAAACATCATTAACGGTAGAAATCACTCTGCGTATCGACATTTTGGTGTCGAACACGATACAATTATACAAGGTAGGAGTAATAACTGGCTATTTTTTCACGAGTGTCTTGCACGGACTGTCATTTGCCTGTATATTTTGCTTTCTATTTTCTTTTTTACTTTTTTCGTTCTCTATTTTATACTATTTTTGACAGTTGATGCAAGACGAAAAAACTGTCACTCCTTAAAAGGCAAACCTCGTAGCGGCTTTCTCCTCGGCTCATGAAGTCTTAATTTTTATATTCTTCTGTCTCCCTTACAAACGTATAATATTTTGAACCTTAGCACATTTACTTAGCGACTTATAATTCCATGCAACAAATTTGCAGTAACGTTGTTTAAGCAGCTTCCTCTTAAGCCGATGACATCATAATATTTTTAAATTAATTGCGTTTCTCTGATGAATTACAATAAATTTATATTTTTATTTTTTTATAATAAAATTAATATTTTTCATAATTTGTAATTTTTTTTTTTTATATTTTAATTTTCAAAAAGGATTTATTTTTATATAAGATTAATTTAAATCAAATAGGTTTAAGGAAAGTAAACACTTCAAATGTACTCTTCGTTAGTTTAAAGTTTTTCGTTTACTGTTAGATACAGCCAGCTTAAATATAAATACCTGTACTTGACAGAAAATTATAAATACACTCGAATACACAAACAATAAATGATAAAGACATAGATAATTGACTCCAGGAAATAACTTTAAACACGTGCGCTTATGACTTCGAAGTTTTAAGATATGAAAAATACTTTAAGATCGCTCTTTATATCAACATACTGATGACTGACACCCTATTTATTTAACAGATTTTCGCCAAACTTCCCAACGACAACATCAAGATCATTTTAATTGAGATGGTTACCCTTTTCTATAGATACACTGTCGACCAAAATGTTAATACGTAGGAAATATCACTGCCTGAAACAGAACCTGTAGCCCATGTTGACCCAAGAATGATAGAAAAATAGATTACGCATTGCGCAGCTTCGTTATGTTGTTTACTTTTCATTTTGACATTTCTTGCTACGAACAAAGTATTTTGTACTATCATGACGTCACGCTAGACCAAGTTTGTTTCTTGAATCTTTTGCCATTGTTTCATATTTGTTCACATTCTGAACAAGACTTGACAGAAAGCCATATCGTAAGCTCATATCGTAAGTCTATAGTGACGTAGATGCGCAGATCGTTGAAAATTATTTTTACGATCTGCGCAATCTATTTTTCTATCGTTCTTGATGTTGACCCATGTTTCCTTCAATGCTATAGTTATTTTGATTAAACAGGAAAATATCTTGTAAGGCTATGTAACTCGCCTTCATTTAGCTAATTATTTTCTTAAATTACGTTATTTTATGGGAATTTTTCTACCAATATACCAATTTCCATCAATTTCCAACAATTTCGATCAATTCTCAAATTAACTTTTGTGAGTGCATCAAAAATTGAATAGGTTATTTATATATTTGAGGTAGCTTATTCCGATTTCAGGAGTTAGAATTATAAATAAATTAGCCAAAATTAGATTTTATAGACATTCCCTATATTTTAAAGATAAGTAAAAAAGTAGACGCAGCTATTTTTCTTCTTTTAAATCAACATTGCAGACCAAAACTATTTTTGTCTTAGTTCGTTTTCATATTCCTCTCGTAAAGGGAAAATGTAGTCATCGGCTACTTAATTATTTGAGACATGGCGGCGGAGGGAGAAATTGTTGCCAAAATTTAAACAACACCTGAAAATCTAAGTCAATTTCATGTTTGTCGCCCTTCAAATTAGAATAGGTCTAAGCCGACGACAATAACGTTGTTGCAATGAAGCCATGTCGTTACGACATTATCACTGAATTCTACTCAAAAATACTTAAGGTGCGTTTCATATTTATAACGCACCCAAAACACTTATGTATTTCTTTTATAAAAATTAAGAAATCACTTTCCGATTAATAAAGAACAAAATAGTAAGCACTGAAAGGCTAGTAGTTTACGATGGCAGCCCTATTTTGTCGTGCTCTTCGAAATCCTGGTATATTTAAACAAAACGTGCGATTTGTCATGTTAAGGTGGTACAATTATCGTTTCATAATTATATACCAGCCGCAGTTTTTTCTGATAAAAAAGAGGTTTGTATTATTTAACATTTTTTTAAGTATAACAACTAATAGTGTTATATCTGACCTAGGTATGCCGCGTGGTAAAACTTTGTCAGAAGTAGAAAAAGGCAACATTTTGGCTTGGGTTTCTGAAAACATTTCAGTGAGCGAAATTTCAAGATACTTGAACACAACCGACGCGTGATCGCTAATTTTCTTAAAAATACGGAAGAACATGGTAAAAAAAGCGATCCGGACGTAAGAGAAAGATATGGAAGAGGGTGGAGCGTGCAATCATAAACGAGGCAAGTAGCTCGACAGCCAGTTGTTCTTGTCAAAAACAACAGTGTTGCAACGATGGCCTCATATCTGACGAGCTAAAATGAAAGCAATTCCAAGGATCCTTAAACGGCATAAGACTGGAATTTGGTGAACAAAATATGGATACTGATTGGTCGTCTGTAAGCGAAATGAATGACAGAAGTGTTATTTGCATAAAATTTACGTTTCTGCTTGCAGGTCATATTTTCTGATGAAAAAAAAATCGAACCTTGATGGACCAGACGGCTCACACTTAGCGAAAAGAACCTCGCTACTTCTCAAAGCGGAACTTTGGTGGTGGGTCAGTAATGGGGTCTGAGGATCGTTTACAGCGCATTATTTTTCCAGCATTACAATACCAGAACACGCACTAGCGCGGAAACAAATGCTTGGCTCGCGCGTAAAAAAATTAAAACTTTCAAGCGGCCAGCGTGCTCCCCCGACATAAACTTTTTCTATTAAGTGGAAAAACCTATGGGGAAAACTGGTTCGTCGCACTTATGCTGACAATCACCAATACAACAAAGTTGGTGAGTTACAAAATGACATCATTAATGCCTGGGAGATTTTCAAATCAAGCGGCCTTTCAAAAAATACAAATTACCTGATTATTTTAACCGAAAAAATAAAATACATAATAACTGCTATTTTTAAACGATAAAATAAAAGTTAAAACAACCGTTATTTTTGACCGATAAAATAAAAGTTAAAAATAACCGCAATTTTTACTCAAAAAAACAAATAGGCACAAAAAACAGTTAATTTTAACTTTTATAGTAAAATTCGAAAATTTAAAAGGCGTTTAATGTTCGTGAAGCTATGACCATTACGATCATAATCGTATATTTGAAAAAGTCCATCGACAAATTTTTCGTTGAATAATTGAAAAATTGAAAAATAGCAGTTATTTTCGGTACCTGATCTAAATCAAAATTATGATAGACGTCGTTATGTTGCTGTCACCTCCAATCTGTTCAGGCTATAGTTTTCATGCTAAATAATTCTCGATAAGATGATAATAGCAATTCTCGACAGGACATTGTTAACAATTGTGTAGTCTACGTCGCCCATGTCTATAAAGGTGTTTAGCTTCAAATACAACCTTTTAAATTTGAAGTTAAAAATTTTCCAAATCAAATGCAACTTTTTACAACTCAAATTAAACTTTTTCCATTTCATTCCTTTTTCCATTTTTTTTTCTTTCTAATAATAAGAAAGAAAATAATTTTTATTCAGTCGGAATTCAATTTCCAACACGTTTAATCAAATACACGTTGGTGTTCAATAATCCACATAGTGGTTAGATAGCTTACGAAAATGATTTTTAATTTGGTTAATCAGTATTCAGTGGTTTTGAACCTCAATTTGTTAGAAATTCCTGACACTTGTCACATGTGAGTGATAAGAAAAATTCGGTTGCTTTAACTTAAAGCATAAAATAATTAATACCCAACAATATGGAATTATTTTATCAAAAGATAACAGAATGGATTTTTCTAATTGGTTCAATAAATTTTATATTTATTTTTTAATCAAGATATGTTGGTGTCTACAGATTGATTGTAAAATAAGTCATTTTTTGAGTGGTACCGAGATTTTATGAAAAATTTCAAGTTATAAAAAGATTCTTGGTTATAATCGTTAATTATCCATTATAAATTGCGACGTACTTACGATTGCCAAGGTGAAATTGACATCTTCTGATGATGTAAGAAAGTAACCTACGAAACGTTGTGAAAAATAATGTAAGGAAATTTTATATAATTTAACATTTCACAACATATTGATCAAAACAGCTCAAAAACACTCAACTATTGTAAAGGTGAATTTAGTTTAACCCTCTGCAGCTGACGTCGTAGTCTGACAGACACCGAAAATCAAAACTTCGTGATTACAAACGTAAAATTCGAAGATAAGAAATTCGTTTTTATCTTTAAAAAAAAAACGTGTTTTATTGCAAACTATATTTTTATGTTAGCCTCATAAGTATTTGCTGTTGTATGGAATAAGGTCAAGAAAGTTATAGCATGTTCAAACCAACTTCATTTAACGCGTTATTCGAAAAAAGCTTTTATTTTAACATTATCGTTCATACCTGCCTTAACTTGTTTCAAAATGTCAGTTTATTTGTTTATTTTTTGAAAGAAATAAAAAATTGTTTTTTAAAAAATATAAAAAAAAAATTCAAATAAATTCAAAAATTTTTCAAAGAATTAAGAAAAATTTGTCAAAGGATTTATTTGTTTACATTAAAAACTTCAAATTAAAAAGCTCTTTTCAGATTTGGCTGCGTTTAAAAAGCAAAAAAAGCTTTTCTGACGTTAGCAAGAACACAAACCAGTGATTTAACGAGTTTCGAAACGTGTTAAATCATTTAACACGTTAAATTTCCAACAACAATTTTACGCATATAACTTCATTAGAACTTCATTTGAGAACTCGTTTTTCGATTGAACTTCATTAAATTGATTTAACATAATTAAATGCTCGGTTTGAACATGCTATTACAGTCAGAAACTTCATCATAGGAAATCAGTTTAAAAGTGAGGTCTGCTGAACCCCACGTCAGGTATATTGTTAAATTTGGAGCACGTCAGTTGCAGAGGGTTAAACAAATGAATACTGCATATGTAAGAATATATTAACCCTTAATGTCCCACTGGTTACCGCAAGGAACTACTCTGACTAATATCAAAACTCCGTTTAACGGTTAGTTTTTGAATTTCCCTCTGTCACTCTTAAAATGTTGCTTGATCTAAGCGCCACAGTTTTCGCCAGGTGCCAATTAAAACTAATTTCGTTTGTTTGCAATGTGTTCGGTGCGGTTGCGGTGTTGTAGGCGTACGCAAGCTCGAAAAAAGTTTTTGAAATTGCGTAGAATCTAATAATTATGATATTTTTATTTGAAATTCATGGAAATCAAAGCTCAAAAAATATCTTTGCTTTCGACGTTGTGTCTAGAAGCTATTGTGAGCATTTGGAATAAAAAAATGTGTTTTATCTTTGTGGGTTTTTTCGAATTTTCGACTGGTTCTTTGCGGAACCGTCAGGCACCGTCAGGAGTTCGAAATTGAGTTTGAATTTTGAAGTGTGGGTGCTTAGTGGTTCCACTAGAAAGCAACCAGGTAGGTATATTTAACCAAGCTTAGTAATGATTTCGCTAAAAACCAACCAGGTATTTTTTTACCTAGCTCAGGTAAATGTCAGCTAAGAGCAAAGTAGCAGAACAAAACTTATTCCGAAATATGAGTTTTATAACATCATTTTTTTTAGCTCAAAGAAAAAAGCATGCTTTTAAGGGTTAATATTATCTTTATATATGTAACGGGGAAAGTTTTCAATAAAAATAACAGTTGTGCAAACTTTTTTTTTGCTCAAGTTTGTGGAACATAAGCTAACAAATTTATAAATTTTTTTTTCCAATTTAGATAACCAACACAAATCAATATGTTTTCGTATATACATAAGTAGGATGGAATGAATTTAGAACTTAACTGAAATGATAAATTTATTATGAATTTATGTGCGCACAAACATTTTTTTATAACAACAAAAAAGGAAAATTAAATATAATTTTAAATCTAATTTTGGCAGAACTTAATCTGTTACTTACCCTTCAATACCTCCAAACAAACGCATGGTTGTAAGAATTAATATAGATTGTTTGAGATGACAGATATGGTTTTGCCTAGTATCTCAGCTTGGCATATCCTGAAAGCATAGAGAAAAAAAATAACGTTTACTTTGACTAAAATAAAACACAAATTTGAGTGTGAGTCAACTGCAAGAATGCCGGATGGTGTCAAAATGCAATTGCGACATACACTCGCTTTCTATTATAATAAATAAGCAATTTATGAGAAAATAAAATTCTGACACCATGCAAGGTTTTATGCAAGAATGGCATAAATTTTAAGGCGTCCGTCCATGTGGTGAACGTATTATCTCAGTGACAATAAAAGTTTTCACAACACAAATGTATGTAGCTACTCACATAGCTTGAAATCATTGAACTCAATTAAGTTAACAACGTGCTTTTGCGACAAAGAATGCAGTCGCAATAGCAAAAAGCATTTCATTACCACCATCAGGCATTATTGCTTTTGTGAATTACGTTTATCATATCAAAGACCGTTTTAGTTACATATGGATATATCTAAGAATGCAAAATTTTTTAGTTTTTCTGTCTTTTCACTTGCTTAACAATCGGTCCCAAAGCTACTACTATTTTATCGCAATGAATGTTTTTTGTTTTCTGTTTCTCTTGTTTTTATTTTGGTTTTCATTTTATTGTTATTTGTATTATTATTATTACGTCTGTTACCTGTTGTTTAACACGTTAGCAAATATGTTGTTGCTCTTAATTCTGTTTCTAACTTATGCAAAATATTACGAGAGCAACTTTATTTTATAAATATTTGTTAATTTTTATAGTTTTTGCAATATTTTCAATGTCGATAGCTGATTCCTGTTTGGCGTATATCAGGAAGTAAAAGTTTAGTGATGTAGCGCAAGTAATGACCGAACGAGCGAATGCGTCTTGTCACTCTGCCGTTTGAAAACTGAATGAATTCGAGATTTCAACTTGGCTCTACCAATAGCCCCACAGCGAGAAACGTCGCAAAAGAGAGCGAAAATCGTTTCGTTTGGAGCCAAGCCCCACAATGCAGCACTTATCTGCCCCCATCGTTTACGAACCGACGCGACGATGGATTCGTATGGCCATAAGATGATTGTTGTTTTTGTTTATCATGTTAATCAGGAGAAACTCTGCTGCAGTTTGTGTGAAAGCAACCAAAGGCTCGTGAGTTGATAGACCAAATTTCAAGTTTGAATGTTTGTAAGTATGTGTGGATGTATATGTGTGTGTGCATATGTGTGTATGTATATGTGCACGTGTTGTTTGTGCGCAACGCCTACGGCATTTAACTCGTTTCCTGCTGATATTTATGCATAACATTCCTGATGAATGCTTTGATTTGACTCTATTCTAAAAGTGGATTAAGTTATTCTTGCTTACTAATTCTGTGAAAATGCCTATGAAATAAGAATGCATAATAAGGGCGTTCACGTCAGTTAACAAGTGCAAAGTGATAGACAAACCCTCAAAAAAACAGCAACAAGGTATCATTGACAGCATGGTATAATAATACAAGGTAGCATCGACAGTTCCTTGGGAAACTATCTCCTGTCAAAAAATATACTCAAAAAGAGAGCGCACACATCGGCCATTGAAAGCACAAACAACGTTGAAAACGTAGAAGTGAAAAAACAACAACTTCAGCAGCTGCAGATGCATTTGCACCATGGTATAATAATACAAGGTAGCATTGACAGTTGCTTGGGAAAACATCTTCTGTCAAAAAATATACTCAAAAAGAGAGCGCTCCCAATCCGCCATTGAAAACACAAACAATGTTGAAAACGTTGAAGTAAAAAAAAACAACAACCTCAGCAGCTGCAGATGAATTTTCACAAACAGCAGGTTTTGACAGCAGATGTTTTCTTGCAGATGAGAAAATTAGCAGTTGTCAATACTACCTTGTATTATTATACCATGCATTTGCACAAACAGTTATTTTCGACAGGAGATGTTTTCTTGTAGAAGAGAAAATAAGCAGTTGTCAATGCTACCTTGTATTATTATAACATGACTAGTACAAATAACACATGTTCAATAACATGGTAGGCTCATTTTATAATGGCTGCCCAAATGTGAAATTTTACAACAACAAAGCTGTAAGTGCCACAAACGTCAAACGAAAAACTCAAAATCAACCGCTGACTTTGACATCTAGGTCACGTTTTCCTCCAATGTTGGTTTGAACCAATTTTCGAAACAGGTTTGCCACTCTGAAATTTGTACCTCCGAAACCAGGCATAAACGGCCTGTTCGGGTGTAGAAAAGCGCTCGCCATGCATTTTTTTTTTTAATGTGGGGGAACAAGAAGAAGTCATTGCGTGTCAAATCGAACTGTTAGACGGATGACCCATCAGTTCCACGTTTTGAGTGCTCAAAAACTCATTTGCTTGAGCTGATGTGTGGGAACTCGCTATGTCGAGGTGTGGGATGATCTTCCTTCGGTGGTTGGTTTTCCCCAACTCTGCGACTTCCGGCAAGCAAATGGTTGTTTTACCATTCAGTATTAATAGTTCTCCGTTGCTCAAGTGGTACATGGTACAGTTGCGATATGACTAGCTTTTCTGAAAAAAACTGGCAAAAGTTTACTTGGATATGCTCCGTCCGCGGACAACTTTTGTCGGATTTTGCTCACTTTAAAAGAATCAAACACTGTATTGCTGCTTTGTTTCGGGCTAATAAGCGCATATCTATAATTCGTCACCTGTGGTGATGTCGTAGACGAGTTTTGAACTACCCCCCGTATTTTTTCAGCATTTCCTTGTACCAATCGACCCGAGCTATTGCCTATTTTTGAGCAACCGTCAAATAATAGGGTATCCAAGGGGAAAAAATCTCCCTGACGCCAAAATGCTCATGTAAAATCGAATGTATGCTAGTCCAATAAATGACCAAGGATGATTCCATCTCACGGTATGTCAAAAGCCCGTCTACTACCAGCAGTTCACACACAGCATTGATGTTTTCACAAAATTCGTCTTGGATAGAACCACGACCGCGCTGGAACTCATTGAACCAGCTTTTTACAGTCGCTGGGTGTAGTGCTTCATTACCAAAAGTCGAACTAAGTTGATCGATGCATTCCTTTCTTGTCAATCCAAGTCGAAAATCGTAAAAAATCATCACACGAAAATGTTCACGTGCTACATCCATTTTTTTGCTGAAATAAAATGCTCAAACCACTGAAATAACACAATAAGTGCATATACACTAAAATGTTGTGAGTACGTTTATGCTAGAAAATGTCAAGTTTTAGATTGGAACTGTTAAAATTCATCTGGGAATGCTTAGGCCGTTGTTATACAGACGCTCACGGGCACATCACGGGCACGCATTGTTGTTGTTTCAATGTAAAAGGGAAATTTGAGAGAGTGAGCGAGGGAATTTATTTTGCCCATGGTATAATTATACATGGTAGCAGCTATGGTAGCAGCAGATAGTTGTCAGCTTATTTTCTCTTCAACAGGAAAACATAAACTGTCAAAAACAGCTTTTTGTGGAAATACATCAGCAGCTGCTGTGGTTGTTGTTTTTTTTCATTTCAACGTTTTCAACATTGCTTGTGTTTTCAATGGCGGATTGTGAGCGCTCTCTTTTTGAGTACATTTTTTGACAGTATATGATTTCCCAAGCAACTGTCAATGCTACCTTGTATTATTATACCATGATTTTGCCCAGACTGGTCACCAGAATGATATGGAATCACGAGATTAAAACAGTGTTGAGCTGTGCAATTATTCACAACATTTGTGTTTTTGCATGAAAATAGTACACTTTTAGCACGAAATGTATCAAAGCAGTAATGAAACCTGCTTAAGAGCAACACTAACCATACTCATACTCGTGATACTTTTTTGCATAAAGTATTAAAAGTAGCAAAAAATGTACCAGTGTTCAGGGATCAAATGAGCGTCTGTATAACATACTTTCATCACAGAACTCATCAAACGAAAAAGAGCGTAAAAAAGGTCGTGATCCGAGATCATATGAGCGTCTGTATAACAACGGCCTTAGAGTGATGTTATGTACACGGTTATGGGCACGGCACGGGAACGAATTGTTGTTGTTTAAATGTAAAAAGGAAATTTGAGAGTGAGCGAGGGAATAAATTTTGACCACCGCGGTCACCAAATGATTCGGCTGTCGATACCAAATCACTGGATCAAAACAGTGTTGCATTGTGGAAACATTCAAAATATTCGGTTTTTACTATGAAAGTAGTGCTGTATAGAGCGGCCTCGGTAGTCGAGTAGGTAGCGTGCTCGACTGCCATCCCAGAGATCTCGGGTTCGAATTCCGGCCAGGCCATGGCTCTACGCTTTAACCCTTTCGCGTTTGCAATTTTCTAAACTTATTTCTGATTAACTGAAATTGAAAACTCATCAATATTTACGACTTGAAATTATAGTTGGTGGTAGAAGACTATGGCTGAGATTGCCTTATTACTTGAATTGACTGAGGTAAAGGCATAACACTTGCCTCTAATTGAAATTCACATGTTTCTTTGGCTTTTCACCACGCTTAGAACATCCTACACGTGTTTCACTTGATTGCCCTTTCCTTCCCACTAATCTATCACCCAATTTCCAACCAAGGCAGACTTGACTGAATAGGTATTCCAACTGAAATCCTTGGTTCAAAGTTAAAAAAAATTGTTATTAACTTCTTGCTACAAAATAAATTGACTTATAAAATGCTGAGCACAATGTTGCACTAAGTTTGTTTTTTATCAAGCATAGCAACGATAATACTTTTTTATCATAAAATACTAAAAGTAGCAAAAAGTGTACAAGTGACCATGGATCAAATGACCAGCAGCACAACATACTTTGGGCACGACATTCATCAAATGAAAAAAGAGAGTAAAAATTCGTGCCCGTACCGTGCTCATGACCTTTTACATAACATCGCCCTTAGTGTTGCCAAGGCGCAAGATTTTAAAGGCAGCGCTCGTATTTTTAAATCGTTTAAATCCTATCAAATTACTTAGTAGCAGCCATGGTAGAATCAGGATGCAATAACAAGGTAAGCTCATTTTAAAATGGTTGCTCAAATGTTAGAAAAAAAATAGAAAAAAATTTCTTCTCAGTCTAAGACCTGCAAAACTGTTACAGTACTTTATTGCTAAGCATACATACTTCAATTATAGTAGATCCCGTAGAAAACGGTTCATAAATATATCTATATATATATAATCTAATAATTATTAAAAAAAATTATTGGTGGCCTTGGCGCAGTGGGTAGAGTGTGTGACCCATACGCCAGAGAACCCCGGTTCAATTGCCATATGACACAAATTTTTTTCAATTGAATTAATTTTTTTTCTCGGTCGTCACCTCTCTGCAGACAAAACAAACCTCAGAGGGTAAATGTAAAGCTTCTTGAGCACATGCACACTAGCCGTTCGGAGTCGGCATAAAACTAGCAGTTCCACTTCTTGATCAATTGTGTAAAACATTTAATAACACGCACAACATAATTTGATCATAAGAAGTTCGGTCAAAGTTCTTTTAAGGGCTGTTTAATTAAATTTAATGGCCAGTTTATTATTATTATTAATTATTAATTATTAATTAACCAACTACGTGGCGTCCGTGGCTTAGTTGGTTAAAGTGCGTGGCCGCTATGTTAACGAACCTGGAGACCCGGGTTCGAACCCCAGCAGCGACAGAAAATTATTTGAATTAAAATAATTTATTTTTTAATTTTTAATTTTTTTTTTTAATTATTAAAATAAATTATAATATAGTTCATATATCTCGTATAAAATGACGAAAAAACTGCGATCGTGTTCGTATAAACACTTAAAAAGGCTTCTATAACACGGTAACAAAATAAAACAGAAATTGCGATGTTAAGTCCATAAAAGTAGTTCACCTAGAAAGAGTTCTTCAAAGAATAACCTAGTGTTCGATCAGCATTAAGATTGAGATTTTAAAATTTTCAAGAGAATTCGTGTCTTTTATAAATCATTATTTTTTTAAAAATTTACTTTCAAATGACCGCGATAGATATTGAGTACCAACAGAATGCAAGCAAACCAATTTTCTTATTGAGCTTATTGTCGGGGATATACTTATATTCCAATTATTAAAAAAAAAACTTTGTTGACGTGTTAAGCCCTAACCAAAATAGACGAAACGAGACGATTGCAACTTGCCGAACGTTTGCAATCGTTACGTCTGTTTTGACATTTAACCCAAAAAGAAACGAGTATCTACTCTGCACAGCTGTTGTTGACGAGTTGAGACGCTAAAAGTTCAGTTCTTACGGAACAAAACGTCTCGTCACACCGTTTCGTTCAGTTCGTTGAGTTTACGTTTGCTTATTTTGGGCAACAACATTAAATTGCATTTAAGCGAACATTTTTGTCTTCACTCGTTACGTAGCAAATCGTCTATTTTGGTTAGGCCTTTTGTCAAAATTGCTCGTTGAAATTTTGTTTTTAATTTATATTAAGTGAAGTTGCGAATAACGCAAATGCGAAAATGTTTAATTTTAATATATAAAATTTCCTTACTTTTGATAGTCTTCTATATAATAGTACGTTCACACCTAAGCTAATTTGCTCATTTCGACCAAAGAACACAAATGAGATGCGTAATGAGCTCATTTCCCATAGAAATATTAATTTCAATATCCAACTCATTTCAACTCATTTCAACGAAATGAGTAGCAAATGTCATAATGTCACGTTAAACACAGCTCTGAGCATATTTAACTGTTTTGTGAACATACATACCTTTCAAACCAAAATATAAGAAAAATTTGTACACAGAAAAATTTCATCAAAACAAAATATGAAAATACAACAAAAACAACCGTCAAAAAAAATGAGATTTATAAGTGTGAACATTTTTTAATGAGATATTTAATTTGCTCATTTGGCTTAGGTGTGAACGTAATATAATACTCCTCTATGTGTTCGTTAAACAAATCTTTATTTGAAAATTCCATGGCGTATAAAATTCGGCACTCAATTACGTGTGTATTGAGCTTAACGGTGATTTTCGTTGAACGTACTTCTCAGCTGAAAATTTGCTGGATGCGTCTGTCAAAACAATCTCAGCCAAATTTTGTTCCATTCGTAATGAGTTATTTTCTTCATGAGAAAATTATATCTGTTCTAGTAAAATAATATAAATAAATCTGCCTGCTTAGCAATGGACATACATAAATATACTCTGCAGTCTATAAGACAGGACTTAATAGATAACAATCTGCAGGCAAAAGCCATTATTCAAGTAAGTGTTGCAATAGGTGTTGTGAAGTTTGCAGAATGCCAACATCACTTATTTTCATTGCAGGATATTCTTAGTTATCGTGGATCTATTGGTGAATTGGAAACTCTAAACGAGGCTGGAAGAGCAAAGTTAGCAGCTCTGCGTAAGAGCATCGAACGACTGGATGACTGGGCGCGCGACATTGGCGAACCAGAACTTTCTAAAGAAGTTGACACACATCGGGATCAGTTTTCGAAAACTTTGCAAGCATTTCGTAAGGCCAACATAGCCACAATGTTGGAAATAGAAAAAGCAAACCGTGAGGATTTGATGGCGATAACAGGGGAAACTGATTTGCGTAAGCGTTCCAACGTTGGCGGTAACCGACATAATAGGGGTAGCCTAGTGTCGCAAGAGAATAATGTTACGGAAAAGATGCTTGCCATTTCACGTAATCTCTCTGAGACAACGCAAAAGAGTGCCATCACCTTGGAAACGCTAGTCGCTTCATCCCAAAACGTTGAAGCTACTCGCGATGAACTGCACAACACAGCGGGGACGATATCACAGTCTGGTAAATTGCTAAAAAAGTACGGTAGACGTGAGTGCACCGACAAGGTGCTCCTCTTCTTTGCATTCATATTTTTTTTGGCTTGCGTTTTTTATATAGTGCAAAAACGACTGTTTTAGGTTAAATATATTTGTATGTTTGAATGTCATTTGTGTCAGAACTGATTCCTAGGAAATAGATTTGGTAGCGCAGACTTGTGACTTAGCGTAGTGTTATATATTGGTCCATAATGAAGACATTTTTAGTTTAAATATCGTTCTTTTTAGATGTATACTGATGTTAAAAATAATCTTGCACAAACCTAAAATCAATCTTCTATTTAAGCTATAAAGCTAGTACGAAGTTAACAGCTTAAGTTAATTTTTGATTTAAAAAATATTCCAAAGCCAGAGATTAATATTTATATTCCAGTTATTATATTCCAGTTAGCTTAAGTTTCAACATAACAAATAACTGCACCGCACTGTTTTAATATCAAATATTATATAAAAGATTGTATAAAAAACTACAATAAATCAAATAAACTTAATGACTTATACTTGTAATTAATTTCAGTATGGACATCTCGGAATAGCACCAGGATTAGTAAAGCCATTAGCATTCACAACATTACAAATTTGTTTGTATGACTTATGTTGCTGTGGTACTGCTCTCGGCTGTGACCTTTGTTGATATTGACCATTGTACACATGTTGATATTGTCCATTATATGCAGGTTGTTGATAAACATAAGGTTGATTGTAGTACGGCCCATTTCCCGAACTACCTTGATATTGTTGGTTGTATACACTTGCCAACAATTTATCAAATACGGGATTGGCAAAAGTTTGCATTAAAAATGCTAATAAACATATGGCGCCAAAACTGTGCATTTTGTAATAACTTGATTTTGCTTTAAATTTAAATAAAGCAAAAATGGTGTGTCTTTCTGTTTTCAGTTCTACTTTTTAACTAATGCGTTCGATCTATATGAGACATCGTAATAGTCGTATTTGTATTGAATCTTTGCTTGAACCGTCTGAGTTTATTAATGATCCCATGGCTATTCATCCCATGGCTAGATTATTTTTATTTCCGTTTATTAAAAAAAAAAAAAATGTATAAAAGATGCTCAAGCTATTCAATGTTTGCTGATAAGATGCAAGCAGATTACGGCAAATTTTTTGTGGAATCCCAGTGATGTTTCTCTACATGACAAATTTAATTGTGATTTTTTGTCGACGACAAAGTCGATAATAGGTCTGTTCCCGTACTCTAAAGTTTTAGTCTAATTTACCAGTTTTACAGGATTTAGTTCGAGAAGCGTTCCCGTACTCTAAAAAATGGGAAGAGAGTGCAATCGAGAGAAAAAAATTCTCCCTCCTTATCATAAGTTCCAGTTTTGTTCCAAACTGCTTAAAAAAGCTGTTTACAAGTTTGCAAATAAATTGCAAAAAATCTTTGAAATAACTAAAAATTCTGTATCAATAAACAATAATAGCTTAACCCTAGAATACTAAACATATTTTTTAGTCCTCTAATGCTAAACTTCGCCTGGGAGGCGATTTTTATATAAAATCCATATTTTACTTTAAAAAAAATAAAAATATATTAAAACAAAGACAAAAACATGTTTATTACATATTAAGTAAAAAAAATTAACAAAAACAATTCATTTTTTAAAATACATTACATATACTAAAGGCTTTTTTGCAGGCCACATATTTGGATCTGAGGTAAACAGAAGTCTTTTTATCTTCGCCTCACAGGCTATGTTTAGTATTCTAGGGTTAAGTCGTATTCAAATGTTTTGAGAAATCTTAGTTTAAAGTTTTTAATCGCTATATCGGTTCTATGAAAACGTCATTGGTTTTTTTGGCATTACTTTGGTTTGGTTTATGCTAGAAATTACAGATTTTGTGCGTATGTGGCGATATATTTTCTTCTGGACACAGAACTATTGGAATGGCATCCAGAAACATTGTAAACTATATAAAAAGTTTATATAAATTTTAATTTGAGAATTAATTTCCATCTGCACTGACGATTCTCCATATCGAACAAACGATTTTATTTGATAGTTATAATAATTTAAGTCCAAAAAGCGTTTCTGTGCTTTTTTTTGTTGTTTTTATCTATTGTTGAGAGAATTTTTTTCTTACTCAGGATTTTGACAGTTTTACCATTTTTAGTCTTAAAAGTACGGGAACAGACCTAATGTGTCGACAATGTAGGAAAAGGTCTAGACCATGATACAAAACAAGATAGGTTCATTTTCAAATTAATGCTCAAATGTGAAATTTTTTAAAAGCCTCATTCGCTACAACTTCTCATACGACTTAGCCAAGTTGTATAAAAAGTCGTAGTTTGAGGGCAAGTCGTATAAGAAACAGCAGAAGAGGTGTCAAACATTGAATTAAATATTGATGCATGCAGAATGCATTGTTGACAAGTCCTAGACTGTGTCTTGTCTATTTTTAAGAGTTAAAAGGTGAAATTATTCTAAATTGAATTTATAGTACGTTCGTACTGGGCCGAAACTGCGCAATTTCGAGCATATTCTCAATTTCGGCTGAAAATGAGTTGAAATTGCTTAATTTAGCCATACAAATTCTTTCAAATGAAATTAGGAACCAATCTCAATTTCATTGACCACGAAATTGAGTTAAATTGTAAGGCAGCCCAGGTATGTTGATACCAAATTTGGCAGCACTGCGAATAAATATATTGTCAATCAAAATAATCCGTTAAAATATTAATAATTTTAACGTCTCTTTGAATTTGTTGTTTATTCGAATTTTTGATAATTTAAAAAAAAGAAAGACGAATTTAAAAAAAGGCATTTGTGGTCTTCTGTGGCCAAGAAGCTCCTTTTAAATGTGTGGACGGGAACGCGAATGAATTGCGTTGTGTCCACAAGAATGGATGAGGACATTGCGATGAAAGTCTGGCTGCAAAGACCAGAAACATCAACTGCAGGCTTTTTGAGTTGAAGATATTTATTTGCAGGTTCTTTATTCTTTATTTTAATGACCGGTGTTGTCTTTCGTGTATTTCTGCTGCATATTTCATTCAGCTTCATTATAAGTCCCGTATTTTGTTGATATATTACAAAGATATCAATAAACGATATAATGTTTTTGTAAGCAAATAAAAAGTAAACAAATAAACGTCAAACAAAATTATTTCAATTCAGTATGAACACTCACAATTTCGACCAAAATCTCACAAATTTAAGCAATTCGGGCCAGTGCGAATGTACTATAAGACATAAAATCATTCTCAACAAGAGGAAGATGTCTTGTCGACCAAAACCCGTGATAGATGGTGTAGACAACATTATGGTAGACCATGATACAATAAGAAGGTAGGGTAAGGAGCTTTGACAAGACCTATTGCTTATGTCAAAATGCATTTTAGTGATGCCACTTTTTCGTATATTTCATAAATGTGGGATAAACACATAGAAAAGGAATTATATATAGGGTAAATAAGAAAAATTTGAATCAATGTGTCTTTAATTGAAACAACGAATTTTTTATTTATTTTATAGCTTTATTTTCACTAATTTAAAATTGCCCATAATTTGTTAATCTTTTTGTTTTCTTAATTTCTTGTTTAAAAATTTTATTCAAAGGCATACGATATCTTATAAAAAACTTTTTTAAGCCTTCTTAGTACAGTAAAACTGTTGAAAATAAATCAACATTTTTTAAACGTTCCGCATTTATCAATATTTACAGCAGTGCATTTTATATAAATAGCTTACATACTGAAACCATGAAACAAGTATTTGTCATAAGATTTATCTCAAGATATGGCAGCACAGTATTTCATGGTTTTGACATACCTACCTTCTTATTGTATCATGATGGTAGACTATGTCTTATAGATGATCGACGAGTCATAAGTACTTCATCTTATAATCAAAATTAAAATAAAATTTAACAACTGTAAAGCAACCAGACAGTTAAAGATCCATTATTGTCGACACTGCTTACATTATCAAAACTTTGTTTTCTTTGTCATCAATTTAAAGCGTTTAAAGTTTTATTTAAAAACAAGTTTATGTACAATTTAACATAACATTTAACTGGAACAGATGAAATGAAATGGTATGTGTAATTTACAATTAATATCAAATTAGTGTTATTTTTAATTTTTTTATATTAGTAACAATTTTTGACCAAAATTTGAGAGCAAAAACGTGTCAGTGTCAACGGCCCTTTTTGTTTATCATTTGCATTTGTTAAATGCATCCTTGTTGAATGGGAGACTAACGCAATTTGGCAGCATTGATTTATTTGCGGTCAAACAGCTGTTTTAGATAACTAGCGCATTTTTGTTTACTGAATAAAGTGTTTTATATATTAATAAAAGAGGTAATAATAAGCAAGCCGACATAAAAATATACAATGGGCCGTACAAATGAAGTTGTAGAAGAGTTAAAAAACTTCTTCAAGTCACACAATAAAGTCAAGGAGCAGAAAGCGCACACATCTAAGGTTGGAACTTTGTCTATGCAACTAAACCCTTAAAACTGAGAACATCATTTAATTTATGTGTCCACCACAGGTACACAGTGTAGGCTGGAGCTGCGATGGGCGCCGCTTGGCTTCTGGCTCATTCGACAAAACGGTTGCTGTCTATACATTGGAAAGAGAACGTGTGGTAAGTTTGTAGACATTAACCATAACAGTGTTGAGGAATTTTTATTTTAACTTTCAGAGCAAAGAAAACACTTATCGCGGCCACACTGGCTCAGTGGATCAACTGTGTTGGCATGCCTATAACTCCGACTTGTTAAGCACAGCTAGTGGCGACAAAACTGTACGCATTTGGGATATACGTGCCGGCAAATGCTCCTCTGTAACTAACACAAAAGGTGAAAATATCAATATAACATGGTCACCGGATGGTAAAACTATTGCAGTGGGCAACAAGGAGGACTTGGTGACATTCATCGATACTCGTACAAATAAAATTCGTGCAGAAGAGCAGTTCAACTTTGAGGTAATTAATAAGATAGGTTATTATTGCATCTTGATTGTTCTTATTAACTTCTATGCTTTAAAGGTAAATGAAATTGCCTGGAACAACACGAGTGACTTGTTCTTCCTTACAAATGGTCTGGGTTGTGTGCACATTCTAAGCTATCCGGCTCTAGACTTGCAGTATGTATTGAAAGCACATCCGGCCACCTGTATTTGTATAGAGTTTGATCCAACTGGTAAATATTTTGCTACGGGTTCTGCCGATGCTTTAGTATCGGTCTGGGATGCTAGCGAACTGGCTTGCTTACGAGTGCTATCACGCCTAGACTGGCCAGTACGCACCATATCGTTTAGCCATGACGGCAAGTTATTGGCATCGGCAAGCGAGGATTTGCTCATTGACATTGCACATACGGAGACAGGAGAAAAAGTTGCCGATGTTGCGGTGGATGCAGCTACTTTTACAGTGGCCTGGCATCCCAAACAATACTTACTGGCCTATGCTTGCGACGACAAGGACAGCTGTGATCGACGACGTGAAGCTGGTAACTTGAAAGTGTTTGGGTTTTCCGAATAAACTCTTACAACTATTGTGTTTAAACAATCGTTGTCTTTTTTAAATAAAAAAATATATTAGAAACTAAATCAAATCTGTTGTTTGTGTTAAGTTTATTTAAATAAGTGGCGTTACGCTGATGTTTAAAATCTAAAAACTATGATTAAGAGAAACAATTTTCTGATAACAACTGTTACCACAAAAATGCCTGAAGCTTATTCAATTAAATTACGTTATTTCATCGTTACCAAGTGACACTCTATTGATCGTTATTTGACAAAGTAGTCCATTATTATATCATACCCACGTTATAACCATTCCGAAACACAGTTTAGATCCTGCGGCGAAAAAAAGAAGTTCAAAGCAAAACCACATTAAATCAGTCTTGTCTCAAGGGATCGAAGATAGACAATTTTTTATTTCTCTTTATTGAGTTTATTTGAATTTTTTTTTCTCTTGTTGCTACGACACGACACAATAGAACGTGGAAGGGTATATAGCCAACAGCAAAAACTATTTGTTTGCTAACTTTTCACCAATGCTTTAACAACTCTGCCATTAATAATAGTTTTACTCAACTCGGCGGAATATTCCCTTTTTATTTTTTATTTGATACATCTTTTGTCATGAAATGGATTTGATAAAAGAGGATATGTTTACACTTCAATGTCAAGAATTCTATTTAGTGTCTATAAATGTACATGGATTGGGGAAAAAACGATATCAGAGTTTATTATTGTTTTAAATTGAGCTGGTATTTAAAAAATTAAATAGAAAATTGCAAAAATTGGTGATATAAAAAAATTTGTTTTTTTATAACATAAACATCAAAATTAATGCGATATGAACTTTGTCTTGCTATTTCAAAAATTATTTTTTCAATAAGAATAATTTTCTCAAGAATAATTATTATTTTATTATTATTTTTTAAATTATTTTTTCATAAGAATCTCGGTCAAAGTCCTTATAAGGTCTGAAATGGCCAATTCGGTTAATTTTGTTATTTTCGATATTGAAATGAAGCTACACAATTTCACAAAGGTCCAGAATTTTTATTTTATTCATTGAAAGTAATCGTTGCTGTTGCATACTCAACGAGAATTTCAATGACTTTATGGAGTCATTGAACTGTTTCAGCATGTGCAAATATTCGTTCGACAGCGAATAATTTCACTGAATTTGTGGCTCTTGCTAACTGACGTCGGTTAATTGACGGCCATATTTTTTTTTTTTTTTTGAGTTTAACCCTTTTAATGTTGTATCATTTCCTAAGATCAAACAAAAAATGAAAAAGCTATGGAAAATACCATTTTGGCAGTTTTTCCGGGGGTCAAAAAAAATATGTTTGTTTTGAGTTGTCTCGAGGTCATCTTAAAAATAAGGGATGCACTTTTCGGACTCTTTTTTTTCGACCCACTCTAATATACAACCAACTCGTTTTTTATCTGTTATTTGGCTGTGCGAACAAATGCCCAAAACCCAATAACTCATAATTTAAAAATGAACAATCCCCCCAAAAATTTATGCAAATTTATTGGGCGATTGTTCATTTGTGTTTTGGGCAATTTTGCATATTGCATTTACCAAATGAACAATCTCCCAAATTTTCAGAACTGAATAATCACTCACAAAATAAAATTTTGGGCGATTATTCATTTTATTAAATTGGTTTGAAAATGTATCTTTATGCAAAAAGTTAACTGTTTACGTATTTGAACTTTGGGCTATTATTTTTTAACTTTATTTTTTATTTGATTCACTTTGCAATTTGTAAAAACAAAAGTAGTTTTAAATTCATATTTGCATATGTGGGTATCTACTAGAGAGCTGTACAAGCATAAGAAAAACGACTTGCAAGCCATCTATCATTACTTTAGTATTCGTCTCTTGCGTCATCACATTTCAAAACAAATAGTTTTGAACAAACACTTTTTTGAAATGCACTTAAATTCAGGATCCAAGAAACTAAATGAAATAGAATAAAATAGAAATTAATGTGCACTACACCTATGCATATTCTATGTTTTGATTTTTTTTTTGTATTGGTTTAATATCAGCCAACACCAATGCATGTACGTCGCAAAAACTATCTATCATACCTAAGGCTCCCATCCGTCCTGTATTTGGCAGGACAGTTCTGTTTTTCAAGCAAAGTCCTGTGTCCTATGTAGCGGGCTCAAAATTCTGATTTTTCTTCTTTTGTCCTGTTTTTATCTTCTTCTCAAATTTTTGCACTTTATTGCTATTTTAGTTAATTATTTATACTTTTTTTTTTTAAATAAGTCAAAAATTTCACTAATACATTTTTTCCTTTTTTCCGACTCTATTAAAAGTGTTACAATGCAACCCTGTCTGTGCAATTAATTTTTTTGAAATTGTCAAAATGTCGAAGAGAAAGTGTGTGCTAAATAATCAACTTTAAAGAAGATATTTATTTCTGGAAAAAAACAAAAAGTGACAGCAAGGTGTTCTGCTCAAAGTGTAAACGAGTCTTTTCGATAACATCAGGAGGGAACGCAGACATAGGACGGAGTTTGAAAACAGCTAAGCACCTTTCCATCCTGGATGTTGCATCTTGTAACCTGATCATTGGTACTTCCAATCGACATTCAACTCGAAAAATTCAGCAATGGAAGCCGTCTGGGCATATCATGTTAAAGGTGCAAACAACAGCCTTATATCTTCAGATTGTGCGTCAAAAATGTTTGAAAATTGTGTCCATATTCTAAGTTTAACCCGCAATTCCTCAATTGAATAATAAATTTGATCATGTTTTCAATGAAAATTCTCATTTAATTCTTTGAACATACAAGTCATGATAATTTCTCGACTTTAAACTGCGTCCTGCGAAAATTTCCTATTTTTGTATCAGACATCCTGTAAAATCCTGTAAAATTTTGTCATTTTGTCCTGTTTTTTTGCAAAAAAAGAGAGAAGCGTTTTTCAAAATATTTTCCTTGATGATCAATATACTTTTGCATTCGTTCAAACCATTCGTCATAGCAGTTTTTCGATTCCTCTTGAGACACCTCCAAAACATGGTTTTTGAACGCTTCAACTGCTTCTGCGGCGCTCGTAAATCGTTGACCACGCAGTTTACCTTTGATATTCGGGAACAAGAACAATTCATTGCGTGCCAAATCAGGACTGTATGGAGGATGAATCATCAATTCGACGTTTTCACTGCTCAAAAATGCACACATGTTTGACGAGATGTGTGACAGCTCGCATTGTCATAATGGAGAATTATTTGTCTTTGGCGGTTGGTTTTGCGAATTTCTCCGAAGACTTCCGGCAAACAAATGGTCGTGTACCATAAAGAATTGACCATCATACGTTGCTCAAGCGGAACAGTGGCCACATGACCCATTCGGTGGAAGAAACATGCGACCATTTGCTTCGCAGTGCTTGGTACACGAACAACTTTTGTTGGATTTGCATCGTCTTGGAATACCCACACGGTCGATTGCTGTTTTGTTTCCGGCTCATACGCATATATCCATGATTCGTCACCTATCACGATTGAGTGTTCATGCAAAATCGAATGTATTGAAGTGGAACTAATGTGCAAGGATGCCTCATCTCACGATATATCACATGACGATCTTGCATTATTAGTTCACGTACTGAATCGATATTTTGTGGCACAACAACCGATTTTGGACGACCTTAACGGAATTCGTCGGCAACCGAACTACGACCACAATTGAATTCACTATACCTGTGATATACTGTGGCTTTTTTATGGTGCTTTATCATCATACAAAGTACTGAGTTCAACGACTCATTCTTGTTGAGATAATCCACGTCAAAAGTTGTTAAAAATAATCCAACGAAAACCTTCTCTTGAAATTTCCATTTTTTGAACAAATTAATTTTCTTAACTCTCTGTAAACAAAACAAATAGCAAAACGTTGTGAGTTGCTAAAAAATGTCAAACATTATTATAGTGATGCCAGATTTTAGCTATTGACATTAGTGTTGACAGTTCCCGAAATATAAATAGTACCCTTTGTACGATCTATTTGGCACATCTTGCTTCGTTTTCAAGATATGGGGTTTCTTCTAATTTTTAAAGCTTTCATATCGTCTGAACCCTGTACCTGGGCGTCTCGAGTTCCTTTTGGCTTATCTTGCTTCATTTACGTTTTCGCTCCGTTTTCCAATGCCCGTGCCAGTTTTCTAATATCAAGACCTGGCCAGTAAGTAACTGAGTACTGACAAAAAAAAAAAAAACAATAGAGAAAATATTTTTTTTTATGCTTTCCGAAATCCATACAACCCCTAAACAAAGTAATAGGGTAATAGGTTAAGCAGTTGATAGTTTATAACCTACGCTGAGAACTTTGAAGCACAAAAATATGGACGCAAGTATTGGCGACGAGCGTCACTCCATATTATACCTTTAAAAGCTTATTAATGAGTTAAATTTTTTTTTATAACTGAAAAATACTCGTTTGTGCTTCCCAGAGATTTTTCGTCAACCCTCTTTTTCGCTACTGCTCTGTCATATTTATTCGAGCGATTTACGTTTTGCCCTGAAAATTGATATTTTGCATCCAGTTAACATCGTGCATAATTTTGCAAACTTGTTTGTGTGCAAAGACGCGACGATGCTAACTTGTGACTCCACAAATACACTTAACATACACACACACACAACAAATACAACACACACAAACGCATGTGTATTTACGAAAACATGCTCGTTGATTTTGTAACGTTTCATCACTGTCAACGTGGATATGAAAGAGACATTCTTTTGGAGCATCCTTTCATTCAATGCTTAACAACAAACACTTGAGAAGCGATTTAAACGTCTAAAGCTTTTTACTGCTTAGCTTTAAAAGGTGTGTTGGTGGATTGTATTGGTTAAAGATGCAATTTTTAAATTGACCGTTAATTGTGGGAAAATATTTATTACGTGAGAATGGTTAAGCTTTTAATAAATCCTAAGTTTAAATAAGTGCTGTTACAACTTATTATGAAAGTTTCTTGTTTAAGGTTCGTTTTGTTGGAAAACTTTTTGAAAACCTTTTAATTGAAGCTTTTTTCAAAGGCAATCAAAAACTGTTTATTATAGTGTCTCAATTCGATGAATGGTAACAATACATAAAATATTTATGGTGGGTTTCATTCTAATTTTTTATCTCTACTCCAGATGGTACACGGTGGCGTATGAGTAACACTATTTAAATGTAGATTTTTCCATTTCGGGTTTAGGAAAGTGCAGCCCTGGCATTTAGCAGCATTTAGCAGCTTTATATCATTCAAACTAATTTTTGTATAGTTACTGGTGTACCATTTTACAATATGGAACGTTGCTATCAAATAACACGTTAAAATTGTTAAATTCTTCTAAAATAAATACTGATTTTTCAAAGCAAATTTTCTTCAGCAATGAGGCCCATTTCGAACTAGGTGGTAACGAGAATAAACAAAATTGACATATGTGAGGCTATAAAAATCTCCAAGCGATTGTGGAGAAGCCAATGCATCCACAAAAAGTGACTGTCTTTTGTGTATTATGGTCTGATGGGGTCATTGGTCCGTATATTTTTGAAAACGGTCAAGGAGCAACTATTAGATTAAATTTTGAGCGTTATGGCCGTATGGTAATCGGTTTTTTTGGGTATGAAATTGAAGATATGGATCTAGACGATATGTGATTTCAACATGATGGGGCCACAAGCCACACAAGAGCACCAATTAGGGAGTTCCTAATTTCCAGGACGACTTCTTTCGAGAT